>CM052450.1:2222519-2257280 GCA_028533085.1 Varecia variegata | reverse complement strand
AATTTTCAAGCAGATCAGACCATAGAGAGTTTTGTTTCTTTTGTACATGCATGAGCTTTTCATTCTCCTTACGCCAGCCTTTGTTCCTAATCTGCCTCTTTCACTAAGCTACTTCCTTGACTTTTTACCTAGAGATCTTTCCCCTGTATTTTATTACCTCAAGATAATAATACATTATATCTAGCACTCTGGGAGGCCGAGGCGGGAAGATCGCTTGAGGTCAGGAATTCGAGACCAGACTGAGCAAGGGCGAGATCCCGCCTCTACTAAAAGTAGAAAGAAATTAGCTGGACAACTAAAAATATATAGAAAAAATTAGCCGGACATGGTGGCACATACCTGTAGTCCCAGCTACTAGGGAGACTGAGGCAGAAGGATTGCTAGAGCCCAGGAGTTTGAGGTTGCTGTGAGCTAGGCTGACGCCACAGCACTCACTCTAGCCCGGGCAACAGAGTGAGACTCTGTCTCAAAAAAAAAAAAAAAAGATAATACATTCTAAAGACGCTATTACATTGGCATGCTTCTGGGTGTACCATCATTCATCCATACATTCAAGAACTATTTTTAAAATGTCTCTATATGCTGTAAACTGTTTTAGATGTTATGATACAAAAACAAACAATGCAGACAAAAATCTGTTTGCCTGGAGTTTTCCATTCAAGTGGAGAGAGAAAATAAACAGAAAAATTAAATAAATGGTACAGTGTGCTAGATTTTAATAAGTGCTATTACATGTCATGAATGAAATAAAGCAGAAAGGGGCAATAAAGATGAGTAGGGAGGAGAGGCTGCAGTGTGTTGAGTGCACTGCTCAGGTGAGGCCTCATTTGACATTTAGCAGATCAGGTAAGGCAGTAAGTGACGAGATAGCTGGGGAGGGGACACGCGGAAAGAAGGAAACGCAACTGTAAGGAGACTGAGACAGAAGGTTCTTGGAAAGGTAGGAAAGCAGCAAGCAGACCAGTGTGGCGAGGGCGGGGCCGGCAAACAACTGTGCAATGTGAGACCGTGTCAGAGGGGTGGTGGGGTGGTGGGGACAAATCCGGAGGGAATGTGGCTTCAATCCTGGGAAGATGGAAAGCACGGGAAGGGATGCATGGAGGAGTGAGGGGATCTGACTTACATTTTTCAGGGATCACCCAAGTGGCCACATTGAGGATCGACTGCAGGGGTAAAGGCCAGGAGCACAGACAGCTCAGAGACAGCTGGACTCTAGGCTTGATCAGGATGACGGGGATGGAGATGAGTGAGTCAACAGACGGGCACATTTTGAAAGTGGAATCAAAAGGATTTGGTAATTGAATGGAAGAGGGAAGTGAGAGAAAAAGAAGGGGCAAAGGAAAAGTGCATAAACAAAGCCACAATTACTCCCTCTCTGCAAGTAGGGAAAAACCATAATGAGATAGACAGAGACTATTCTTTCCTTATTTGCACTTAAATATGTGATAAGTTGGTATAAAAAAGAATTTGATGACATTCCGAACTCAAGCACATTGAATTACTACTTTCATAATATTTCCATGGCCCCGGTCGCTACAAATCTTTTGTTATCTTTCCAAGTGTATTTCAAACACATAACAAAACACATGATTTCGATTTATTGTAACACTCTAGTATTTAATTATTCCCTGTGAGCATTTGATAAATCTGTTTTCCAAAGTCCCTTCCTTGAGTCATAAGACATTAACTATTAGAACCCTGTTTAACTATCAAATTCTAATTGATAAGATTACTTGGTAAAAACATAATGGTGGCCTAATTAGTCAGAGCATCAATACTATATCTAGATTTAGATCATTAACGGTGTATAGACCTTCAATGGTAACATCTTGCAATAATTCTTATAATTTGGATGCTTGATTTGTTTCAAAGGCATTCTGTTGGCCAAGTTACCTGCCAGCCATCTCTGCACCAATTATGAGCTCCGAATGTGCGATCAGCAGCTCCGTGTGACACACTCTGGGGGTCACACTCTAATTTCCTTGTATTTCCTCCAACTCTTTTTATATATCTAAAATTGGCCATGAATCCTCTCTTGCAAGCTATTGCTCTATTCACTATATGGAGAACTTTTTAGAGTAGTTCTAAAAAAAATTCTATCCTTCAAAACATTTCCTTGAACTTTTTGGCAAAATAACTTCTATTCAAACACCTACTTCTTTACAGTCTCTATTATACTTTTTCTTTTACAACATTGTTTCCATAGACATTTATCCAAAATTCACTCTTTGTTCTTCCTGGCCACTAAATTCATTTTAACATTATGTGCTTAAATTATTCAATTCTAAGTGCCACTATCTTGGAAATAAATGTCTTTAAAAATAAACTATTATTTTACAGAGTAACTCTAATAAAGACAATTCTGTTTAAAATGTAGTACTTGTGCGTGTATGTGGGTATAGTCTTGTAAGGAGCTTTCAAATTTTCTCATTTTTCCTTTCTTGTTTCTGACCTTCCATTTTCAATATCCTTCGCCTCTCACTGGATTGTGAATGTGCCCTTTCCCTGCGTCTGAAAATCTTTCAACCTTCACCATTCATTCTAAGAATCAGCAATATGTTACGTTTTATAGAACCTTTCTTCCAGGGAACAGAGAGTGTTTCATATATATTACCACATTCATCCTTAAAATTTCTCTCACAACACCCATAGCCCTGGCTAAACTATGCCTCGGTTGAAACCTCAATCTGTATCTTTAGTTCTTCCTTCCTTGACTGCCTTTCCTATAAACTCTGTAAATCACATTTTCACAATCCTGCATCTATAGAAAATATGCATAATTCTATCATTCAAGTGACCTTTCTTTCTAACCCTGTGCTCAGAATTCACCATCTCTTTTCCAAAACTTTGCGACAGTCTATCTAGTAAGCATGAGGTGACTAAGGTCTTGCCACTTCAGTCTGTACCTTTGTCCTTCATGATAATGAAATAATCTGACTTGATAACAGCCTGTGATTGTCACTTTTTTCCAAGCACATCACTTATATTTACTGTAAATTGCATTTATGTACCTTTAAACTTATTTTCTTTTTTCACTAATAATTAAAAATCATATTCTAAATTTTATTTCATTTTTTGTTCATACCAAATTTATGTTTTAAAATACTCTTGCCTTAGCAGTAACAGCTAGCGTGTGTTAATGTTTACCATGCAGAAAACCACTTTGATAAATGCTTAGGTGGTCCTTACTATATGCATAAGAGCTCAATCCTATTTTCTACACATTAAAGGTAGAAAAATGAAGATTTTGAAAGGTTAAATACCATACTCAAGGAGGTACATAGTAAGTAGTTGAACATAGACTTGGACTGAAGTAGCTAAAGCATATGCCTGTTTACCACTCCACATTTTCTCTAAACAATTATCTTAAATTGAAAGTTAAAAAATAAACTGCAATATTACTTTTTCTCAGAATTTGCCAACTGTCTGTAAAAAGCACTATATTTGGGGACTGAGTTCCAGGTTTGAACTGGTTCAGAAAGTTAGTCTAAAATCTGACTATATACTTAGACAAGATTACCAGAACTCAAATGCAAATGGTTTTTTTCAGACTTAAAATTAAGTCATTATCTCTAATCAAGATTAAATTATTCATTACCTCCAACATGTATTTTAACATGAAATTAAAATCATTACAGAGAACTTAAGAGAATTGTTATTCTATAGGCAGTAGTCTCCAACCATTCTGGCACCAGGGACCAGTTTCAGGGAAGACAATTTTTCCATGGACTTGGGGTGGGAGTCTGAGCTCTGTAGCCCAGTCCCTAACAAACCTAGTACTAGTCTGCAGCACAAGGATCGGGGACCACAGCAGTATAGAGGATTTTTTTTCTATTTTTTTCCTGAGCTATCCAGTCCACCATTTTGTAGTGTTTCATCTAATGAAACAGCCTACTTATACAGTCATGTGTCACTTAACAATGAGGACGCATTCTAAGAAATGTGTTGTGAGGCGATTTCATCATGTGACATCACAGTATGTACTTACACGAACCTAGATGGTATGGTCTACACTATCCAGGGTCACCCATTGCTCCTGGGCTACAAACCTGTACAGCATGTCACTGGGCTGAATACTGTAGGCAACTGTAACACCATGGGAAGTATTTGTGTACCTAAATGTATTTAAACATAGAAAAGGTACAGTAAAAATATGGTATTATAATCTCATGGGACCACCATCATACCTGACCTAAATGTCATTATATGGCGCATGACTGTACCAGTTAAAGCTAGTCTGTTACATGTGGCCTACTTTCTCACATGCTGTCAGCTTTCCCTTTACTTCTTAATTCTGAGGAATTAATCAGAATTTCTATGTGAACTGGTCTCTTTTTATAAATTTCATTTCTCTTCAGGTACTGTATTAAGCACTCTAAGGACATAAGTATACAGACACTGAAACAAAAACAAAAATTAATAACCTAACTTTAGAGATTGGGTAAGGCTAAAAATTGTGTTTAATAGTTGTATTACTTTTCAAATGCTATACACATAATATATAAAAGAGTAAAGTAAAATGGTAAATAAACTACTAAGTAGAGGAATATGAATATATTGCTTTATACAATGTAATACTTAAGTCATATTACTTTATTTGAGAATATGTGAGATAGGATAGAGTTAGTTATTTGAACTAAAACCCAAAAGGTCAAGAGTTAAAATGTGACAAACTAATCTATTAATCATTTTGATATGTCAGTGTTACATCCCAGAAAATACATCATATTGAATAAATTAATCATTCATGCATCTAGATCCTCAAATAGGATGGGCATTAAAGATGATCTCACTCCAATAGCTGATGTCTCACTGATACAAGAAATACTAAAAGGATCTGGGCGGATGAAGTGGTTGTTACTTTCTCTTTCACCACTTCAAGTATATCTCTTTAATTATAGGCTCATTCCTTTAAAAAAAATAGTTTGACAATTTCTCTTCAATGTCAACTGGACAAAGATGTTGTTTATGCATTAAAAGTTATTTCCTGATTAGCTGAAATAAGAAAATAATAGTATGTAGCTTTTAAGCATTTTAAGTGTCCTCCAGATAAGCTTTGAATCATTGAAACCAAAGGCTATAAGCCATGCAGATGTAAAATAAAAGACAAATTTTCTATGCAAACATTTAGACCTTCTGAAGGTCATGCAAATACTGCCTTCAGAAAAAAAAAAAAAGTGGCTTGTCTTTTTTTCTGAAATAGAGCACTTTCAACAGAGTGCAATTGCACAGTAAAGATTTACATATTTTTGACTGAAAAAATAATTTACATGTCACATGGAAAGTGACTTCACAATGTGAAGATTTCAAGACACTGACATGTATAGATATTAGATCATTGAAAAAAGGAGACTAAGATAGTCAAGGTTATTGTTGAATTTGATTTATTATACATTTGATACAAATATACCAAAATCCTTCAAATTAAAATTGATCTAAATATCTTGAGTATGGAATGGATTCAATGGTGTTTGGATATTAAACTTGACCTCAAAAATAATGTGGTTATATGAAGACAGTGTAGAAAAGAAACATATATGATAGGGAGTATGTTAATATAGAAAAGTTACCACTGGAAAAGAAATTCATCTAAGAGAAGCACAGATTCTCTCATCCATCCTGTCAACAAAGAAGGAATCAAGACAGCAAGAAGGAAAGTGATTTCCCCTGCATTGCATTTGTGTGAGTATAAAGAGATTTAGAGTTTGTTATATAAATGAACTTGCTACAAAGATCAGAATGATGACACTTAAGATAAAAATGCCAAATATTAGCTCCTATTCATCAAACTCAGCAAGTTTAAAATCATAAAAAGAAAAACTTTTATTAGGTATTCATTTGGTAACATTTGCACAAAATAATGTATTGTCACAGATTGTCAGAGAACTGACACTCTGCCGAGTAGTCTGATTCAAATTTGTAAAAAAGAAGAGATGAACAAAGGATATCAGACTCCACAGGAGAAAAAATAATGCAAGACATAGGATTATAGAATCCATAGAATTTTAGAGCTAGGAAAAATGTAAAAACCTATCTCATCCTTTTCCTATATCTTTTTAGAAAAGCAACTAGAGCAAGTAATAATAACTCTTTGCTCAAAAACACACAGTTAGTGGGTGGCCAATTACCATACCCAAAAGTAATGAATTATATAAATAAAGAAAATGTGAGAAAGAAAGCATACAAATGCACATTTAATATAAAATTACTCTTTTTATATCTGTACTTATATATAGTTAAAATGACTTAGGCAGAATTTGAAAGAATAAAAATACTACTTCTACAATGTTTAAAGTTTTACAGATATATTATTTAATTTAGTATTTTTACTATTCTTCAAATTTTGTTTTAAAAATAATTTTGAAATGCATCTTTATACCACACTAAATAAAATTGTAAGTCCTACAAAATATTAAATAATTTTAAAATGGTTTATACACTTTCAATTTTGCAATTTAGTAAGATTTTTGTAGTCAACATGTTCATTCCCAACTCAGGATGAAATAGTGTTACCTTGTTTGTGCATGTATCATAGTAGTGTGCATATATATATATGAATAAAATTACATATTAGTGTTTTGTATCATGCCATAAAATTTATGACATCAAATTCTGACAACTCATTCCCTGTTTAATATTTTACTCTAAAATATTAATAAATATTAATAATGCCATCATATAGTTGCCTTTTTAAGAAATCAATACATTGTTATTTTTGGATAATGTGAAAATATTACATTATTTAACAAACCTAGTGATTAAACTTAGAAATGTCAAGTATGCCTGTGGATTTGTAAAGGGGACACTACAATTTTCCATTTGATTTGAAAATAAGTCAAGCAGCTACAGCATTCTAGATGTGACACTATTAATTACTTATGCTAATTGCCTCTGAGCAATTGAGAAAGGAGTAAAGCAATCTCTTCTGGCTTGATTTGAAGGACAACACAGGATTTCGCCACATATGCCTGCCTCTAATTCCCCCCTCCCCAGGGGGGTACACTCTGACCCTCCCAGAACAGCAAAACCTGTCGGAACTCCTATACTGATCACAACTCTCTGTTCTGGCCCTTCTGCAATGTTGTCCTCCACCAAGATTTATCTTCTAGTAGAAAAACAGAAAGAAGAGTGTGTCCAAATGAGACATTCCTAAGTCACACATAATTACATCCTAATTTTGGCTAAGTTAGTCTGCCTTTATTATGGGTTTTATTATTCAGAAGCCATTCTAATACCTAAACTGATACTGTTTCATCATCATATTCATCATTGCTTAAACTTACAAGAGAAATTATCCATTGAAAAAATTAGAACTTTTTATTCAATGATTTTTTTAAAAAATAACCCTTTCAAGAACTATTGAGGACCCTTAATAATTCTATGTCATAATCACCATAGAGACCTGTTGATCATTTTCACTTAAAGATAAATGAAAGAAATTATTTTACATAGTCATGATGTCCATCCGTAAACCAACAAACAAAAGGACAGAGTTCAAACCACTTCAAGAGTTCAACAAGGTTTTATCATTAGAACCCATTACAACTCTGTTATCAGTTTACTCTCAAAATGTTTGTTTTCTAGGAAGATCAATCTCCAATTCATATATAATACATAAAACATATATTTTATACTTTTGCTGCCATAGATTACTCAAAAATAAGCAAACAAATGAGCATATGAAAATTGGTATTTGGGGCCAGGTGCACTGGCTCACGCCTGTAATCCTAGCCCTCTGGGAGGCCGAGGAGAGAAAATCACCCGAGCTGAGGAGTTCTAGACCAGCCTGAGCAAGAGTGAGACCCCATCTCTACTAAAAATAGAAAAAATTAGCCCGTTGTAGTGGCACACGTCTGTAGTCCCAGCTACTTGGAAGGCTGAAGCAGGAGGATTGCTTAAGCCCAGGAGTTTGAGGTTGTAGTGAGCTATAATCATACCACTGCACTCTAACTGGAGCGACAGAGTAAAACTCTTACTCAAAAAAGAAAAGATAGAAAAAAGAAATCGATATTTGGGAAGAATTTTACATGCGCTTTGTTAGGGCTAACTATGCATATAAGTTTCCAAAATGAGATAAATGCCTGTAATCAATCAATCTTGCTTCTTACTTTTTTAAATAATACACTCATTAAAATGAAATATTATGGTTTTGTAAGAAAAAGATGATCTTTGAGGGAAGATCAATATTAAGTAAACTTCTGATTCTAACAGTTATCAGTTATGATTATTCAAGATACTTTTCTGATTTGTTAAAAGGAAGCCATTTTAGCTACTTGGTAGAGCACCTAGGTGGATAGTTAATTATTGAATGTAAAACTTCTGCTACAATGTGTGATACATAGTAGATGTTTAATAATTGGTAGTTCTCTTCCCTCTATGAGCCTTATTATAGGGCTAATAGAGTTTAGATTCATGTATCATGAATCATGAATTCATGAATTATTCTACTTAAACTATAACGAAGGTCAAAGTTGAAGCTAGTGTAGTCCCTCTGAATAAACCCTTTGGAATAGAACATAAAAGAGCAGAAAGAGCAGTGCCCTGCACTGATGGCCACTGAGGCAGAGCAGCACACCATAGAAGTTAAGAGTGCCAGAGGAATCTGAGTACATGCTAGACTGTGAGGGTTCTAAGCTCAGCTGTGCAATCCTGATAAAATTACTCAAGTCTCCATGCCAGAGTTTCCCATCTAAAAATGGTGACAAGGGGAGTTGATGAGGACATTCGACTGAGTCATACCTGTGGCTGCAGGAAGGTGGAAGCGTTTGGGTTAAGGGAAAATATGGTGGATGCACACAGTGAAATATATTACAGCAATTAGAAGCAAAGAACACATAGCAACGTGGATAGATCTTTTAAAAAACACAATGCTGGGTGAAAGACATTAAGAAGCAGAATGGAATAGGAGGGCTGTCTGGAAAGTATCCAGCCATCGTTAATATTATAAGAAGGGTTACATGTCTGGATACTTTCAGGACAGTCCCTGTATATAACACAATGACAACTATTTAAATTAAAATGCATGCATACAAAATAGCAATACACATTTTGCAAGGATATATGCACATACAAAGACCTGCACTACAAATGGTGCATAGGAGGTTGAGAATCAGAGCACCCCACGTAGTCGAAATTCAGTATGTGTTAATTCTCTAGCACAGACCATGTAAAAGGAAAGGAAAATGTGTGTGTGACATTGTGTTGTAATAAGTTCTCTAGGCTTTTCTGGTAAGAAAACACACACAATCCAAAAGCAGGGCTACCAACGATGGTCTAAAACCTCATTGGAACATGACGTTTATAATTTACTACGTTATTAATTTAATTTCCTACTACTCCATTAGCAGTTTCAGAAAAAAAAAAGAGAATAAGAAATAACATGAGAGGAAACAAAGCAAATTTAGAATTAGGTAACTTTTAAAAATATTGAAAAATTTCTTGTCAGCTTGGCTGACTTTAAATTAATCATTTGTATGCTTTTAAGTCTGGCCAAAAAAACATTCTAATGGCTAATTATAATATATAAGGATTTACAAAAATTGGAATCCCTATGTCATTTATAAACCTTGCAATTAGCATATTTTCAAAGGATAGACTGTACAACAGGTAATATTATCATGATTCTCTGTCTTTAATTGCTCTAATTAAATGTCTGTTTTAAAATTGAAGTCTCAGCCTAATGAAGACAAATCCTAATATTTAAAGTCTAAAGCTAAGTCTCCTTATCTTTAAAATTTTAATAATAAAATTAAGTCAATATTCATATCAAAATTACTTTATTCTGTTAGATTCAGATTTCTATTCAACCCCATTTGTCTACTAAGCACTTCTTTAGAAGATGAAAGAACAATACACCTTGATTTTCCAAAAGAAATAAACTCTTTAAAACTGTCCATCAACTAATGAAACCACCAATTTAATTACTTTTCACATCCTCAAGAATATAAAATGATCTAATTTATAATTAATGTTACGACAAGTGCCTAATAAACTTAAAATGATTTGACATTAGGGCTGAATTTTCATTGGAACTGGTGGAAAGTTTTATGACTTGGGGATTTTCTAATCCCCAGGCAAATTGATGAAATCTAACTCTAATATAAAATCATCCTGATCCTTGCTGTTTTCTAATTATAACTTCAGGTACTAAACACTACAGAAATAAATAAATAAATAAGTTATTGATGCTATAAAAAGGAGCAAATTTTTACTGATTTTATTTTTATGCACTTTTTTACTTTTATATGAATTATTTGCATATTCATCTATAATGTGTATAAGTTAAAAGATGTATATATGTACAATCAAACTATTTTCTTATGACTCCTACATACTAACACTTTGATATAATAAGAAGCACTCTGATCTAAAGATAATATATTTTTTGAATACCGTTTTCATTTTCAATACTTGAATAAATCCTTCATTTTGAGTAGCTGCTTATAGTAGAATGGGAAATTTGACTAGGGAAAAAACATCCAAAAACACACATACCCACAAACTCTCCCCACCAGAAGGTATGGCAAGTAAATCTTCTGAAAAATCTCATTTTAAAAAGGGAATTCAATGCATATTTTTCTTATGATGTCCTTGTTACCACACAATATGTTCCCAGGAAATTAAAAGTGGATCAGCTAATCCAATATCCTGCCCCTTGCGGGGAGCTACAGCTGATACCTTCAGGGAAGTTGACAAACACACAGTCTTTTTCCTCAGGTTCCAGGGTGCGTGACATAGTCAGACAGGTATACTCACCTCCTTTAGAACCTGAGGTGATTCATTTGAATATTGAAAAATGACATTCAAAAACCTAAAGTTGATTATAAATTTTTTATCAGCAGAAGAAAACCCTATCATGGCAAGGAAATAATCAAACGAATTGCTCTAAACCTCAGAATGTCTTTTCCCACTCCCAGACCCATAGGCCTTTCAAATGCCTCACAAAGGACCTCTTGGAGGGAATTTGTAAACTCACAATTCTAGTCAAAGGCTCAAAGGCTTTTGATTTTTTTCTCCAATTATTTTCCCATTCTGAGGTTGGACTCATGCTTCAATCATTTTCTAGGTAATCAAGAAACGTTATTCTCAAACATACTTATAATTGAAATGTTTCTTTTTAACCACCCATTTTGGGCCGGGCGCGGTGGCTCACGCCTGTAATCCCAGCACTCTGGGAGGCCGAGGTGGGTGGATCCCTTGAGGTCAGGAGTTCGAGACCAGCCTGAGCAAGAGCGAGACCTCGTCTCTACTAAAAATAGAAAGAAATTATCTGGCCAACTAAAATATATATAGAAAAAAAAATTAGCCGGGCATGGTGGCGCATGCCTGTAGTCCCAGCTACTCAGGAGGCTGAGGCAGGAGGATCACTTAAAGCCCAGGAGTTTGAGGTTGCTGTGAGCTAGGCTGACACCACAGCACTCACTCTAGCCCGGGCAACAAAGCGAGACTCTGTCTCAAAAAAAAAAAACCCATTTTGTGTTCTAACAACCCTCACATTTTGCATCTCCCAAATCACGCCTCCTCAGGGTGTTCCCCGGTTTCACAGGGTCTCCCAGCAATGCCAGACCCCTCAGCCCAGGGTCCCCCCATACTGGAGTGCACCCTCAAAAACCCCAAACCAGTCTCTCCACGTTTCACTGCCTACTGTCCTCTCTGTTCACCCTTCTAAAAGGGTGTCTTCAACTGTCTTAAACTAAGTTATTAATAACTGCAAGCAATTTTCTCTGTAAAAATGTGTTGTTTAAATTCACTGTGGTATTCTGGAACGAACCCTGGAACAGAAAAAGGAAATCAGTGGGAAACCAGATGACATCTTAATAAATTTTGAAGTTCAAAGATCAGTAATGTACCACTGTTAGTTCCTCAGTTTCTACCAACACATCATAATAATATAAAATGGTAAGGGCGGGGGAATAGATGAGGTACCTATGTGAATTCTGTATTATTTTTGCAACTTCTTTGTATAGCTAAAACTATTCCAAAATAAATAGTTTGTTTTTTAAAAGTGCTATATTTTTAAGAGCAACTTCAATTTATTGACACAAAAGATGAGGACATGGAAATTTCAGAGACAAGGCTGGGGCTGCAGTGAGGAGCTGGCGAAGAAGCAGCTGCCTTCACTCCTCATTTTACCTGGGGAGGCCTCTGCCCCTCCGCCTTTGCATGCAGGTTGGCTGCCAGGAAACCGCCTTCGTTTGCATGGCATCTGCTCGGGCAGCAGCGTGAGCTCAGATTTGCTTTTCAGAAAGAGGAATCCTGCTGCATTGTGGAGCGTGGCCTTTAGAAAGGCAAAAGAGGACGCCAGGTGAGCAGTTAGGGAGTGTCGCAGGATGTCAGGCAAAAGCTGGACTAGACTCGAGAAGGGAGAGAAAGAAACGGTGAAAAGAATAAATCAGGAGAAATGAGGACACAGATAGAACGCAGTACGAGACAGAGAGGAGTCAAAAATGGCCCCACGTTTGCTCACGTCACCGAGTAGCTGATAGAAAAACTGAAAAGGAGGCTGTGCAAGAAAGAGCCGTGTGCAAGGCGGGGTGCGAGGACGTCTGTGGGAATTGCACGTAGCGATGCAAAGCGTGAGAAGGTATGGACGGTCTGAGCTGCGGATGAAAACTGCACAAACCATCCGCCTTAGGGCGCTACGGCTGAGTTCAGTGAGGGTGACCCAAACAGTCACTGAGATAATCCAAAGAGAACGCCCACTATTCAGAAAAGAAACAAAAAGAGTTTCAAGTCATAAAAATGCACAGCCCAGGGTTTATCAATCAGATCACTTACTAGAAAGATTCATTTCATTATGCTGGGGAATTTATTTTTTAAAAAGTAGCTTGTAAGAAAAAAAAAACTAATTGTTAAAAACTAATTTTGCCTTATGTAAATATTTACATCAGGTTTCATTGTTCATCCCTAAGAAATACCACAATTGATAAAGAAAAGCAAATATATAGCTAAATACAGATAGAAATGACACACACCTAATAGTTATTAACTGTTTCCACAGACATGTGCATTTCTCTATAGTCATGTCAAAAAATCAGCACAGAGAGTCTTCTTCAATAATAAAATATCAGTGGGCCTCATGACCAGCAATATCTAGTTAAATCTGGGTTAAAATGAAGTTGGTAACCACTAGGATGAGGACAAATTCTATGAGATACTTAAATAGTATCACACTAGGCAATTTTCACTCCAGTTTGATTATTGGCCTACATTGGAGTATAATGTTCCCTTTATTTAGTTTCTCTCTGAAAGAGATCATTTCACAGAAAGATAAGGCATTAGTAGTTGCACTTAAAGATTGCATGTTGCACTAGTTGTGGAACTGAACTGAGAGTCAAGAACATGACTTGTTGTTTCCCTGGGAATAGTATTTCACCTCAATGTGAAATTCACATTGGGAAAATAGAAATAATGATTACGTTTCACTTGGAAATCTGCACATAAAAAACTGAAAGTATTCACAAATATATATGTGTGTGTATATATATATATATTTGTAAAATATTGACATTCAAAAATCTCTATCCATATGAAAAATTACATTGGTTTCATGCATATTTATTAAACACTACTTATCTGTTCTAACTTTAATGTTGAAAAATGTTATATTGAATCTCACAAAGGTAAGAGTACAAAGTCCATCCCTTGCCAACACATGTCTTAGTTAATCATTCAGAAGCTGAATTGAAATAATAGGAAATTGGCGTCTCTAAGGGAAATGACACTTTTTAAGTATCATCATTTGATGATGATAGAGATAAATTTTGGCCTCTTCTCTCTGTCTTTAATTTACATTTTCCGTGAGAATGAGGGTTATTTGGCTTGAATATCTTATTATTCTAGTTTTAAATTGTCTTGTGATACCAAGAATTTTTCTTTGATTAACTGGAGACAGATCTTGCAAGAAGAATATGGATCTTTATAAGTTACTTTGTGGAAAAGGAGTAATATTCTATAGGAAAGACTGTTATAATTATTTATATTATGAAAATAAAATATGGCTTTTCTATGAGTAATAATTGATACTCAAAAGCTATGGATATTACAAATATTACAACTTAAATATTAAGAGTATGGAATGACTTGTCTATATGGATTGACAAATCTGGGTAGGCTTTGTGGTAGTAAATTTGGGAAAATGCTAGACAGGACTTTAAAATAATGATGTTCCTTTCTAATTTATACCACTTGATAGAACAAAACTTATTTTAAAATACATTAAACAGTAGTGTATCCAGCATTATTGAACTTGATAGAGAAAGGGAGAGGCCAAATTAGACTCCCCCAAAATGGTAAACAAACACATTTCAATTTTCACTCCATAGTTTGCTAGTTTTATGACCTAAGTGAGTCAATTTCCACACCTAAAAAAGTACAGATAATAGTTATTATCTGTATTATTAAACTTATTTTTAATGATTTTTAAATGATAGGAGAAATAATTCGATAAATTGAAAAGTATTTATGTGTGTGCTTATTATGTTTAAGTCATATTGCCTAATCAATATGAAAGCCAAAATCCAAAGAATTGGCAATGTGAATTATACCCCATATGCAAAGTGAAATATGATTTTCTCAATTTTAGAAAATGAAAACACAGTGATACAGTCCTGTTGAAATTAGCACTAATTTCATATGCAAGATGTACTAACTCAGTTGGTATTTATAATATGCACAACAATGTCTTTCAAACACACTATTCTTCTTAAACTTTAGAAGTAGCATCCGTATGTACCTACACATAGTTTAAGTCAAGAAAGACAAATTGTACCAGCCACTTGCTCATAGCAGGTGAACAATGTTAATAAATTAATCTCCATAATTATCTCCATAATTCCAATACGGTAGTGAAGTCAAAAGAGCTTTTCAAAAAGTTTTTCCATACACAAGGCTCCAGTCCTCTTTGGTCCTGTTAGAGTACTGTCAAGGATGATTGAAGAACCAGCTTTGTCTTCTGTTGAAATAATTTTACAGTGACTCCTTCCAGAGAAATCAATTATTTTCTTCAAAAATACTAAGAGACTGACTAGAAATACATAAATCCTTTAAGTGTGCATCAAATATTATAGAAACTGTTAAACTTTTAAAATTAACTGGCCTAAGAAGCTGTTAAGAGTCAGCCAGATAGGATGCAGCCTTAATAAGGAGGTAGATCATGGGCGTTTCCAAGTGGCAAAGAGTAATGAGTAAAAAGAAAGTAAGTGCAGGATAAAATGAGCAGAGTTCAAGAAAATGACAGCAGCCTCCTAGAAAAGGTTAAAAGGAGAAGTACTGACAACAAAACACTCTAGCAACAAGATTATATAATGCACAGATCATATAAATGCAAGAAAGCAGGAAATTAAAAAACAAATAACAATGCTGAATCCCAAAAATGTACGAAATAAAAAATACTGCATTTTTAAAAATACTGTATTTTTAAAGGAATAAGAAAGTATTCTGAAAAGAATTTGCTTTTGCTCTAGAAACCAAACTTATTAAATAATTACCTGAGCATTTGGCAGATATGGAAAGTTTGTTATAGCCCCTGTTATCTGCATAAAATGATGATATGAGGAAAAAGTTACCCTGGCAAAAAACTGAGCCACTGACTTCAGCATCTGTAGCAATTGAGTAGTTACAATTCTTTATGAGATGCTTATTATTTTTAAGTCATATTGCCAGGTCAAAATTGAAACCTGTAAGGTTGTCTTTACTTTGATGAGTACAATCCAAGTAATTGGCAATGTCAACTATGCTCCCACATGCAAAATAAATAAAATATTCTCAACTTTACAAAAGAAAGAAGACACAATGACCCAAACTTATTGAAATTAGTACGAATTAAATATGCAATGTGTATTAAGTCAATTTATAGGATAAGTTAAACACAGGTGGTCATTATTTACCTGAAATTAGTTAATTTTATTATTTGTAATTTAACTGTTTAGTAATTGAATTCACAGTTTGTATATATGGTCTATTGTGTTTTTCTAAATCAAATATGTTTAAAAGTTTCAGATAAGAGTCTCAACAAAACAGGCCGTTACTTACGCCATGTCTTTTATCACTTTCTTCAATCAGAATGCCAAAGATTTAAAAAAAAATAAAAATAAAACCTCACTGTTGGAAAAGTTAAAGAAATGCTATTTGTGAAATAGCAAATCAATAAAGCATTTCTAAGGGACAGTTCAACAATAAGTATCAAAATATAAATAGTGCAATATAATTTGATCTAGTAATCTCATTTCTAGAAATTTGCACTGATATAGCTAGATACATATAAAATATGTGCACACAAGACTTTTCATCACAGTATTATTTACAATTAGTGGATAAGGGGAAACAACCCAATATTTGATAGAGGATTGATTAAATAAACCATGTAATAATTTAGAGATGTTAGCTATTAAGCTTAAGAAATACATTCATTAATATAGAAACATTAAAGGTTGATATTAATGAGATCAAATACTTTCATGTTATAAATATGATTTTAATTTACATACAATGTATGATTTGAAATTATTTTCAATAGATCAACTCCTACAATTCATGAGCCATATTTTCTTTTCTTTATAAATGACAAAAACCGATTCAGGGAAGATTATCTCACTCATAATGATGCATGTTAGAAATTACTTAACTCAATAAGTCACAAATTTAGTATCACCAGGTTTTGCATGGACATTTAGTAGCTTAACTCTGTCAGACTTAACTAAAAATAATTGACAACATCTCACTTAATTCAGTGATACTGAGTGCCTAAACTATACAGGACTGATCCCACTGTGTGAGCTTAATATCCAATTCCTGTTCTCATTATTCCTCGAATACATGTTAGCTTCATTATGAGCATAAGCTGCATCATTCCATTGTTAATTTTACTTCTCAAGGCCATTATCCTGAGATTAACCAGATCTCCTGCCTACCAAAGTTACATTTTGACTATTTCTGAAAAGAGTGAAATGTGAAAGGGTCTTTTCATTTATCTGCTTGTTATTATTAAGAGAAAAAAGGCCTCTGTGCAAACCACAGCTTACATGAGAAAAATAAAATTATATAAACAACTGTTACTCTGACTTAAAGGAACATTTGTAACAGAGGAATTAAAGTATTAAGGCAATTTCATAAATTCTATAAAGGAGAGGGATGTTTCTTAAGTGAGGTGTGTCATGCAATTAATGTAAAACTATAGCCAAATCTTTGGGCTATAATCTTCCTGCCTGAGGCTATGAGACAAATGAGAAAAGGAGGTCAGCATGGACAGGAAAGAGAAAAAACATTGGATCCTGCTTAAAACCTCCAAAATCTACATACACAGAACAGACAAGCTTTGCCTTTTCCATGTTACAAACAGGAGTAGATATAGGAGCTTATTTATTTAAGCAGAGTTATTGTAATTCAGTGATGAATTTCATCTTGTAGATATGTTCATGGCAAGTTAAAATCATGTCGTCATGAAGATCTCCCTACCTGTTAATAGAGGAAGAAAAATATGAAAGTTTTGCTATTCTATCCTAATACATTATATTAATATTTTTATATCCAATATTGTTATTAATATTATATGTCAACCAATGTTGTTATATACAAGGTAGTGTGCTTGGTGTTGAGAGGAATTCAAAGGTGGATAATAATTTAACTTATTCTCATAGAATAACAAATCTAAAAGGAGAGACAAGACATGGTCACACACTAAAATACACAACTTAGTAATAAAGCATCCTGGAATGTTATGGAAGTTCAGAGAAACAAGAGATCACTTGAGCTCTGTGGATCAGAGGTAGGAAAGTGAGTGTGTAAGTCAAAGTTTGATCCATGGGTAGAATTCAGAAAATTAAAGATGGTGAAGTATGGAAAAAGGTATACAAAGCTACAGAATTCAAGTTAGGTACGAGGAAAAAAAATAATTTTCTTGAAGTAGCAGCTACTTTGAGATAATAAACTTTGGAAGAAAATCTGGAAAATTGGGTTGGAACCAGAATGTAGAAGATGTTGAAAGTTATCATAAAAGGTTTACACAAAATTTGGTGAGTAGCAGAGACATACGAGGACTTAGGGCAAAAATAATTAGCTTGTATCTGTTTTCAGTTAAGACTCTTCTAAGATATGAAGGATGGATTGGGGTGAGAAGAATCTGGAAACAGCACACACAAGACAGACATTAGTCTCATTGAGTGCGGGCAGGGATGAAGGGCATTCTGGGGGAGTTGGGAAGCTATAGATAAATGCGAGAGAAATATAAATGAGACCCAGCAATTTATTATCTTTGGGTAAGGTAACATTAATGATAACTCTGAAGCTTTACATCTACATGACTGCAGTACAGTTTAATTGTAAACAAAAAATAAGGAAGAAATGATAGATGATGGGAAATGAAGAATTCAGTTTTAGACACAATGAGTTTCATGAGCTGAGGGGTACCCGGGTGGAAGAGTGCCACAGTTGGGAATGTGACCCTGAGACGTATTTTGGTAATTAATGGGATGGTTAGGATCTAGTAGATTGTGCTGATCTCTACATGTACAGTATCGGCTGATTCTCAGGGTCAATGCGTCTGGTTTGGCAGCGCCCACCCAGCCTCCTTTAAGAAAGACTATGAAAATAGAGCACATGAGTCCCTGCCTGGGTAAACAGAAATTCCGCGTCCTTGTGCAAGGTCTGGTTGTATGCAGCAGTGCAAATTTTGCACAATTCACTTTCTTCCTTGCTCCTGGATCAAAAAACTGTAAGTGATCTCACAAAAATTTTGTATTTTAAATAAATGTGAATGTGTATAATTTAAGTTGATTTTAGAACACACGGTTCAGAAAATATGATGTACCTAAAAACCTAATGAGTGGCATAGTGTAATAGAGAGTAACTATTAAAAATTAAGGTACACATATTTGATAAAATACTATGAAATTATTAAAATCATAGATTAGAAAAATTATAAAAATATAAGAAGTGGTATTTTAAAATATTTACCTCCTTAAAGAATTTTTCAAAATTTAGATACAAGAGCCTCTACTTTTTGTTACAAATAACAGATTGAAAATATATTTATTTCTTCCCCTTGAGACCATTTTAAAATAATATTAAACAAATAAATATTGTATATCTAAAATAAATGAAGATATTTTGAGAAGGATTTTCAATAAAAAAGAATTCTTGGGCTGGGCTCGGTGACTCATGTCTGTAATCCTAGCACTCTGGGAGGCCGAGGCGGGTGAATGGCTCGAGGTCAGGAGTTCGAGACCAGCCTGAGCAAGAGTGAGACCCCCCCCCCGCCCTGTCTCTACTAAAAATAGAAAGAAATTATCTGGCTAACTAAAAATATATACAGAAAAAATTAGCCAGGAATGGTGACGCATGCCTGTAGTCCCAGCTACTCGAGAGGCTGAGGCAGGAGGATCGCTTGAGCCCAGGAGTTTGAGGTTGCTGTGAGCGAGGCTGACGCCACGGCACTCACTCTAGCCTGGGCAACAGAGCGAGACTCTGTCTCAAAAAAAAAAAAAATTCTTTTTAATTCTGGAAAAATTATTCAACGCAAAAACATATTACACACCAGGGCAAATGGAGTAGAAGCTTAGACTGAGGGTTCACAGTGGCAGAAAATACCACATATAGAAGTAAAGTTCAGCATGTTTATAATCAAATTGATAAACTTAAGGAGGAACAGAAAAATAAAATGGAATTGAAAGGAGGAAATTATTGAAAAAATAATGAAATAAAAATTCCTAGGTCTGAAGGACATAAGTCTCCATATTTAAAAGATAAACCATGTGTACAGCTCAATAAATGAAAAAGAACAATAGAAGGAATAGCACCAAAATATTTCATGACACCAGCAATAAAAATGCCAAGAAATGAGAATAATATGGGATCAATCACCAGCAAGTTTGGATAGAGGCAGACAGTGGAGCAATACCATCAAAATTATAAAGGGAAATGGTTTCAACCTAAAAGTCTATCCTAGCCAATTGGATATCAAAAAGATGAGCCTTTTCTAAACTTCACACCTTATATAAAAATTAGCTCTAAATGAATCATAAATTTAAATGTAAAACATCAAAATCTAAATTTTTTAGAATATAACAGGAGAAAATATTTGGGGCTTAGGACTTGGGGAAGAGTTCTTAGATATAACATCAAAAACTCAATCCATAAAAAATAATAAATTGGACTTCACCAAAATTAAAAACTATTGCTCTGTGAAAGATCCTCTTAAGAGAATGAAAAGACAGGCCATATACCAGAAAGTAATATTTGCAAGCTGCATATCTGACAAAGGATTCGTATCTACTATATATAAAGTATTCTCAAAAGTCAACAGTTTTAAAAAAACAAACAACTGACAATCCGATTAGAAGAGGGGCAAAAGACAGGAGGTGGCACTTCACTGAAGAGGATTACAGATGGCAAATAAGCACATGGGAAAGATGTTCCACATCACTAGCTGTAGGGAATTATAATTAAGACAATAATGAGTTATTATTACATATCTATTAGAAGAGATAAAAAATTTTAAATGACAAAACAAAAAGCTGGCTAGGATGCAGAAACACTAGATCTCTTATATATTGCAGGGGGCATGTGAAATGACAGTCTCTCTGGAAATAGTTTGGCAGTTTCTTTAAAAATACACCCTACGCGCAGCCCGCACACACACACACACACACACACACACACAAACATGTGCACGCACTTACCATAGGACTCAGCAGTTATAATCTTCCACATTTATTCCGGATAAATGAAAACTTATGTCTACACAAAAGCCACACGTGATTGTTCGTAGCATCTCTATTCGTAATAGATCAAAAACTCTAAACAACCAAAGTATCCCTCCGTAGGTGAGCACACTAACATAACACATTCCTGCTATGGAGTACTACCCAGAAACACAAAGGAAAGGACTATTTACACACAAAACAATGTGGATAGATTTCAAGAACATTATGCTGAGTGAAAATAGCCAATCTTAAAAGGTCACATCCTGTATGATTCCGTTTGTATTACATTCTCAAAATGACAATAGATGGAAAGATGAAAACAGACCGGTGGTTTCCAGGGCTTAGGGGCGATGCTGAGGGCGACTAGGAAGGCAGAGTGTGAGAAAGATACTTGAGGTGATGGAAAAGTTGTGACTCGATTGCAGCGGTGGTTACATAGACCTACACATGTGACAAGATGACAAAGAGAGAACACACACCCCAATGTCTGCTTGCTGGTCTTGTTCATGTACTATGATCGTGTGCCATGCCAGTCACGGGGAAAGACTGAGTGAAAGTCACAAAAGACCACTCTGTCCTATCCTCACATCTTCCTATGAATCTATCATTATGTCAAAATAAACAGCTTAAAAAAGTAAAATAAAACGTGCTATACGGCTTAAATATAATTTAAAATTATATCATTAATCCTTTGGAAAAAGCTAACTACTTTAATTTATGGCTCCCTAAACACATTGTGATTATAAAAAGATGTATATACAGCATTGTCTTTGGATCTGCATGTCTTCGCTCATCTAAGCTACGTTTTTAGATAGTTAACTTTTATCAGAAGTGGAAAAGAAACACATTTAGATGTAGAGAAATCTGGGTTTCAATTCCACATCCAGCAGTTATTAATGTAAGAAGTTTACTAGTTGTATAACTAGTAAAAGATGAGTAAAAGAGTGAAAAAATGAGTAAAAGATCGTAATGCATTTTCTGAGGTTCAGGTTATCATCTTTAAAGAGGACATAATAAACAGTTATCATTTAAGATTATTGTTGAGATGAAATACAATTTATGAAGTGGTTTCTACCAACATTGTTCCATTTTTATTTTAGAATGGAATTTGTTAACTTTGGGAAGAACTTAAATCTCTTCGTAGGACAAAGAGTATAATCTACTTTTAAATTTGTATCAGGAAATGTCACCTAACATTTGCTTATTTCTAATTTAGAAACTTTATCATATAAAGAGAAGAAGGGACCTTTGAATTGTGCTGTAATATATGTAGAAGACTTAGCACTAAAAAAATCAGCAAAAGTCACATGCTGAAGAGGGAGGAGATGTTGAAATAAAGGATGAGTTGCAAAATTCTTAACAGACACTTGGGAAATCGTATATGCTACTTTCGAGTGTGCATATTTAACATACTAAGAGAGCAATCCCTCACAATAAAGAGCATGAAGTATGTTAAATCATAGTGTTAAATTTGCAAAAGAACACACTCCCTCTGCCCCCAGCCCCCTCCCTTGCCCTTCTCCCGCCAAGATTGGGCTGACACTGGAGTAGCATTTCTATTAAAATAAATCGTAATCCACTCTCCACATATGTCATTATGAAACTTGAAAGCCTGCCTAATGAGTCTGCACAAATCCTCTTTCTGACTTGTACTTCATATTCTCTTCCAATTAAATATGTATCACCATATCTGGAAATACAAATAACAGAATTAAGGTATGATCCCATTATATCATTCTGTTCATTATGTTATTCTCACAGAGCTTAGCTTCTCTAAAAAAATAATTTCATGGGTCATCAAAATAATGCTTTCTACTTTTGTTCTTTTAAACTTGTGGAAAATATATTCACAGTAAAAGATGCAATAATTTGAAATTTTAAATTATATGCAAGGAAAGAACATGGGTTTGGGGACCAGTTGAACTTGTGTTTGAATCCTGGCTCCACAACTTAAACTAAGTGACCTTTGGGAAGAAGGAACTGATCCTCTTAGCTTATTTTCTCACATATGTAATTACAGTCTTAGAATCTGTAGAAGAATGAAATTAGACATTTTATGTAAAGCTTGTGTGCAGTGTCTGGCACACGATAGAGGTTTACTAGTGGTGATCACCATCATTAATGATTCTACTTATTAACCTCCTCCTCATTATTTTTTATTACTTTAATCTTTCCAGTATGTTCCCTAGTTTTATGTGTTGTTTTTCTAACATATTCATTTTGTTTATCCTTTTTGCAAATACTCACTGGACATTCTTATAAGGCACTATGCCAAATACTATGAGATGTACAAGGCTGTATCTCTCCCTCAGCTGAGAAGAGAAAAACAGGATATTGAAGTAGGAAACAGGTAATAAGCAGCATCACAGTACTACCAATTGACAGTTATTGACAGCATGGTTCTCTGGACAACAGCAAAGGCTTTTAAGCAGAGGCAACTTTCAAACTATGCCTTGGAAAAATTACAGAAGACAAAAAAATGGGTAGAGAATTCCAAGTAGAAGAAATGTCACAAATGAGAATAGAATGGTTATAAAACAGAGGCACCATAAGGAATACCAGGCAGTCAGTGTGTCTGAAAGAAAGAAAAAATCTGTGTTTTAGGGAAATAGTTTACATACTGCCATGCTATGATTTTGGACTTGCTGAGTAAGCAGTGGGAAATCAGTGAATATTTTTTGGTTGCTGTTCAGAAAAGTATATTCCTTGTAATAGTATCTAGTTTAACAACTTGTTTAATATCCTTCTGTGTAAAGCATATTGTCTAAAAATCAATTGATTAAAAATTAATGTATGTATGACATTTCTGAATTTCCTGTAGCCAGTCTATAAGTCAAGCCTAAGCACCACTAATCAGAAGATTAAAAGGCTCTAGTAGTCAAAGAATGATAAATTCAATGGAAGACATTTTTACTGTCTGAATCCTTGCAGTGCACATATTTGATGACTTCCTGCCTTCTTTATACTGTTGAAAAGAGAGTTCTTTCAGCAATAATCCACAAATTAAGAGAAACCCATTTAACCTGTCAAAAAAATTAAATGGTTGAGTATCTCTAAGTATCAAGCCAGATATTTTACTAATACTTGCAATGAAAAGTGAATAGTTTTTAGTTGCCTTTTTCCTTCTCCATTCTAGAAAAATACATCTCAAAAGTTTAAAAGTTAAAAGAATTTGAAAACAAAATTAACATGCATGGGGAGATACTTGGTTATTAAGAAAATAAAAATATCCTTGTTACATGTTAAGGAAAAAAGGTGATTGCCTTGATGAGAATTTTATTTGCCTTTTTCCTTTTCCATTGAGGATAATTAATAAATAGGATGAAAAACGTTATCTGTAGTTGAAATTTGGATATGGTGGAAATGGCAGAATTAAATAAACTTTAATTTATATGATGGCTTAGACAATTCATTCTCATAATATATAATAAAAGAAATAGAACCATTCCTTTATAAAATAGTAAATGATCTTATCTCATATGCTATACTTGAAATGTATCTGGATGTAACAGACATATATAGCCTGAATTTGTGTTTCTTCCATTTAATAAGTGAAACATACCACCTTCTCTCTATTGGACATAAAAATGCTAGAATTTACAGAGAATCCTTCCTCTCAATATGTCAAAATTCCACTACCAAGACTGTGCTATTTACCTGGTAGAACTGTACTACCCAGACTGTGGTATTCTTTTGAACTATAAAAAGTAACAAAATATTTTTGGCCAAAGATGTACATAGATTCCAGTTGAAAGATTCTTTAAAAAATTATATTACTTAGTTTTATTAATATCTCCCATGACTACTACTACTATGCCTTATATATTTTTGCATTGAATATTGAGCTTTTTACCAGATAGTTAAGAAAGGGAAGGTTAACTCAGGAGAAGAGTTAAATAGATGCTATGTATACAAAATGGCAATGCAGAAATTTAAAACATGGGGGGAATTGTCAATTAAATGATTATTTATCTTTGTGTTGCTAAAATATTCAGCTATAGTAAAAGAAACTACAAGGGATTAATTAATAACAAATATTATTAATGCTATGCTTGACTAAGAGATTATAATGCAGAATTAAACATTCTTTATCCCATCCTAAAGCTGATTTTTTATTTGTGTGATACTTTTAATTTTACTAATATCTATCATGCTATTTAAAATTAATTCTAATTAATTAGTTGTAGTAGATGAATAAACTAAAATGTAAAATGTTATTTACTTTTAAAGCATAATAAAAGATATTTTTACTTACATCAGAAATCTCATGAAGTTTCTAAATATTTCATTTTACGGAGGCTGATATTTCTGTGACTATCAGTGACTGTATGTATTCTAAGGAAACATAAAGAAAGCGCATTTAAGACATACAGTCATGAGGCATGACCAGCAAGCAATGTGACTGATTTGCCAACAAGCACACTAAGAACTGTACATCCAAATGAGCATCACATTTCCTAGCGGTCACTTTGGGAGATCAGACTCGTTTCATTGGTGTTGCCATTGCTCAAGACATTTCTAACTCCTTCAGAATTGCTCTCAGAAATAATTTATGAACCGTACAAAACTCAGGCTCATTGCATTATAAATTGCACCTCATAGAGCAGTAACTTGAGGCAAAGCAGAATCACGAAAATATAATTTTCTCTTCTCTTTTGTTTATAAAAAGAAAATTAACTTTTAAATTATTTAGTCCTAAAATAAACTGCTTATGTAACCCTATTGTATAAATCTAGGAAGACAATTGTATAAAAATAATTAATCCTTCCTTTCTTGAACAGAAACATAATATGGACTAATATCAGTGCAATTTTACTGGGAACTATCCTGCTCATCTAATCTTATTCCATTTGATCTCTGTTGTTCTCCCAGTGACCACATTGGCAAACCCCACAGTATTTTATCATCCATCACTCTTCTTAACCTCTCTTTGTCATCTGACCTCTTGATGATTCTTTTTCCCTAAAGGCTGTGAACAGTGTTCTTAAAGGAAATTCCACACCACTCTGTATCCTTCATCTTTCTCTGGCTTATTGTGCTATGTCTTCCTCCCCCGTTCATGCCCCTTTCTAGTCCTAAAATGTAGGTGTTCCCCTGCATTCAGCAGGTACTACACTATTTAAATATATATTAAATAAATGCTCTATTTTTCTGTGCCGTTAAACTAAATCCATGTGAAGCTAAATCTAACGGGTTTACCTATCACCACCACTTAAATAGCAAATTCCCCTACTTAACCTTGCTCCATTCCCTTCTACTTTCTAGTTATGTAAACCTAAGCCAGTTATTTGACCTTGAGTCTTAGTTTCTTCACATGTAAAATGGGGATAAAAAATATTATCCATCTCATAGAATAATGACTAAGGAGATAATGATTGAGAAGTTTCTGATATATATGATCAATTATATTTTAACTATTATTAAAGTGCTCAATTATTTTAATTACAAAGATGGGGTCTCTTGCTCTGTCGCCCAGGCTGGAATGCTGTGGCACAATCATAGCTCACTGCAGCCTTGAATCCCTTGGCTCAAGTGAACCTCTCCTTCTGCCCCAGCCTCCCGAGGAGCACGGGCTACAGGTGCAAGCTACCATGCTCGGCTAATTTTAAAAAATTATTTTACAAATAGGTTCTCACTATATTGCCCAGGCTGATCTCAAACTCCTAGCCTTACGTGATCCTCCTGTCTCAGTATTTTAACTATTGTTGATTTTTTTTTCAAATCCTTCATGACATTCTCACTTGAATGCCATACAATTTAGCATTATTTTTTTAAAAATATGTGAACATTGTCTAGAACTTACATCAAAATAAAATGATGTGCTATTGCTGAGACTAAATTATGCAGTTAGTAGAATTAAATTCTTATTAATTTTTCTCCTACCTTTAGCAAGGAAGTGTAAATAGCAGTCATTGTATAGGCTAACAGAGAGGCTCCCATAGATTTAAAAGCTCTACATTGTCTTTGAATAGGCTGTAGATATGCTGTGACCTCTGTCTGGCAGGAATGTTAGTCAAACTGTCTAAACATTCTGCGTATTTCTAAACTTTGTTTTCACATATTAACTTCCCTAACCCTGTTGGGGTTTTTTTGTTTTGTTTTGTTTTATTTTGTTTTTTAATGCCTTGATCATGAGTGGGAACACCAGTCGTTCTGGCTACTGGGTTTGAAATCTGTCCCTTTGATCCTCCCTGCCCCAGCTGCTGTACACAGGGCCACACCACTGACGCTCCTTGTCCCCTCCCTCTGCAGTTGCCCTTGTCCAGTACTGTCCCCTCATGTTGGGCCATTGTGCCATCATTTTATAATTTCTTAAAATTTTTATTACAATTTCAAGGACAAAGAACCTTGTTACTGTTTCAATTGACTGCAGAGTTCAGTTCCCCAAGCTCTAACATGCAGTTTATAAGTATAATTTTTGTCATTTACTTAATCCATAAACTGAAAATTAAAAACAGTCTTTTATGATTCTGTCAATTCCTCTTTACTTTTTAAATTAATTAATTTTTAATTGACAAATAAAAATTATATGTAACTGCGGAGTACAATATGATCTTTAACTCTCCTACCTGGCTTTTTTCTCACAGTCTTCCTATTCATTCCACAAATACCCTCATTATGTTAATTATCAATTTCATACTGTCTGATTAAAGTTGTGTATTCCTATACCACTCATCATGATTTCTTATACAAGGTAAGCACTCGAAAGATTTGTACAGCAAATCTCGTACCCTTGCACAGAACCCCCTGCTGGTTGCGTGATGCATAGTGTTGTCCATACGATCTTCCATGCTATTGTCTTAACTATGGTTCTGTGAATGTCAAATAAGGGGAAAGGAAATAAAACAAATATTTCTAAATAGCCCTATGTAGGATGTGTATATTTCCTTTTCATTTCACAAAATAACCTTGTCAGATAAGTACTATCTCCATGTCAGTAACAAAGAGATTCAAGTTAAGGTGATCGTCCAACAGGAAGAGTCCACATTTACATATGAACTCACTGCTATGATCTCAAAATTTATGCCTATTTGATTACATTCCTATCTTCTTTTAAGCAGAGTTTTAAAAACAGGAGTTCCCTGGATGTATTAGTTTTCTATTGCTGCTACAGCAAACTATCACAAACCCGTAGCCTAAAACAATGCAAATTTATTATCCTAGGGTGCAGGGAACCAGAAGTCCAAAATCAGTCTCCTTGGGCTAAAATCAAGGTATTGCCAGGGCTGGCTGCTTCTGGAGGCTGAGGAGAGAATCTACTTCCCGGCCTTTTTCAGCCTGGCTACCTGCATTCCCTGGCTCCTGCCCATGGCCCCCCATAACACCCCAACCTCTTCCTTTCACCCTCATGTATCCTACTACTGACTTTAAAGATCCTGCCTCCCTTCTTAAAAAGTCCTAGGTAATTATACTGGATCTACCAGGATAATCAACATCCCTTTTGTCAGGTACGGTAACATATTCACATCTTCCAGGCATTAGGATACGGACATCTTTGAGGGGAAAGGGACATTATTCAGCCTACCACATCATACATAAGCTCTGCCAGTGGAGCCCGAACCCCACTGGACTAAAAGCTGGTGGTATTTAGATGCCCCAACAATATCTATGTATGGCAATCTTTTTGCAAGATGAACTGAACACTATACCTAAGAATAAACTTTAAAGAAATAAGAATAAAGCCTAAGAATAAAGTTTATTTCCTCACCTGCCCATTGTATTATAAGCTTTCAGAAAGTCAAATTCCTACTTTTTCTTGAACACTATAAAGAATTTTGAAAGGAATGTAGAGTGCACATTAGACAAATAATAATTGTCATTTGTGTCAGAATTTATGAGAAAAAGTATCTTTACAATTCCATTAAGCTAAAAATAGAAATTTCAATTTTTGTTTTAATGTATTAATAACATAAGACTATTCCTGGTTCCTATTTCTTAAAGACTCTGCATGGTTTATACCAAGAGGGTCTTTAAATCTTGACAGTTTATTTTTCAAAATGTACTATTTTCAAACATATACTATAAAGTTAGGACTTTATTATTCCCCCTCAGCAAAACAAAAAGTCAAAATATGTTTAATGATTCAATTTTTGCATAGCGAGAACATTACTTAATGGTGCTTGAATTAACAAAATGAATCGTGCTAATTGATGATTTCCCTTCTTAATGATACGCTGACTTTTTGGGTCATCTCTTCTACTTCTCAGCCGCATCAGCCCAGGGCCACTTACAGAGTAGGCATTTCTACAGATCAACTCAGTGTAGACACTTTAATGCCAAATCAGGGAGAAGTAGATTTTGTGCCTTCTTCTGACTCCTTTCTTTCCTCCGCCCTGAAAATCCTCAGTCTTTCAGGAGCGTTTAATTGACACTGAGGGTCATAAATATATACTGATAGAATTTTACTACCAATGAACTTTATTACATTGAGATAAAAGTTTAACAAAGCATGGAATTATAAAATTTGAACACAGTTAAAAATACAAATATGTGGCCTTTATTTTGCTAAATATATCAGCATTATTAACTTGAATGTCAGCACTGCATAAAGAATATTGGCATAAAATGCCATGAGATTCCTGGTTAAAAGTAAAAGAGAAATACAGGTTATTAAGCCATAAAAAACTGCATAAATTTCAAAGAAAAGTATGACAGCTTGCATTAGAGCATTTTAGCCCATGAGTGAAATTTTTTAAATGCTTAAACATATACACATGTTTAAGATAAGTGTATTAAAAGTAGAGCCTTCCTCAGACTTTCTGAAAATCAAAGAGCAAAGGAAAACAAATTGATCTTTTAGGCAGATGAAAGATCTAATAATATAATGGTAATTATATTATTAAATATATATTTTTTAAACATATATGCCATAATGTATATATTAATTTAACCTCAGGTGAACAATAGTTGTCTTGTAAACAGATGAAAATGAACTTTAGAAAACAAATTTTCAAATGGAATTTATTTCAATTATGCCACAACTCAGAGAAATGTCACATTTATTCAATTATTTGTTACTAAGAAGTTTAACTGTCTTGACCAATGAAAAGTTAACAACAAAATGAAAAACTCCTAGAATAGCATGATTTAAAGAATGCCAATTTGTAACCCAGGGGACAGGTGTTTGCACACTAATTGTAATGTTCCTGCTGTCCCGTTACCTCCAGCTCGAAGATCAGTCAGAAAGAGAAACTCAGCATCATCTGTGACAGTCAGACAGTGGAACGAAAAATGCCAGTGAAGTGAGTTGCTGTTTAAAGCTATTTTTACCTCAGAAGATGTACAAATGAAACACTGGAGTCTTCATTAGTCTAGATGTTTTGTTTCCTTCATTTATGATATGTATGCTAATTGTCTTTCTTTCTGATTTATTTTTTCTCCTTTCTCTACTGATTGCTTCTTTTGTAAAATGTCAACAATTTGTGTCTTACTCGTGCAATTAATTCTTTATGTGCTAATGCAAGGTTATAAAGTGGATAAAGACCACTGAGCTCTCTTTATGTGATGCTTTTCAAAATTATGAAGTGAGTTAAAGACATATATTTGATCCTTGCCAAAATTATCTTCACAGTATTTATTGAAAAATTTTTCCATGGATATTAAATGCTGGGTAAGGAAGCAGCTGTCACTTCCTGGAGCACATGGACTCCTTGCTTGAATTTTCCATTCTCCAGCACACTGCTAATTGAGTGTGAACAGCTAAGTTGTTGGATTCCACATTTTTTAATGCACTACAACTGGTTCTAGCTGGCTCAATTAGCAAGATAACTGGTAGCTTTCACGCAGTTCCCATCTGGCCTGGCTCTTCTCCGGACATATAATACGGGTACTGCTGGCCTTGATGGCACCTGATTAATGAAGAAAACAGAAAGAAAATCAGCCAAAACCCCATGAAATACTAAGTGCAATTTTGGCTCCAATTCACAGCGAATTTTCATGGCAAATCATATCCACACAAAAAGTTATTCTGATTATGCATCACAATTTTACAGGAAATAAACACACACACAAATGAGAAGAGCCAGATAAAACCTCTGTTAAAGTTTTCACTAAAATCCAAATTAAAGATGAAAAAGGAAATGAGGGAGTGTTTATTTCAGGTAACACATGGCAAGTAGAGCCAACCAAGCCAGTGCACATGAATCAGTCACCCTCACTTTCCCCAATATTTATTCAATAGATTACTTTCTTCATATTTATATAATTGCATTATTAAAACAAAACTATTTCTAATTCACATCTAACATAAGCAATGACCTATTATTATCTGATAATGCATGAGCCTTAAGAATCTCTGTCTTACATAAACTTTCTACTGAGAAGTAAGTTACCACAATTTAACTATTATTTCAAGGAAATATTTGTGCGAAGTGTGATAAAAGTCTATTGCAGAAAAATCACCTTCCAGATAGTTATTATAAATGTTCCAAACCATGAAAAAAATATAAGCATATATGCATTAAGTCATCCATTTTGGGAAGGAGTGTGAAAAGGATTTGGGTTACAAGCAGGCATGCCTGGGTTTCAGTTCTCACTCTGCTCACTACTGTCTGTGGGGTATTGCACTAGCTATTAACATCTCTGAGCCCCTTTACTCATTGATAATACAGGAATCAAACAGATTGTTATCTTCAAGAGTAAATAACTATATGACATGTGTTGGTACACATTGTACGCATCCAATACATGGTTGTGCATTTTAGTGCTGTTATAAATATTGTCTTTCAGTTTACTCATAAATACCAATAATTTGCTCTTCCACAGAATTACAAATATACAAAGAACCATTTGCATTTTTTACAAATGTAAATGGCAACAAACAAGCATTATTCCTTATAATAGTTATATTTCACTTAATTTCTGAAAAGTAAATGCTGCATTACTTCCAACCCTTTAAGCATATCAGATAGTCAAAATTGAACCTTCTGGGTGAGAATTAGGTCAGCAAATGGTGAGCTGAGGGCATCCCAGGCATTGTCACACACCAGCAGGGATATTTCTTCAGAGAGTTGAAGGGCAATTTTCTCTCTTTACAACAATGTCAGCATTTTGCAGACCTTAATTAATACTAGAATATCCTAGTATCTCTAATTCTATTATCTAAAATCTTCCATATCTATATCTATAAAATATCTGTAATATTTTAGTATCTCTCTATAATCTGAAACATTAGGACTGTTTCTTTTATCCTTGGTTATACATGATCTCCCAGATTTTGCTTTCTTCTTTATGTTTTTATGGTTTTCCTACATTGATGAGGAAAGTAAGAATGGCTACCATTTATTTGAACACCCATTCTACAAATACTCCTCTATATTCAAAGAGCTCTTGCTGGAATAGTCCTTTTGGTTTTGACTGAATCAAACTCCGGCTCTCCCTGAAGGACATACTTGTCCTGAGGCCCTCCAGGTGCATGCTGGCCGTTCTCTCCAACCTTACATACCTCAGGGTTAGGGTTCACGTCATCTATGGTGAACAGCAGGGTTTTCACGTCAGTTCTCTTTGCTTGCCCAGAACACCCTAGGTCTTTGAAGCTAATACACTTTAGCCATCCCCTTCCATACTCTTTTAGCACCGTAATCTACCAGCATCTAAAAGCCTCTGTCCCTCTTCCATTGGAGGCTTTAATACCTGCCATTATTGGCATTTATTGGCGATTTGTTAACATGTTCAATAAATATTCCTCTGAGCAGACACACTGTTCTCAGTGCCAGAGAATAACATTTAGTCCTGCCATCAGAGAGCCCCGGTACTGACGGGGATGCAGACGCCCATCCGTGAACGCATTTGCCTAGTTTCTATTTCTGGGAGTTTTCCTGGGTGGCTGCTCCCCATTCAAAACGGGGGTTCTGTGTGGCCAGGTCTTCTCTACCTCTCATTAGCATATGTTCCACAGGGACTAAGGAGCTTTAATTTGAATATCCTGCTAACCAGCAAGTTCCAGTCTACAAATAGAAACATTTTTTAAACATGGGCATTTTACATGACCATATGTTAATTTTAGAATTCCTACAAGACCTAATATTTGAGTTTTATGAAATACAACATAACCTTATTCAAATAACAGATTATACTGCACAAAAGCTTTTCAACGTAAAATCAAACCTACGATCGGTCCCATCCTCCACTTACAAAAGTTAGAAACTGAACAACAACCCAAATTTTTGAAAATGTCCGTTTGAATGAAGAGCCACCATTTCAAAATGGTTTTCACAGTTAATCGGTGTCCCTGCGGTTTAGTAAGTCAAGGGAGAAGGGAAAGTCAGCTGCCCACAACTGGGGAAGGAAATTTACATTGAAAATGTGTGTAATGGAAGATAGCAAAGTGAATTCCCAATCACATAATCCCTTGCCTGTGTCCTCAGTGAGAATAACCGTCACCATCCGAGGACACAGTGACAGCCGCAACAACAGAAGGAAGCACAATCGACCCTAAGAAAAATACTAAAAACTGTGGCAAATTACAGGAAGTCATAGAATATGAAAGTATAGGGATCACTTCACAGTAGCGTATTTAAGATTAGTCACTTTGATGTGCAAATGCAAAATTTTATAAGAATTACTAGATATGAGATTCCCTCTATTTTACTATTGATCATTTAAATAGAAACCTTAAATCAGACCCTCTTTCCATAAAGAAGTCATTTGCACATCACAGCAACATAATCCAACATGCTTTTTTCTGGGCAGCAGATGCTTTCTATGGATGGGGGCTTCTTTGCTCAGGATCTTTGTCTGTTAAGAGGAATAATACGTGATATATTTGTATCTCAGAAAGTTTATATCTTAAACTTGATTTATTATTTCTACATCACATCCCCAAAAGTATACCTTCTTCAGAAGACTTAAGTCTATAAATTTTTTGACTGCTTTGGAAAAGATATTACTCTGTCTTGACAGATTCCTAGATTTAAATAAATCAGCCCAGAACTAGAAGTATATCAGTCTAAGGAGAAATAAAGGCTGCCTCAGAGTGGGGTAAAGACTTTATGAAACACTATGAACAAACATTTTCAACATCATCACATGTTAGAAATCCTTCGAACTTTTAAAATATTTTGAGATGCAAAATTTTGAAATATGTAATTGTTACACTGTGAAAATTTAGAAAATAGTAATCATCACCATTGCTGTCACAAGCTTTTCAGGAATAGAGTAATGCCACATAAATTAACAATTAATGTGCTCATAGTTGAGAAGAAATTCTCTATTCCTCCACAGAACTAATCTCTCTCTTGTACCTTTATTAGAATTTAAGAACTTGAAAGTATTATTAACACTGTCAGCAAGATTAATAAATAATTTGCTGGTGTCAAACACATCCCACTTCATGTTGCCAGAGTTATAATCTGTGGAGTAGCATTATGCAATTTTTTGACCTTTTGCTGTTTAATTAATGATAACAAAGCTCATTTGAACAATGTAATTCACAATGCAAATATTACTACTGGTTATGGAAGAAAAAGATCACAATGCTATTGTCAAGGGTAGATGTTGTTTCTACAGGTCACCAACCACAGAGACAATGGCATGGTCTGAAAATATGGACACACTTTTAGCCAATGAAGGTAAGATCCAACTAATAATAGGTTTAAAATATAATAATTAAATGTAAATAATTAAATCCTGAAAGTCACTGATATATTATAAAATATAAGTTTGAGCATTGTTTGAAGTATAAGATTCCTAACAGTCATAAATTTATAAAGGCCCAAAATCTGAATGGAATTAGGTTGGGCCTAAAAAAAGATGTTTGTAGAAATTCCATACATTAAAACGAAAGAAAAATTCTAAAAAGCAAGTGATAAGTTTTCTATTTCCTTAAGTCACTATAATTTGATATTTATCATGACTGCTTTTGATACAAGTTGAAAGAAACATACAAAATGTTGAAAAAGTTGGAAATTTAAATAAATCGCTTGTTTTACATGTCTTGTAGGTTAAAATAAAATGTATTTTAAAGTCTTATTTCAACTGAGTTATTCTCATTTTTAGTGAATACCAAACATATTTAAATGTATATGTCTGTATATTAATATATAATGTGTTTATATTTAATAGA
>CM052450.1:2199770-2222019 GCA_028533085.1 Varecia variegata | reverse complement strand
AAATGATATATATTACCATAAGTTCGCATTATTTAATGCAATGTAGGGGTGGAAAAGTGTGATATCTTTCCTTATCCATCATAAGGGTCACAGCTGACAATCCTGTAACAAGCAACAGGTTAACAAAAGAGAAGCATAACAAATTTATTTCATTACAGTTTTTCTGTGATATGAGAGCCTTCAGAAATGAAGACCCAAAGACCGAGGGAAAACTTTTTTATGCTTAAGTTCAGTGATGAATGGGCAGCCAGGGAGAAATGAGATTGGACAAAATGGATATGATCTAATGGTAACAGGCTGAGGCAAGAAACCCAGCAAGGCCTGTGTGTTAGGATTTTTATTGGCCTCCACCCAGGAATAGGGCAAAACCCCTTCTGGAATGGGGGGCTTTTGATCTACTATCAGATAAGGTAGGTAAGAAAATTTCCTTACAGGCATCCCCTACACAGAAGGCAGCGAGATTTGGAATAATAATTCTAGTTTCTATGGCCCGCCTTGGGGGAGAAATGGGAAGCAGGAGAAAGACGGGTAGAAGCTCAGAAAGAGACTTTGCTTCTGAGGCCTTTTCAGTGTCCTTCAGTTCAGAGTTCTCAGCATGCCAAGGCACCACACTTTGGGGTATCAATTTCTGAGCCCCAACAACGTGAGGGAAAATTTTGGCTTAAAAAAGCATTTTTCTCTCTTAAAATTTTTGCATTAGAAGTATTCAAGATTTTGCAATGCAGTTTTGCATTTAGAATATTTCCTGAGAAACACTATCAATCAGTATTCCTACGTAACAGAAGAAGAAAGATGCTTCCATAAATTTTTATGTCATTAAAAAAAAAAACCTAGATATTGTTATGACATTTTCAAGTGTCTCTGAATAAATAAATAGTAAGTCTACTATAGAAAATGAAACACCCTGTCATTCAAAATGAATTTTCTTTGACCTTGAGATGATGGTCATACCATACTAAAATTTTGGACTTTACCAAATATACTGTTACTGGTCTTAGCATGCTATTTACAATCACTAAAACTTTCCCCCAGGTGATGGGGAAGTAATATGTATAACAAACAGATATTAACCCCTTGCCTAATGAGATTAATTTGTTTCCCCATGGGTTGGAGATATCTGTCCAGAACAATTTTTATTCAGAGGATTTCTGCTTTATCAGAGATGGCAGGCAAACACTTAATCACCTCCTCATCTCTTTTCCTTCTTCCTGACCTGCTTCCCAAGGGGAAAGGCCTGGTTGCTGGGCAACAGACTAAAGCCTCTAGCTCTCCACCTTCCTTAGTTAGTACAAGGCAGGCAGAGAAGCTACCCTAACTAAGGTTTGGACACCGGGAAGGAGTTTGGGCTCAGCCACCTTTCCCAGGCTGTGACAACATGGCGATCAATCACGGAGCCTGGCAGCCATATAATTGCACAGCTGCAGAATATCAAATGCCTTTGTAATAACAGTGACTAAATTAGAGTCAACTAACTGTTTAACAAGAACTAAAAATAACCAGCCTAAGTCTCAGAACATTTAATAAATCAAAAAAGTATTGTTTAGTTCTAAAGCAATAACTTTTGTATTCCCATGTGAGTTAGACTGGAAAGCAATGTCTGATTTATCTATGTTATTTATTTATCTATGTATCTATCTACATATTTATTCATTTATGCTCATGGTGTATTTTTATTTATTAATAAACACATATAACCAATTTTTTTCTGAAAAAAGGTTATTTATTAGATTTTCTCTGTAATTCATTAGATTTTCAATTGTGCTATCCTATAGTTTATAGAATTGATTTTAAATGGAAAATTCACTTATTTTTTCCAGGAATTAAGATATTGCTTGTTGCTTTCTGTGAACAAGAGAATAGTCATGTCTACGTAACCCCTAAATTGTCTAACATTTTTGCATCACTTTGCCATCAGCAGTGAGTTCTCAACTCTTACTTGTTTGGTCAAGTTGCTGCTCTGCCCAAACTTTTTAACAAATCGACAGGACTCAATTAACATGTTCTGGCTGTATTTTGGAACTTAAATGATCCAAGATTTCATAACAGATAGGTTTAACGTCTTTATTAAAAGTAAAAGATACAGGAGAACCTTGTAAAAGTGGTCTATCAGAGTAACTAAAAGGATAAATTCTTTCCACCAATATTTTACCAAGGCGTGAATCATTTCTCTGGGTCATTGGAATCGACCATGACAGAAGCAGGCACAGTCTTGCCTTCAGGGAGCTTCTAGGCTAATAAATCTGATAGACATTTATTTTTTTTTAATTACCACGTGCCTATTATGTTTCTTGCACTGTCTAGGTGCTATGGATGCAACTATAAACAAAACAGCCAGACATAACCTTCACTTTGGGGAAGTTCCAATTTTGTCTAGAAGAGCCAAGCGGTGAACAAAGACGCCAGCACATATCAGTCAGTTGTGACCAGTTCCATGAAAAGAAATAAGCAAAGTAGCCTAATGTGACAGAGAATGAAAGATGGCAGCTCAGGTGGGGATCAGGGACAATATCAAGGGACTGGTTTAAAAAAGGTAATTTTATTCTAGTTATCAACCCTAAAAAAGTAATTTTGACTGCTGCTGTAATAAAGACCTGGCTCCGTGTTTGAAGATTGACCACTGACAGCCTTTAGACCCCATCTCTTCCACTTTCCCTCTTGCCCCACATCTAAGCAGACCATAAGAAGGCCTGATGGCTGCTTCTTTTAGCACCAGTGGAAAGTTCAAACTATGTAAGTCCACACCTCACCTGGGAACCCTCTGTCCTCAATAAAAACCAAAGCCATCTGCCCACCCCTTCTCTCAGAGCAGCTTGACAGCCTGCACTGCCTTCCCCAGCGATCCTCTTTGGATGAGCAGTTCCTCTCTTCACACCCTCATGGTGTGCGTGTGGAGCGTGAGTCTCAACAGCCAGACCGAATTTTGGATGGGGGCTGACCCACTTTCAGTAGGACGACAATGAAACAGCTACTGGGATTTTTCCATTAGCTATAAGAATTTATAACATTTAGAGAAATGATTTGATCGTGGCACGTGAACTTGTCCAGTCACTATTTAATAGCTACCAATTAGGCTTTTTAGTAGTTACCAATATAGTAACATTAAACAAAGACACAGAAAGGTCTAGAATTTTAGCTGAGAATAGTTAGTATGTACCTGCATGTCTCACATTTCTTGTACTAATTTCTTGTAAGCCACTTTGAAGTTTTCATGAAATGAGATTAAGTAAATAAATAATTACAATAGTTAATTCAAACAAAGCATCCATATAGAATGCTCATCTCAATTACACGAGATGCCTGACAAGAGAGAACATAATTAAAACATTTCAGACAAGTGCCCACTGTTTACATTTTGTTTTTCTCTCCAAATGTTACTCTTTCGAATTTTGAATTTTTCTGCTTTATCAAGAAGAAAGCCTAATATAGGTGCTAATCTATTGTATCTTTAGCATTGCTCTATAAGGTGTGTGAGTCTCCATGTCAACAAGGAAGGCACACAGTCTGGGCCACTGCACAGTGGAGTGGCATGCGGGAGTCCTAGGACTGACGTTCCCGGGAGAAGATGAGCAGACGGGTGGCAGAGATGGTGAGCAGGGGCTTAGAATGCAGTCATGACTCCAGAAACATGGGATAGTAAATTCCAGGTGAACATCAAATATTTGAAACCTCAGGTTCTGGAACTAAAACTCAAGGGTATTTCCTGAATAATATAACAGAATATGAAACAAAGTGACCTCTTTATCTATAGATGCTGTAAATTGCAGCTATTTCAATAGAAGACACATGGGGCAAGATAGTTTGCCCTAAGGTAGGCATTTCATGCATTTTTTAAAGTGAAATCAACGTTCTAAAATATAAGAACAATAGGCAAAAAACATAGCAGAGCCACTGGGAATTTCTCATAATCCCACGTGTAATTGAACAGCATAAATAAAAACCAGTTGGATATCAGCTGTCCTGACATGACTGTCTGGGCACCCTTCAAAACAGATGGGATATTCTCTATTACCACTTCCCCTTTTACTACCAATTTCATTCTGATTTAACATGTTCACAGTGTTTTTCAGGCATCTTAACTGTATCCGAGCTTTCTTAACTTCAAAGCAAGCTCTAAGCATTACAAGCCTCTAAGGAGGTTTGAATATTGAAAATAATTGTCTCAAACCATAATTATTTAATGTACTATAATTGTAAAAACAGGAATTTGGTATTAAAACTATGCTTTCTTGCCTGATTTTACTTGATAAGGGTGAATTTAATTAGCTTTTTTCCATACTCATAAGTAAAAAGTAACCTCCAAATGATATCAATTCCAAAGTAGTCTTAAAGAATCTAGACCAAAGAGGCTTTGGGTTTTGGTTTTGTCTTGTCACCTGAAGATAAGAAAATTGATCAGATTATCAACTTAGAATTTCTTATTTGAGCCAAGATACTATGCTCCTATACCACTTCAAACCCCATTAATTTTGTTCTTTTTTTTTTTTTGTCCAAACAAGAAAAAAAGAAGCACAGTTAAAAACAATGTTTAAAATATAACATCCCTTCAAAGAAAAAAGCCAACACTTTCCTGTCCTTATCAGACTTGTTCACATAGCTGGAGGTGCAAGGCAATTAAAATCTAAATTGGATGCTGACATTACAGGAATTATCCCCTTTTCCATGTTGAAGCCTCTTGGATGCTTTTGTCTTATGGTTGCTTTTTTTTGGCTAGGAAAATCCTGATACAGGCTCTTATTTTTCACAATGCATTTTTCATGGAATGTTATTGTGACTATCAAGAAAAGAATAAAATTTTACATTGAAGCTTTAATATGCCACACCATTTTGACCTCAAGGAATAATTTAAATTATTTTACTTTTATCATTTTATATACATAACATTCTCAATATTATATAGTCTTAGATTCTTAGACTGCGTAATCTCTCAAGAAATTCAGGGAAAAAATTTCCCCCTTTATTGTTGGATAAATAAAAATTTAATTAGAAAACTAAATTAGGCAAGTACTTTCAGAGCTAAGAGTGGAAATTAACTTCAAGGTAGTTTTCAGTGTAGTTTACCAATCTTTCGGTTCTCCTCTCCTTCTGAGCACGTGGGTTACCAATAAACATTACATAAATTATGAAATTATTCATATTTGTGATGCATATGAATGTATGGATGTTTTTATTAAAATATGAATGAAACATAAATATAAGGTAGCTTAATAACTACTATGATGACCATTACTACTGTTATTATAAACTCTGTATCAATTTTCTATTACTTTACCAATTAAATTATCTTTGGTTTGTTTGTACAAGACTGTCAGATACCACTCTTTCTTTCCAGATAGAAAGCCTTCACAGTATCTATACAATCCAAATATCCCTATACTGAGGGTTTCCATTTATTTTTCAATGATTATCTCAAGCAATTTTTATATACACTGAATTTTGACAACTATTAATAAACTGTTATGCACAAATGAGATACACAAAAGAAGATGTAATACCATAGAACACTAATAATACACAAATTAACACCTCTTTCCAAATGAGAACAATTTTATGAGAATAGGAATCAATTAATGAAGTATGGAAACTCAGTCAATGTGAGTTTATGCCAATAAGAGATCAAGGACTAGATCCTGTCCCCTGTTAACATTTAATCTGCTGAATTCCCATAAATCGCCTTTACTTCACATTTCCTTAGAATGCTTCTAAGAGCAAAGCGCAATCATTAAATAAACCTGCAATGCTTGTTAAATAACTTAACATTTTGACACTGTTATCCTCCATAAGGTTAGGTACACGACTGAAACGGTTGACTAAGTAGAATGCAGCAGAAAACATGGTGTAGTCACAACTGGGAGAACATTAAGATCAAGCTGTTTTTCTCATAATGCCAAAAATTTCTCAAATAGAAATTCATTATGGTATTTTTTTGGATTTTCTCTTTCTTTTCTTAAGCTAAAAAAGTCAAAACAATGATAATTGTAGATTTTCAAGAAAATAAAATTTTTGCTAGCCGTGATGTGAACAGGGCATCCATGATCAAAGTGTTTGCAGTTCTCTTTCAGGCATGATCATATTCAGCATTTTATAGACATTAAGTGATTATTTTTAAACTAATTTTGGAAACCAAAGTATAATAATATCATCCCAAGTCATCATATGTTTTATTACATTCCTATTGCATTTTAAACAGACATAATAGTGCTGCCTTTAGTATTTCATAGTTTAGCATTTCTCCATTTCAATTTTATGTAATGGAAAAATATACTATCTAACAATGTATTCAACTCTAAACCCTCCAGCACTCTAAAACGTTTCATACTTACATATACAAAAAAGAAATGTAATATCTTTAATGGAATAACATCTGTCTACCCACTTTTAAGTTACTTATTTTTCATTCTGCCCTAAACACACATACACAAACACACCCAAAATAAATACACAAATTATTAACAAGATGTCAGAAAAAAGCAACATTTTTAATGTGAAAAATTGGCAACATTGTTAATACCAAAACTATTTTCCCAGACCCTTTAGAATTCCTCCAGGACAATTTTGACAGAGATTTAATCTTAATGACATAAACAAAGTTGCTACTAAATAATTCATTTTGTAAAACCAGAGGGAAAGACAGAGAGCAACAGCATGACACTACATCACTCCATGGATCTTAAGCACTGTTCACAATAACCAACCTGGATATTGTTTATGAACCTGTAGTTTCCTTGGAGAGATAGAAATTTTAATTTTTAATAGCTTGGCTATTCTTACTTTATAAATCTGCAGCCTCCTTGGAAAGATACAAATTTTAAGTATGAGGAAAAGGAAAAAATATGCATATTTACTCAGACTCTTAAAGTCTTATAAAACATTTTATAACATAACCTCTATTAATTCAAAATTCATAATAACCTTAATAGAAATTGAACTGAAATTTATCTTTACTCAATCTAAGAAGAAAAAACTACTAAATAAATTATATATGAGTGAGATTTTAAGAAATTTTAACCAATGGATGGATTCAAATTTTTGTAATCAAAATCCTTCAAGTATTTACATTTTACATTTAATACATTTCTAATAACATGTTGGTAGCAATACTAATTCATGCGAATAGCAGACCTAGAGGTTACTAATCATGCTTAGCTGGTTAAAGTCAATGATATCAGTTTTAGTCATCAAATACACATGAAATAACATTTCCTCTGGCTTATTGTTTATAGCACTCATTTCACAATTAGTCATGGCATATTTTTTAAAAATTTTATTTCTAACAAAATTTTCCAGTCAAAATTCAACTGTTCATACATGAATGGATTCTTTAACAATGTTTAAAGTTTTAAAAATCTAAAATATATATTTATACATAATTATATGCATCTATAATTAAATGTTATATAATTTTGTCCAATTTATATATAATATTAAAATGCACAAAAAATGAATAATTTTAATAACAATATTTTGCTATTGAGACTAGCTTATTATAAACACATATTTTTAGTTAATTTTTCCTGCAACACTTCTAAACTAGTAATTTTTGGTTAATATTTGTTTAAATTATTTCTCCCTATGTGTATTGTACAAACTTGCTCTGTTGAACTTAGTTTCATTCATTACAACTTTATCAAATGATCTAAACAAGGATTGTAATATGTAGGACCCTAGTGAATTTCACATTTATTCACATTCTGGGGCCTTAAAAGTTAAACTGTAGAAGGATATGGAGTTCTCCTTGACAACCAATCACAGATTTAAGTTATATGTGTGTCTTTGATTAAAAGGAAAAACTCTGTCTTTTTTAAAAACTGTATTCTGTATAACTGTTAACTTTTAGATTTCTGAAATTCTGTTATTGACTGCATCAAGTAAAATTCCCTTGTTTTTATTGCTAATGTTCTGAAGTATATGCATTTTTCCAGCATTTCAAGATGTTTATAGAAAAAAATTAATTACTTCATCCATGCCATTCATGATTTTATAAATCTAGATTTGATTTCTATTCAGTTTTAATTTTTTCAGCATTTTGAGCCAAAAAGTTTATACCCACCTCTATCCATTGTACAGCTTTTTAAAAAAAAAAAAAACTTCCCTGAGCAAACTATTTTTGTTTGTTTTCAAAAATTATGCTAACTCCTTTGGTTGCTGCATCACTGTATACTCATATCTTAGAATACCATCTCTGAAGCTAAGATGCTTTCCTGGAACCAGCATCAATAGCTATTAAATATTTAACTGCTTAAAAAATCTATAGTGTTTTACCCTTTTCCCAAACATAAAACTAACCTGACACCTTTCTACTGATGCAAATGTTGGCATGTCTCTTTAGCACAGAACTGTGTCCTTGCCCTTTGTTTTCCAAGCCATTTTCTTCAGAAAATGACTATGTTACGCTGCTACAATATATTAAGATTTAGTTCTTTGTGGAATCCCAAAGTTACTCCTTAGAAATTCAAATAGATCATATAAAGTAAGTTCTTCATTTATATAACCTAAATTAGCATAATTTGCCATTGGGAGAGTAAAAAAATCTTTTTTTTCTAATTTGTCATTTTGTTAAATATTCAGGGGTTTTTTCCTTCTGTTTATAAACATCTGCAGCTTATCAACTATGGAGTTGGGATTAAATCCTTTCTTATGCTAAATTAAATTAATGATTGAATTTAAAATATGCCATTAAGATTTTTGTATATAAATAATATATTTTATCTCATAAGATCTTCATTTTCTTATTGAATTTCTTTAAATCTTTCAGATGCATAACATCCAGTTATGTTGGTTTATCTGTTTTGATTTTGTTAGACTGACTTAAAAACTTCTTGTGAACTGGCCACATCAATCCAAATCAAGAAATAATTTTTGAGAGAGGCTGTATCTACTACGGATAGAAAATATAGATATATTCCAGGTCATTATAGACATAGGTCTATTCTATTCTGCCTTTCAGAATTTTAACTTTATTTCTAATTTCAATTTCATGCCAGTTATCAAGATTCCCTCTCTCATCCCTAGATTGCTGAAGTAAAGAGTAATAGAACCAAGTTTCTGTATTATTCTTTCACATGACTGATTCAGGATCAATAGTCACACAACACCTAGGATAGCTTTAAACTGGTACACCATCATCTCTCAATTGTGTTTAATTTAAAATTCCACTGTTTCAATGAAAATCTTCCTTGCTATCCTTTTAAGAGCTTTAGATTCTTTCATCTAAACATTTCAGTTTCCTGCAATCCAGCCTCTGTAATTCATGCCTCCAGGCCAGTAAATTCATCTACACGTCAATTCCTCTGTTTCTGCCGGTCTCAGCCCACAGATACAAAGCAGATCACGGCAACTAGCTTCTGACTGGAAATCGGATTTGACAGAGCACTCTATGAGAGTTATGCAGGGTAAGAACATGGGCTACAGATAGCAATGACACCTATTAAAAAGGCCATATTCTAACCCCATTACACATACTCAGTTTCTGCTGACTTCAATACAGTTATGAGAATGTAAGAAAGAGCAAAACTTGTCACTGACTTCCTGAGAAGTTCCTAATGACATATGGGAGACACCGTGCTTCTCACTGGACACTTGGCGCTCCAGGTTCCAGATGATGATACATTTTTTAAAAAATTTTGCTATTTATATAAAGTCCATTTTGTTAAGGTATTTTATTCCAAATGGGTCTCATTCTAGTTCACAGTTTATAAGATTATAGTCTCAGAAGCATGGATCTGCAAGAAAATCATCATACATCTACGTTAAATGCTGTGAAAGTCAGAAGTGAAGTCAACAAAAAATGATGAAACTGTTTCAGAAGACGTTAGCAACAAAGGAAATTACAGATCTTTTAATACCACATCTTCATTTTAGCTAAAAGAAACTACAGGGGTAGGGAAGCAAACGAAGGGTGCTTCTCCAGATCATTATTTTATCAGTCATGGTTTCCTTTCTTACAATTATAAATTTCAAACAATTTACATGTCACTGTGGATTTTGAAGTCCCAATTAGTTATTTTGAAAGTATTAAACCGGCCAAAACATTTGTTACTCGACTAAAAGGTGCTTCAATGATCACTTTTAAAAGTTCTGCTTAGATCATTTTTAAAAGTTTAACTTCCTGTTGTCCTTTCAGATTCTTTTTCAAAATTCAAAAAGCCATGGGCAGAATGTTGTGGATTGTTTTGTATTCGCTTGTCGTGAAAGGATGATAAGCTCAGCCATATATTCTTCCCGAGCTTGTCATGGAACTCCTCACGTGTGCTGTACCCGAAGGAAGACAAAAAGGCAGTATAGCCTTTGGTCTCTAATTAGTTTTATGTCAATCATTCCGGCATTCAAACACAAACGAATTTGCAAACCTCAGTGGACTTCTTTTGAAAATGGAGACACTAGTTGACTTTTGGTTGCTGCTTAAAAAATGTCCTAAGGAAATGTTGCCTCTTTTATACCTGTACATTCCTGACCTCGTAAGAAAACAACTGCCTCCAAATAGCTGGCAGGTACTATTTGTTACATTTGAGGGAAGTAGAGCTTCTTGAAAATGCACAAATGCCACTCTATTATTAGTACTTTCACATTATAAAATAAAATGAATAAATAAATGATTAATAAATGAAATATCACCAATGTGTTTGCCTTTTCCTCTCATATAAATTATGATGAGACAAGAGTCCCATAATAAATACAAATAATTAAATATTAGTGCTTAAAAAAAAGGTGGATGCTAGATGGATGCTTCCACATCTTTGCAATTGTGAATTGTGCTGCTGTAAACATTGGAGTGCAGATGTCTTTGTTATAGAATGTCTTTTGTTGCTTTGGGGAGATGCCTGGTAATGGGATTGCTGAATCAAATGGAAGGTCTACTTGTATCTGTTTAAGGTATCTCCATATTGCTTTCCATAGAGGTTGCACTAGTTTACAGTCCCACCAGCAGCGTATGAGTGTTCCTGTTTCTCTGCATCCATGCCAGCATTTATTGTTATGGGACTTTTTGATAAAGGCCATTCTCACTGGAGTTAAGTGATATCTCATTGTGGTTTTGATTTGCATTTCCCTGATGATTAGAGATGTTAAGAATTTTTTCATATGTTTGTTGGCCATTAGTCTACCTTCTTTTGAAAAGTTTCTGTTCATGTCCTTTGCCCACTTTTTGATAGGGTTGTTTGATTTTTTCTTGCTGATTTTCCTGAGTTCTGTAGAGATTCTAGTTATCAGCTCTTTATTGGATGTGTAGCATGCCAACATTTTCTCCCATTCTGTAGGTTGTCTGTTTGCTCTCATGATAGTTTCCTTGGCTGTTCAGAAGCTTTTTAATTTGATAAGGGCTCACTTATTTATTTTTGTTGTTGCTGTGATTGTCTTTGGAGTCTTCTTCATAAATTCTTTGCCTAGGCCGATGTCTATAGGCGTTCTTCCTACAGAGGACTACTTCCAGAACGACAAGGCTTATTTTGGATCTGCATCTATAATGGATCACTGGTTGATTACGCTGGTGACTACACTAATACAAAGGGACTTTGTGGCACCTGATGTATTTTCTCACTCATTCGCAACTGAAACTCTTACTTCTGATAACAGTTGAAATCTTGGTTGCCTCAAACAATGCTTTGATTGAGAAGCAGAAGAGTAAGAGTGGTGACTTCAAAATCTGAAAAGGTCAGGTAAGATGCACCTGAGTGTGGAGGCGGAAGGCAGGAGCCCGTGAAGCGGGGAGGAACGTTGCGACAGCGAGCGCTGCGCGGGCCAGGCCTTGCCACGCGCTCGCCCGGGATCTGCACGCGCCAGGCCGCTGCTCCGCGGCTTCACCCGCACCTCATCTCCTCTTCACAGCGCGGTATGAGCAGCTATTCTTTATAAATCAATGAACTACAAGGCAGTGAGAGTAAGCAACATGATCGAGGTGACACAACTAGCAGAAGCAGAGGTGTTTTCTTGCTTAGTTTCCCATTATTATTTATTTGTTCTTCAGCAAAGGTAATAAGGCATGTGTGAAACTTCACAGGCATGAATGCAGTCTTTCAAAAAATATAATTTTTATTGTTGTGTAACCGAATGCAATTTATTTACAATATTCTTTTTTTTATTCCCAAGTTGGATAAGCATATAATATTCTTTTTCACTAAAAGAATTTATCTTGTCCACTCAAGGTAACATAGTTCCCTCCAAGATAAAACTGAGTCAAATCTAGTTTCCTCTCGCTCTCCTTTCTCCTTTCTCCTTCTTCTCCTCTCCCTGAGGTCATGTAAGTACCCAGTGGCCGCACATGTTTTCTTGGCCCTGAGTGAAAGATGTCTTGCCCACGTAAGGCTCGCTGTTGCCACTGGCCTCCTCTGAGGCGGCCGACCTTTCCTTGTCTAGGTATCATCCTCTGCCACCACTGCTGCTTCTGCTAATGTCTCCGACCTCAGAGTAGGAGCGACATCCAGCTGTGACATCCAGCTGGCAGGTCCACACTCAGTACACCAGTTCTTCCAATGAGGCGTCTTCTAGGTCATTGGTCCTTGCGCCCATTTTCACATCTTTATTGTAGATGCAGTATCTTTTCAATCTCCGCCTCAGCATGCCTGGGTGTGCAATGCTGTGATACTGCCCTCAGGCTGGTCCACAGTATTCACCACTCAACTATTAATAATCCATGATTCTGATATTCCAAGACACTTGCTTGGAATGTTGGCTATGCCTTTAGAAAAATAAGCCATGGTACACTCAACACTGAGATACCTACGACTTTACATGGTATCTCCAGAGCTGTATGTACGTCGTCCCTGGCCCAAGCTGAGAAGATATGGCAAAGACCCGGTAACCTAAACTGAATGCACTTTCCCTCCAATCTCTTTCCTGTTCTGCGTTTGAACCATTTTCTTCAAGAACGGCTCCTGGGAAGGAAAGCAATTGCGCAGCAGGTCTGCAACCCATAATCCTCCTTTGGTAGGATGAGGGGGCGGGGGATAATCTAGGAACAAAAAAGCTTTCCGAGTCAAATCTTCTTGTAAACTTGCTAATGACAGTTCTCCTGATATACAAACTAGTGGTATTATTTATCCAGAGAGTCCTTATCTACGAAAAGATTTTAGCAGAATATACATGGTTTGTCTAGGATTGTTTAAACTAAGAAAACCTGGAATCTATGAATTTATAGCATATGGCTCTCTGGAAAATGTCACATGAGCTACATAACCATCTGAAAATAAAATGATAATGTGTCATAGCAAAAATGGTTCTCTTCTGTGTCATTGATGTAGCCACAAATTTCACACAGAGACCTCGGATAGTACCTGAGCCTGAGCATCCTGGTCGGTAAGAAACAACCTGGGTAACTACGTGGAAGGTCCTGGATCTCTCTCCGTTTCACCTCTGCCTCGTGATAACATATCTTCTAATATTATAAGAACAACTTGTGACTGGGTAAGATTTCTGACTCGTGTGAGTCCACTTTGATAATCCAGTGCTTGGTGTTACTGTAACTCATTACCAATTTTCTCTCACTGGCAAACCCAACGCTCTCAGTCTTCCAGATTTGGGTTGTTGATATTTTTAAATAAGATAATAAAATTCACTAGATGCTTTTTTTAAAAGCACTTGATGCTTACAATTAAGACAATTGTAAAATTCTTCCAATTTCTGAATATTGTATGCTTGAGGCAGTAGATATAAAAGACTCTTACTGATGCTTGAATGATGAAAGGAAGAGTAGGGCTAACAAGAATATTAAAACTCATAATCCAATATTAAAATATGAACTAGTACTTCTATTTCAGATGTGATAATGGAAGTTTATTATGGAAGTATCACTGCATCATCTTTAAATGAGTATTTAGCTATTTTAAATAGATTTCAAATGATTATTAATATATTTTTGTTAATATTGTGAAGAAATCGATAAATTCCAATGTCATCATATATTTGCAAGTATTGTTTATAACACAAACATGATTATAAGCAATCTCTGCACAATCTTGCCTAGAAAATATATAAAAAGATTCAGTGAAACATTCAGTTATAATAACAATCAAATTGTGAGAATTAGATTTGTTGAATTAGATTCTTTTAAATAAGTTTCTATGGAAGTTCATCAGACATGACTCAAATATAGGAAAAGTCACACGTACAAATGTATTTCTAAATGTGGCAAAATAATCAACCATTTTATAAGCAAATAATGTCATGTTTAATTATCAAAACTCCAAAAAATCTAAGATTTTTAAGATTACATAGATAAATTTTCATAGAGAAACCCCCTACATAATCTATACAAATTGGCTATTCACCTTATGAGTCATATTTTCTTCAACTTTAACTAAAATGAACTATAAGTAAGTGAAAAAAATTATTACAGAACACAAAGGAGACATTCTGGGTTTTCCAAATGAATCTACCATTATGGACTAAATTGTGTGGCACGTACTTGAGAATAAAATTATTTTCCTATTACAATTAAGTATTTTCAGCTAATAGCTATTAAATAATTTATTTTTCATGTTTATGTTTGGTATTTTTCCTTGTCAACATCCAAGAGCTAACAAAACTTTATGAATGTGGAAAAGACGAAAAAGTACAAAGATCTTTAAGATGAAAATTTGCAACCTCTACTAGGTAATTTCTTTTACAGTAAGAGTGAATGAAAATAGTTATAATATTTTCTATTGTCATATTTGTTTTCAATTTAAAAATTAAAATTCCTATGAGATTCTGCAAATGTGTGCTGCTTATGAGAGACTGGGCTTTTTTTATTACTAGAAGAAAGTGTCAGAACATAGCATTTTACAATCCAGAGCTTAATTCAGGACCTTGAGGAATTGAATACTGACAGTGTTTTTAAGGCAATACATTTTAGCAAAATGGAAGTGACAATGTGGCTTTTGGGCAAACCTACACATTTAAATAAAAAGTAAAATGATTCTGTTTATATGTAAAACATTTTTATGCCAATGATACACTATTATATGATGTCAAGTGAACTTTTGAAGCTTGGTAATACCTGTCTACATAGTTCAGAATGAAATATAATAAGGTCAAACAGCTGTTTAAATTCAAATTATTCTGTGTCACATTATTATAGAACACAAAGGGTTTCAAACAATATTTAGATAACAAGATAAAATGCTTCACTAGTAGAACCTGTTTTACTTTTAAGAAGAGCTTGTGCACTGTTGGGGGAATGGACACCCTTGAGGCTCAGTCTCGGGGGTTTGGGAGGGGCATGGGCAATACACTTAACCAGAACGGTTGTACCCCCATAATAAGCTATAATAAATAAATAATAATAATAAAAAATTTAAAAAAAAAATAATTGGTAAAAAATGAAAAAAGAAGATGTTACATGTACATATATGTAAACATATGCATATATTTATAGAAATAAAGAGAGAGAAAGTTATGCTTTAAAGTACCTTACAAGTAGAAGAGGCTGAAGTTATAAAACCAAAAAATAAATTAACCATTATATCTAAACAGAAAAAAAAAAAAAAAGAAGAAGAGCTTCCCACATAAAAAGAATCTTCACAAGTGAAATAAAAATAAACCAAATGTGTTTGTTACTAGAATGATGTTTTATGGAAATATATCAAATGGTACAGTCTATAATTTAGAATAATATAATTATATAATAATTCACCATAATATATTATATATTAGACTATGAGATCTGTTATACAAGATCTTATTTACTCAGAGTCTTTTATATGGTACATATGACTATAACTAATTCAGAAACATTTCAACTCTCAGTACACTTGGATACATAGTCCAAATGTACCATCCTCATAGCATCCTCAATCTGTAACAGAGAAAACGTAACAGCTATCAGTACAAAGGGAGTAGGATGGAGAGGAGAAGGAGGGGGAGGAGAAGGAAAGAAGAAGAAGAAAGTAAAGAAGTAGAAGAAAAAAATACTACTATAGAAATTAAGAATAAAAGCTACTTCTGGATAAAATAATATCAATATCAAAAGAATAATTTGGTTGTCAGTCTGTGGACAGCCTTGTTTAGAAAAATCTCTGTCTAAAGCAGAAGTATTTTTCAGTAAATAAGCTTCCTACCTTGACTTACCTTTGTCAAGTCAATGTATTAATAGCAAGCCATAGCAGAATGGGGCAAACTACTTTTAATTAACCAGATATACACAATGTCTAATAGTTTGTAACTTTACTAATAAACAATGATAATATTATTTTATAAATGCTTATTCCACTTATTTAAATTATTTTTTAATTAAAATTCACTTTAGTAAGTTTATTAGTTTAAACCAATGGTTTTGAATCTAAAACCTGGACTCCAGGGTTCTCTCCAAAGTGGATTCCAAAGTAACAATAGAGATGCTAAAGATCATATTGTTAAAATAAAAAGAAACGACATTTATCATATGCCTATGTTCCAGAAAATATTCCATATACTTCACATGTATCAAATATTTAATCCTTATAACAAAGGTACGAAGTCAGTATTCTTCATTCTGCAGATGAGTAGATTAAAGCACAGGGAGATGAGGAAGCTGTCCCAAAGTCACTCAGTAAATGTCTGAGTTAAAATTTGAACTCAAGCAATCTAGCTATCTTAATCAATAGGCACATCAACTTTCAAGATAGTTATGAGAAGTCTGTGGGTTATTTTCAATTCCAAATTACAGATATTGCACATTTATCTATAATATTTTGAATGAACTGAGTAAACACTGTGTTTTTCTTTGGCTCTTATCAAAGTTATTTTAGTTCAGAGTGGCAACACTAATTGATGACCAATTATAACCAGAAGTCTATAGACATCCCGTAACACAAAAGAGATCACTTATCTGTCATCTTACAACCAGTTGGCAGGGACGTTAAAACAAGAAAACCTAGTTCTCTTGATTTCTTTCCAACATGTTTCTGAGCTTCCATCTATTTTCCTTACTATAATAGCATATCAGAATTTCTTTCTCCTGATGTTTTATGTTGTTCACTGCACTTTCTAACCTTAGCACATTTGAAATATCTAGAGCTAATGCTTTAAAGACTTGCAAACTTTTAAAGTGGCTTATAGGCTCAAAAAATATGAAACAAGGTAAAACCCACTTTTTATCCAGTCAGCACATCCTTTGGTAACGTATTCTGTTTCTTCCATCTAATTTTAAGGTGCCCAGTTGCAATGGTGTATAACAACCTGATAAGGCTTCATTGCAAAATTCAGTCACAGGGTAGGTCAATCTGAAAAAGATAATGTTCACATAAATCCGACCTGGATCAAAATTTTCATTGCAGACATGAAAGTAAGCTAGAGTTAGGGTAGAAATGAAAGAGCTATAGAAATGTACCACATTCATAATCTTTCATTTCTGCCCTGGAGAGGCTGGAAACGTTGAAGCCAGGAAATGGAATATGATCAAACATCTCTGCTTGTATGTGACTAAATTGATAAAAGCCATGAAAACCCAAATCTAAATTATAAAGCACATTTATGAAGTCCTATCAAACTCAATTGTTATCTTTAGGTGCTTTAAACAGAAATCCTGAACACTGAATAATGGACCAATAAATGCTTAATGAAGGCATGAATACATGGTTCTACCAAACCGTCCTTTATCTTTTGTGATACTCACTCTCACATCTCTAAAATCCACATGAAGCCAAGACTTGCAGCATACTCTGAGTGATTTGTGTGAAAGGGAAAGGTGCTATATTGCTCAAAGAAAAAATCCTATTTTAAATATTGATAATTTCTTTCAAAATATGAATAAAATGCAATGTGTGTCACAGGATGATTTGTTTGCAGTAGGAAATCACCACAACATCCCACAAGTTATTCACTAATCAAAAGTGGTAAAACAAAAAATTCAAAATGGTGACAGGTTTGACATGTAAGCAATTTAGTTAATTTTAACTTGTCATTTAGTAGCTTAAACAAAATTGGAGTCATAAATTCAAAACTGAATGGCAAATGTGTTTAACCATTTTAAGCATAAGTGATTGAGAAAGATTATGCAGTACAGAAAAACATCCAAAAGTTTAGGTTTTAAGAACTTAGAACTTCTAGCACATATAGATAAGAACTGAAGAAAGAAAGAACACAATCTCCTAATTTCACACACTTAAAATATCATGTCTGGTATTATTCAAAGAAGAGTAGGAATGCTGGAAATACATTCACAGTAACAGTTCTAAATTGTAGGTATTGAATTTGCAAATTTGTGCATATATAATGCATCCAGTGCTTAACACTCCCCCAAATTACCTAGACAGTGAAGGGAATCACTTTCCCGGTGTGTTCATCATGGCAACATATCATAATACTTTTAACACTATGTTTTTGATATGAATAAATGGAGCAATTGACAAATACGCAGCAGTTTTCTCCAAATATCCTTTCTGTTATTATTTGACATAAAAAGTTAAACATATCACCCAATAACTATGTCCTTTAATAATCAATTTACCATAAAAGTTAAACATTGAACATTTGTTGTCTTTAAAGACAATTGTGGCAAGAATATTACTTTAATAAAGGAAATAAAGAGAGTGAGGTGAGAATGTCCCTGAGGATTGAAGAGACAGCCCTTCCACAGCTGCTAAAGAGTGATTGCCACCACAGCTTCTGTTTTTGACCTTCCTTTGAGCTGTAGTTCCAGTGATAACAACAAAATAAATAGCAGGAGAATTATTTTCTATTTTGAAAAAGAAAAATCAGATTTACCCGAATCGTGAGTTGCAAAGTTTTCAGGGACTGACACACAGGAAAATAAGCTTGAACAGCGCTGTGTCCTCCATGGACTAGTGCTGGCCCCAAAACTGTCCCAGGCCATGGTGAGACAAGGAGTTTGAGGCAAAGAATAAATCAACTACATGGTCAGGAAGCATTATTTAGTTCAACTGATGGATTTTTTCATAACAAGACTTCCTCAGTGAAGTAAATGCTAGATAGATTTACATTCCTGTACAAGATACAAGATCTTGATCTCATTCTAGACTGGTAATAAACATTCCATGGACTAGTTACTATGAATAACATTGAGCTAGAGCAGGTCTCAGTGACGCTAAGGCCTGTGGGCCAGATCTGACTCACCACCTGTGCTGGTAAACAAAATTTTATTAGAGCAGTCGCAGCCATTTGTCTGATTATTGTCTATGGCTGCTTTCCCACTCCATAGGCAGAGCTGAGTACTTACAGCAGAGACCATTGGTCCACAAAGCCTAAAATGTTTAACATCTGGCCCTTTACACAGAAATTTTACTGACCTCTGAGCTGGAGGACAAATACTATCTTGCAAGCTTTTGAAAAGAGAAGTTGTCCCAAAACAACAAATGCTGGTGTGGATGTGGAGAGACAGAAACACTCATACACTGCGGGTGGGACTGCAAACTAGTGCAACCTCTATGAAAGTGATATGGAGATACCTCAAAGAACTAAAAGTAGAGCTACCATTTGATCCAGCAATCCTACTACTGGGTATTTACCCATAAGAAAAAAAGACATTCTACAAAACTGACGTCTATACTCAAATGTTTATAGCAACACAATTCACAATTGCAAAGATGTGGAAGCAACCCAAGTGCCCATCAATACATGAGTGGATTAAGAAAAGGTGGTATATGTGTACTACTCAGCCATTTTTAAAAAATGGTGAAAAGAGGTGAAAATACCTCTTTATTAACCTGAATGGAACTGGAGCCCATTCTTCTAAGCAAAGTATCACAAGAATGGAAAAACAAACATCACATGTCCTCACCATTAAATTGGAACTAATCGATCAACACTTATGTGCACATATGCAAGTAACATTCATTGAAATACAGCAGGTGGGAGTGGGAGGAGAGGATGAGTAAATTCACCCCGATGGGTACAATGCACACTACCTGGGTGATGGACACACTTATAACTATAACTCAAATGGTACTAAAGCAATTTATGTAACCAAAATGTTTGTACCTCCACAATATTCTGAAATAAAAAGATGTATACATAAAAAAGAAAATAAGAAACAATCATCAAAATAGATACATCAATAATAAAAATATCTTCAAATGTTAAGGCATATGTTATTTATTGTGTGACCTTCTGTGATGAAAGTATGTGGCTTTTATGAATCCCAACAATGTAATACATTATACAATTTGAGAAGAAATACTTTTTCTAACCAGACTCACTAACTTAGATATCAAGAGGAATTAAATATTCCTAGGGGAATCATGATGGTTATTCAGGTTTTGAGCTGAATAGTATTCAATCTGGAATGTTACAGAAAATAGAGAATGTTCTATTCCCTTTTTTTAGGGTGATGAATGAATTCTACATCTGGATGGTATTTTTGTTCCTTTTAGAAAGGCAGAACATCTTCATAAACTAACCTTGAGGGACATTTAAAAAAAATTAAAAACAAAGTTATGTCCTAGATATACAAAATTGTACTTTAGGAAAGATAAATTTACAAAAACATAAATGGCAATGAAAAAATCAAAAAGACCCTTTTTCCATTAATTTGAAATATTTATTTGCATTTTAAGACATTTTTACTGCTCTCAACCCATATTGGAATATGTGGTTCTTTCTCTCTATTTTATACCTAAAAGGAAGAGGATTTCATGAGAAAATCTTATTAAAAATTATATTTAATTTGAAAGAGCAATAATTTATGTACATAAATATCTATATGTATATACATATGTATGTAGGAAGATAAAAAGAAAAAAGAAAAAATCTTCACATCTTGATTAGTCAAGATTAAGTGGAGAGGAAATTTTGATATAATTTATCTCATGCAGAATAGTTGAATATGTTAAATGAGCATCAATTTATATACAGCATCTGTCAAATGTTCTAAACAGTTTGATTATACTTATAGACGTGACTTTTAAAACATGTAGGCCAGTGGGAACCACTAGTTATTGTTACAGAATGAAGATGTATTGACAGGCTAAAGAGCTTTTCTTTCAAATCACCGGAGAAGTGTCCAGAGGTTGGTATGACTCGGAGATCAATAATTTAAAAGAAAAATGTTCTACTTTGTTTTATTACTTTCCCATATTAGGGGTGATCGGTCTATCACGAGGAAAGATCATTTTGCACTCACACAAGATCGGTCAAAGGACAAGAAGCAATGCCCTCCGGGGAGCTGCAGCTAATGCAGACAACGCCGTGTGCACAGCCTCACCTTTGACCACTCTGTTCCCCAGATGCCCGGACAAGTAAACATAATGAATATAAACAAGGCCGGTCTTGCAGAGGAGGCTTTTTGCAAAAGTCAGCCTGGAGCTTGCGGCCTGTGGAGAATGGAAACGATGTGTTGACTTGGAAGGGGTTCGTTCTACATTCTGAGTGAAAATCATAATTTGCAAAACAGTGGAGGAGTATGAGTATATCTTAAACACACACACACACACATCTGGAAAGGTATGACCCAAAACGTGAACAGTTACGATCCATGGAAACTAAAAGTGGAGGACCAGTGGCTATTTTCACTGTTATTGAATTTTTTTTGCAAAAACTACTGTATTTAAAATCAAACTAACTAAAATCACTATGAGTAAGGCTTAAAATTGTATATTGCCATTGAAAGGAAAAAAGAGGGACCTGTTCAACAAGTTTTAATATGCCATGACTTTTCAGACTTAGTCACAATCGCCAGCAATTTAGTTTATGGAATTGTCAGGTAGAGCACTGGCAACGGGAAGACAGAGAGCACACCAGTCTAGATGTAATCGGTAATTAGCTGATGACTGCTTCTAAATTTCACTGAGAATCAGTTTTCTTGTCAGATTATTCGTTTTGATAGCATGGTACTAAAAAAAATAATATTTTATACATGAAGAATTCTTGAGAGAATGAAATAGTTCAATATTTAAAATATGTATAAAAGCAAATATACAGACATCATCTTCACTTTTCATTTTCATCAGTGGGTCTGTCTGCACGGGGGGGTTTACAGATTTCTTTGTAAACAAGCAAGATCATTGCTGGTTCTCACATGAAAACAGAAGGAGAAACCTGTGCATCCAGGAGTCTCTCAGCCCAGCAAAACTTCTGGCACTAGGATGGAGAGAGAATTTGACCTTCAATCTGCTCAAGGTGACTCAAAGTCTCAGCATAGCTAAGAACTCTGATGAGATCCTTAGACTGATTGTTAATAATGAGGTATTACTTAGAAAATTTGCTACATATGATGCTTATAAACCGATTGGTAAAAACAGCAGTCGAGCCATGTGCTTACGTACCTGGAAACCAAGTCACACGGACCCTGGACAGGGAAGGCAGCGCAAGGTCAGCGCATCACAGATGCTGGCCATATGCAAAC
>CM052450.1:2181122-2199270 GCA_028533085.1 Varecia variegata | reverse complement strand
AATAATTTACCATATATTTTAGTTTTCCATTGCCACAAATTTAGTGACTCAAACCAACACAAACTTCTTATCTCACAGTTCCCATGGGGTAGAAGTGCAAGAAGAGGATTTCCTGGATCCTACGCCAGGTCTCACAAGCCTGCAGTCACGGTGCTGGTTGAGATGATTCATTTGTGCCCCCAGCTTTGTTGAGGTATAACTGACAAATAAAACTTATACATAGACAGGGGCTTCAAGAAGGCTGACTGGAGGCATCTAGCACTTGCCTCCTCTACCGAGAAGAACCAAAATAGCAAGTAGGTAAATCATACTTTGATTAGAGCATTTAAGAGAGAGCCTTGGAGTTCGATGGAGAAGTGACAGGAGACACCCAAGGCATGGAAGAGGAGGCAGCCTGGTCAGCCAGGATCAGCTGCAAGTCCCGGAGGAGGTTCCTGTGCAGGAAAAGGGTAAGTGAGAGATTCCCAGCAGTCCACATTCCCACCGCGGACTCCTGCAGTCCCAGCCCTGGGAGAACCCCGCCACCCTCGCAGGCCCTGAGGCTGGCATAGGGAGCTGCTGGCGGCCACACAATGATGTTGCTGCAGAGAGGGAGCTCACGCTGGGTCCCATGTGCCCGAGTCCTAAGCAGCTGCGGCATGGCACCATTTTGAGAGCCCAGCCCCCCCAGACTGCATCCTGCCCCGGGGCCCAGTGACCCTGTATCTGTCTCCACATCCCTGGAGCCCCACTAGTATCCCCCCACACCCACCTGCAGGGCTGCTGCAGTGTGAGACCAGCTGGACCCAACGGAGTGGCAGGAACTCCAGCACTCTAGGCCACACTGTGTCCTGGGGACAGGGCAGTGCAGTGCACCAGGGAGGCTGTGCCTGAGACAAAGGGAGCAGAAGCATGAGCTCCTTGGACCCTAAACCCACCTGCCCAGGGCAACCCTACCCTCACCAACATGAAGGTCACAGTGCACTTGCACATGCCCTCAGGACAGGCTCTCCCTGCCCACATGCATCAATGCTGCTGCCACCAATGCTGCTGTCATCAGGAACCTAAGCACATGCTCCCCAAAGCCTAAGAGCCACCTGCCCGTGGCTACTGCCATTGACAACAACCCTGGACCCCGCAGCAGCAGGGCTGCAGCATACATGCACATACCCTGAAGACAGGATTTCCCCACTCACACCACCACCGCTGCTGCCACCCAGACACTCTGCTGGAGGGCCTGCGGATCACCCCTCCTTGTCCACGAAAGCCTGTGCCCATGCACACCACCAGAGGCCCTGAGGACAGGCCTGCCCGCCTGACCTCACTCCCCACCAGTGCCCGAACATGCCACCCTGGGGATTAGCGACTGCCTCATCCGTCACTGCTGGCATCTGTGCACTCCCCCCAGAGAACTGAGAGCAGACCTACCCAGCCTTCCACTACCATAACAGCCAGCACCCACCCGCACATACCACCTGGGACCTGAAGACTGGCCTACCCAGCCTGTTACAGCTGCTGCTAACACAAGCACTTGCCACCTGGGAGCCCCAGGATTTTCCCACCACTGCTGTGGCCATTGCCAACATCACACACACTGCCCAGGGGCCTGAGAACTCACCCACCCACCCAGCTCATCACTGCAACAGCCAGCATCTCAGCAAGCCACCTAAAGGCCCAAGAATCAGGCTGTTTGGACCAGCTAACATTGGTGCACACTTGTGCCTTCCAGGGGCCCAAAGACAGGCACACTCAGCCCACTGCTGCCACCAGTAGAGCCCAAGGTCTAGCCCACCTGGCATCCCTGTCCCCAGCTAAACCTCACCACAACCTCCACTAGCAACCAGAGCCTGGGCCACTGACGAAATTACAGACACTACTGATGCTGATTAACAGCCAAAGAAATTATATGAAGATTACACTACCATGTGCATTCAGAATTAAAGCTAAAGTGCCCTACCCAAACAACTTCATAGATACGTCTTCAGGAAAAAAGTCTTCCACTAGGAAAGACAATCCATAAAACTGGAAGAAGCTGCTATTATACCAGATGTGCAGATATCAACCTAAGGACACAAAAAAATAAAAAGCAAGGAAATATAATATGACATGTCCAAAGGAACATAATAATTCTCCAGGAACATATTCCAAAGAAAAAGAAATTTTAAAGTGCCAGAAAAAGAATTCCAGATAATGATATTAAACTAGCTCAGTGAGATACAGGAGAACACAAAAATATAGTTAGATAGATAGAATAAACAATATTTGATTCCACAACAAACTGACTATAATCAACAATAAATTAGGGTAAACTTTAAAATAACTAAAAGAGTGGAATTGGAATGTTCCTAGCACAAAGAAATGATAAATGCCTGAGTTAATAGATATACTAATTGCCCTGATTTGATTAATCCACATGGTATGCATGTATCAAAACATCACATGTACCCTACAAAGATATACAACTATTATGTACCCATAATAATTAAAAATAAAGGAATCAGAAAAACAATTCAGTGTGTGAATGAGAAATTCACTAAAGATATAGATATCATGAAAAGAAAACAATCAGAAATCCTGTAATTGAAGAATTCAATGCATGAAATAAAAAATTTATTATAGAACTACAACAATGGATTAGATCAAGAAGAAAAAGGAATCTCAAAATTTCCAAACAGGTCTTTTGAAATAAACCAGTTAAACAAAAATGAAAAATAAAATAAATGAAAAGAATGAACAAAGCCTACATGACTTATAGACACATACAGTGACCAAGTATTCAAATTTAGGATGTTCCAGAAGGTGAAGAGAGGCCCAAAGTCATAGAAAACCCTATTATTAATGAAATAATAGCTGAAAACCTTCCAAGTCTAGCAAGAGATTTAGACACTGAGAAACAGGAAGCTCAGAGATTCCCAAAGAGATACAACAAAAAGGACTTTTCCATAGCACATTATTCTTATCTTTTGACTTTTTTAATAATAGCCGTCCTAACAAGTATGAGGTGATATCTCATTAGGGTTTTGATTTTCATTCTTTCTGGAGTTCAGAGTCCTCCTCCATGCTCACTAGACTGTTGGTGGAACTCATTTCCTCGCCGCTGTCTGACTGGCAGGCCCAACTTCCCAGGAAGCTGCCCTGAGATCCTAGGAATAGCCCACAGTTCTGTGCCCCCCGTCTGTGAGCTCCGTGAGCAGCTCACAGCACAGCTCTTTGTTTCTTCCAGGCCAGTGAGAATCTCTCTCACTCTAGTCCGAGTGAGAGAAATTAGGAAATTCCCTTGCCAATGCAGTGGACAAACAAGAGGGAAAATTAATATTTATTAATAATTATTCATCTATGATTTAGTTTTAATGGAAGAATAACTGAGACAATGATTATTATAAACCTGTGCTTGAAAAATAAGACAAAGTCTTACATGACATAATGTCATCATGGGCGTGGCCACCCTTTACTATGGCCACCCTTTACTATGTTCTATTGATGAGAAGCCAGTGGCATGTTTCACCCACACTCAAGAAAAGGGGATTATACATGGGTATGACTCACTAGGGATCTGCCACAGTGATCAAGAGAAAAGCCCTTCTACATAGATGACATTTAGGCTGATGCCTGGAAAAGGCAGAAAAGGCAGTGAGACTGAGCCCTGTGATGCTCCACTCAGCTCTCTGAGGACTGCCGGATGTCTCCTCACTCACAGAGGTGTAGCCAGCTAAGAGCTCTCACTTTTTAGCCATCACTGAGAATTTTCTTTACTGGAGGGAGCTTTCTTGCCCAAGATCCCACCACATCAAGGAGCATCTTGCATTCAATAACTATTAATAATGGAGAATAAAGACCCAACTCCCTCATTCCAACTCCAGACAGCTCTGAGGGGCCAACCCAGTTTCCAAGTTCCAGGTCACCTGAGACCTTTGCTGAGACTGAGCTGCAGCCCAACGTTGCTCTGTGCCTAGTCCTGCTTTTCCTCTTGCACGACATTGACCTTGCTAACACTCCCTAATAAACTCCCTGCACCCTAATTGCAACCTCAGACTCTGTCACCTGGGAAACTGAAGTGCAGCACCAGCTATGACATGATTAGGGTGATGGACATTCCAGGAAGAGGCAACTGCTAGTGCTTAGGCTTTTCAAGTAGGAAGGATAAGAAAAAAAAAATTGAGCTTAGAAATTATATAGAAGAATGGCTCAAGTCAAGATCAGAAAATTGGGTTAAGCAGAGGCCAGTGTTAGATTACGTAGGCTGTGTAAACCAGGGTATAAAAATTTGATTTTTGAGTGTGATGGAAAATGATTTATATTTTACTTCTAAATTAATATTTTAAAAATCAAAGAAACCAATCCAAAGTCAAGATGAAAATACAAATAAATATTTACCCAGAGGGCAAAAAAAAAATGGGAAAAGGGAAATATGTAAGTTTCTCTTACCAATGCAATGGACAAACAAGAGGGAGAATTAAATATTTATTATCAGCTATTCATCTATGATTTAGTTTTAATGAAAGACTAAAGACTAATTGAGAAAATAATTGTTAAAAACCTGTACTTGAAAAATTCTTACTAATGTCACCATATACTTTTAAATTGAGCTCTTTTGAATGAGCATATCTTTGCAAACAATACCAAGACTGCTGACCTACTAAATATGGCACCCTAACAGGAAATAATACTTATATAGAACTTACAATCTATAATGTTCGATACTCTCAAGCTGTGCAATGTATGCCTACAAAGAATGAGTCTTTTCTCTGTCATGCACAAGATGAAGAAAGCTTTGCTTGTATGGCTTTATCAACAATGGGCTCCATTCAAAAGCAGAGGAATCTGACAGAAAAGATGTTTGAGAAGTAGGATTTGAAGAATTTCATAAATTCCCCATTCCATTCCTTTCCACTTAAAGACAATTCGAATAGCTTGCTTCTACCCCATGTGACAAGATAGTACTGAGCTTTTAACCTTGACAGAGAGCAAAACTAAAATCTCATTGTGTGGGAGGCTTCCCACTGAGTGCCACTAGCAACTTACAATTCTTTCTCAAGTGGAAAGATGAAAGTTCTTGGAAAATTCATCAAGAAAAGTCAAACATTAGATTTCTGGGCCTTAAAGATGGAATTATATTAAAATTTCGATAAATTCTCTACATGCACTACTAATATTAAGATTTCAGTCACTCAAGTGATGAGAAAATGTGATTCTGGTGGATGTTAATTACCTTCAACCCATGTACCTAATGAACCACAGAGTCTATAAGCACACAGATGAAAAATACTTTACCTAATTTATTCATCAGCTTAGTTTTAGAGCTTTGGTAAAATGAGTTAATTGTAAACACAGTTGGTCTTTATTAATGATGCAGGGGGAAAAAATCTATGTATGGTATTTTTTACAAGATATTTTCATAGATATTTTCTTTACTGTTACAACAACCCTATGAAGCAATAAAAGAAATATATTATTCCCACTTTACAGGTGAGAAAATAAGTTCAGTGACATCAAATAGCTTATCCATCACACAGGCAGGAAATGTCAAAGACAGAGATATTTTTTATTGATTTATTTATTTAGATACATGTAATGTGTTAAGACAAAGACAGAAATAAAATCAATTTTTTCCATTTTACGTAGACATGAAGTATTTGTAGCAATGCGCACCAGGATTACTACTGTGCAGATCACGTCCTCCACAGACCCCTGGCACCTTAGGATACGACCTCAGACACAAAGCTAAAGGTACCTGCTAGACATCATCAGAAAAAGTCAAACATTTTTTTAAAATGGTCACTCTGCTATCCGATTTTGTCCCCCTTGGTTAATAACAATTTATCCCCTCAATGTCTCCTCTTTAAGTTTTTTTAAAAATGGAAGATACATGTAATTATCTGTGAAAGATATAATATATGTGCTTAAATGTATATCACTGAATAGAAAGAGAGATTAGCTGTAAACAGGCACCAGGGAACTTTTGGGAGAAATTGAAATGTTTTAAAACTGGATTTTGATGAAGGTTGTACAACTCTATAAATTTACTAAAATCACTGAATTGTACTCTTACAATGTGAATTTTATGATATATAAATTATACTTCAATAAAGCAGTTAAGAAAGGAAGCATAAGAAGGAATGGGGAAATGTATATTACTGTTAAATATGAATAAATAGGAATATATTAATACAAATAAATTAGTGCTGGATTTGAAGAAAAGGGGAATACAGCATCAGAATACGTAATTCAAGGGAATGGGCACTTGGGACCTAGAGAAAGAGCAGTGGCACTAACAGCACATGCCCTGTAGCACTCTCCACATCACGCTGCACCAGGGCAAACGATCATCTAACCCGATCATGACAGAATGTCCATTTTATGTTCCCGTGAGGAGAAATGAGCAGGGAGAGGTGAGGTGATTTATCAAGACCACAGAAGTAGTCTCAGTGCCAGATTGCACACTCAGCCCTTAGAATTAAACCCTGCACTCCAAAGAGGGTAGATTTGTTCTGTAGCACTCTGGTACTCTTCTGCTATTTCTAAATATTTATTCATTCGATGAACTTTTGTTGAGTAACTCTTATATGCCACACATGGGTAGTCATTTAATCCTCATGTATAATCCCATGGGGCAGAAATCATATTCTGATTTTAAGGTAATCTGAGTCTCCCTAGACCTTACCAGCCTATGGGGTCAAGGTTATCCATAGAAAGAGAATCAGTAGGGTACATAGAGAGAGATACAGATATGTGGAAAGAGATTTATTATTAGAAATTGACTTACACAATTATGGAAGCTGAGAAGTCCCACAGTCCGCAGTGCTCAAACTGGAGACCCCAGAAAGCTGGGGGTGTAGTTCTAGTCCAAGCCCAATGGCCTAAAAACTAGAAATGGCATTGTCCAAGGCCAGGGGAGGACGGATGTCCCAGCTCAAGTAACGAGAACAAATAACTTTGCCCTTTCTCTGCATTTTTGTTTTATTTAGTCCCTCAAAGGATTGGATGATGCCTGCTCACACTGGTGTGGGTAGATCTTTTTTACTTTTTTACAGTTTAAAGGCTCATCTCTTCTGCAAATACCCTCAGGGATACACGTCAGCTATTAATATTTGGGCATCTCTTAGCCCAGCCAAGTTGACACATAAAATTAACCATCCCAGGAGCAAGGTCGTGTAGACAACATCAACCCCAATTCTCACGCTGTGTTTAACACAAGATCCTCATAAGATCCCAAATAGGAGGGTAAGGCCTGTCCGAGGTGTGTACCAGCAGCCTCCTGTGCTCTCAGGCCTCCAGCCTCAGAATGAGAGTGACACCATTGACCTCCCTGGTTCTGAAGCCTTTGGACTTGGACTGAGCAATGCTATTGGCTTCGCTGGTTTCTCAGCTTGTAAACAGCCTTTTGTGGGACTTCTCAGTCTCCATAATTGCATAAGCCAGTCCCCCTAATAAATCCCCTCTCAGCTATCTACACCTGTATCCATCCATCCATCCATCCTGTTGGTTCTGTCTCTCTGGGGAACCCTGACTAATACACTGACATGAGACCATCATTGGCCTGAAGGACAATGCTCCACCAAGACATAATCCCTTCTGAATTAAAATCTTTTTCTTATTTTCACCTTATTAAGTATATCATTCTAAGAAACTTTTCTGACATCACAGAAAATTAATTATACTATATAAATAGACATGCATATATAATTCTATAATGCAAGCTTTGTGATTATAAATTAGCCAATTCATAAATGTTTACTCAATTCTCAATATTCCTGCTTTTTAACCAATCATATCTAATTTAAAACTCAAATTTAAATTAAGCTTTTTAAAATAATATATCAAAATTGATGGCTGAATTAAAAGTCAAGCAAAAATGATAGAACCAAATATGTGTCCCTTAAATATAGCAAAACAATTCACCTTTGAAATAAAATGAATGTTTTGTTTATATGATGTTTTCTCTGGCTGTTTAGAGAAATCTGCTGTGGGAAAGCACCTTGTCTGTTGTAAACTCTGCAAATAGCAGCATTAACACAGTTCTTCATAAAAGCTTTTAAAAAACTGATCATATAGTCAGATTATCTATCTAAATTCTGTGATGTACATAATTCACAATTGTTGCCTCCTTAGGTTTAGAAGATTGTTAAATCATATTTATGATCTTATTTTTAAGCATGATGAATCAATTCGTACTTGGCCATGTATTTTTGCCTTAAACATTCTTATAAGACCAGAGCATTTATAATTTGATAATATTGGCTAAAACTTTGACCTACCTTGATCTCAATTTGTCTTACAGTTGAAATTTCTAGACTCTCCTATATTTGTCAAAAAATAACTTATAAAATCATATCTTAGAAATACATAACAATATCTCCCAGAATGATAAAGGAATTTTAATTTTAATAATTATATATATATAATGAAGATATAAATTAAGCCAGCTTCTCCTGGACTCTAAAATGACCTCTAATTTCTAAGTTATTTCACTAGAAAAGCTGCCTCAGTGAAAAAAAGCATTTAATAAAGAACCAGCAGCCTTTTAAGGCTCTTAGGGAAACAAAATAACATGAAATAAACAGGATACTCAGAAAATCTAGCTTGTGAAAAAAATACATATTGACTGTTTTTGATGAGTTTTATTTTTGATAATTATCTTGTAGATGGGAAATTAGTTTATTTCACTTGAAAGTAAACATATTCACTTGAAAATAAACATTTATTCATTGATTTAACAAATATTTCCTGAGCGTCTGGGAGCAACATTGTTCTAGGAGCTGGGAGAGAATAAATAAAATAAAACAGACACAAAAATCCCTGCCCTCATAGCGCTTATTTTCTGGTACAGAGATAAACGAGAAACAAAGTAGGTCGCACAAATCGCGTGCTGAAGGTGCAAAGTGCTGGGGGAACAGCACAGCAGAGGCACGGTGGGGAATGCCGGAGCTCACGATTTGAGGAGGACAATCAGGAAGGCCTCATCGCAAAGGTGACATTGTACGATGGCCTGAAGATGACAGAGCCAGGCTTGGGCTGCCTGGAAGAAGAGGAATCCGGGATGCGGGAGCAGCGACTGCAGTAGCCCTGAAGCAGGAGCGTGCAGGGTAGGACGCCGGTGTGAACAGGGGAGCTGACCAGGAAGGAGGTCAGAGGAGGATCCGTGTGTGCACAAGCATCGTGTGCATCTGGAGGCCCTTGGGCCGTGGCAAAAACTTTGACCCGTGGCTGCGTGAGAAAGGAAGACACTGAGTAAGAGGGATCTTGAATAAAAAATTAAAATGAATTGGTTTATATTTTTAAAAAATCATTCTGACTGTTTCATTGAAAAGAGAATACAGGAAGGAAAGGCACAAGCACTGAGACCAGTGAGGAGGCGCTGAGAATATAATTCAGGAGAGACGTGATAATGGAATGGATCAGAGCCATTGCCCTGCATGTAAGAAAGGGGACAATGTATTTTAAAGGCATAGCCAAGAGAACTGCCATTTGTATTGGATCAGACCATGGAAGGAACAAGGGAACGAGGGAAGGAGGGAAGGAAGTGAGGGAGGGAGGGAGGAAGAGAGGAAGGAGACAGAAATGATAAGATGATTTTTAACCTGAGCAACTGAAAGGGTAGAGAAGACTGAAGAGGAAGAAGGTTTTTGGATGCAGGTTGGTGAGTTCCCAAGGGTAGTGGAGAGTCACAAATTTGGTTCTAGACATGTTAAGTTTTAGATTGTGGATAGACAGCCAAATGGAGATGTAGAATGGGCAAGAAATTGTACATATGTGAGAGTTTTCAATCAATCACTTGATAGATAGATAGATAGACAGACAGACATGCAGACAGACAGAAACAGACAAACAGTATTTAAGGCCATGCACTGGGTGAGATCACCAAGGCAGGGCGTTTAGGTAGAGGATAAAACAGGAGCAAGGACTGAGCCCTAGGAGACCACGGTTAGAAGTTAAAATAAGGAATCAGTAAAGGAGACCAAGATAGAGTTGCAACACATGTATATTAAAGATCATCTAAACAAGAACAGTTTATCCTTCCCAACTCCAAGGGACTGAAGTATCTTCTCAATGTTGCCATGAGAGGGAAAGACACACAGGGTAGAACTGGGCACATTCGTTGTCACACTCTAGGAGAATCATGAATCTGTGAGCTCTACTCATCTTGGTGGTCAAACACTTACAGCTCACTTCAGTAAAAGGCATCAGGTTGTACTGGGGACCAGTGGCTCAACTGTGTGATTTGGAGATAGAACTAGCTCAGTCACTAAAAGCACTCAAATTCATTCGACTAATCATGATTGAGAGCCAGCTGTGTGAGTCACTGTTCCGGTGCTGAACTCAGAATGCTCACTAAATCCAGAGCCCATTGCTCATGCTAAAAATGCAAAAGGATCCACAGGTACACATTACAATAATGGCAAAATGTGCTTCATCACTCAGTACATGTCAGACACTATTGGGTTGCATTTAACAAAGATGATTGCAATAATATCTTCCATCCCTAGGCCTGCCTGCAATGTGACTTTGCCCATTCTTAGGTGAAGTCTAATTTTTCTTTCCTTGGGATATAGGCTGGACTTAGTGACCTGTTTGTATAACTAAAAGAACATGGGAAAAGTGACTTTCTGTGACATCTGAGGCTAGGTCAGAAAAGTCACAGATCTTCTACCTGGTCTCTTGGAACACTTGCTCTCCAAATACCCCCTCTCAGGACACTCCCTTCTCTAGGAACCCCGTCACTACACTGTAAGCAGCGCAAGCTCTGTGCAGAGAACACACACAGGAGCCACAGTGGACAAGCGCCGGGAGCTTGTTCTTTAACTCATTGCCAATTGGGTGCATAAGTAGAGAACCCTCTGTATGATTCAACCACCAGCATTTGATGTATCCCCAGCTATTCGAGCCTTCTGAGCTGAGGTCCCAGACATTTCCAATTCCTAAACCACAGAACATATTAGCATAAGAAAAGAGTTTCCATTTTATCCCACTAAATTTTAGAGGTGATTCAATAGATTACTGGATAAATTATATTAGTTGTATCACATAATCTCAATCTTCAAAATGAACCTATTCGCTAGGTATTATTCTCTGCATTTTACAATGGGAACTCAGTCTGAAGAATGGGTAATGCAGCTAATAAATGGTAGAACCACAATTCAAACAAAGTTGCAGAACCAGAAATTGTAAAACAGCATTATGTACATTCTATAGGTAAGAAACTCTGCTAGGCACTGAGTAGATAGGAAATGAATATATGAAATACCCATGTCTTTGAGATTTCTGTAAACAAAATATGGAGTCAAGACATGTATAAACAAAACTTTCTCTCATCTCAAAATCTTTAATTCAACAACATGCAAATGGTGCATTCATTCATTAATCAAACATTTGCTATGTGGCCACTGGGTGCCTAACATTGTATTAATCAGAAAGCGAGCCAATGGTACAGGCAGAGAGGACAAAAAGTAGTGTAAAGAAAGAGAGGACACTTTTACAAATCACACATTTGTAATCTATTCTGGGGTGAGATATCTAAAACACTTTGCTAATAAAAGAAAAAAACGGTATTGTTGACGTTTTGTGGAAATGACTCATCAAAGTGATACGTGACTCATGCACAGAAAAAGAGATTCTAAAAGATCACATAAGGCAGGGAAAAAATAACTCAAATAGGTATCTGTGTCCCTGGCTGGGAGAGGGGAGAGGGGACAGACACGGGGAGAAGAGAGCATGCACAGGACTGTTTCTGAGAAGAACAAATTGAAAAATGATGTGAAATGTGTGGCACTCACAGTTGTCCATGTTTAGGGCAATAGTTTATATGCACAGATTTAAGATTCTGCCATATATTTTGTAAGTTTTATCAACAAAATCTACATCAGACATTCTGAAAAATAAAAAAGATTTTTTCCATAGTGCTGTGAAAAAGAAGGATGTCCTTTTAAGAGATGGAAAATGTTTATATCTCTTCTAGATTTTCTATATCAAACAGCTCATATTTTCTTTTTTTTAAGTAAGTCTGAGAAAACATCAAAAAATCTAAGAAAATGGCAGGGTTAGTGCACCAGTGCCCAGATTCTGTGCCACCTCTCAGTTTGCCAGTGAGCACCATGGGAGACTTTGTGTGTTTGGTCAGAGTGAATTATCATCACCTGTCTTTAATCTCAGCTCACTAAAGATCTTAATTAGTGGAGATAGAGACGTGTGTCTGTGTGTGTGTGTGTGTGTGTGTGTGTGTGTTTCCTTAGTTTTTTGGTATGTACAAAAATGAAATGTTGATTGATTCCATTTTCCAGCTTTACAGTAGAAATTAAAATGCTGTCTTTGTTATAATGTTGAAAATATTATTCTAATTTTATATGATACAAATTTATTTATGTTAAGCATTTTTTCTTCAAAGAAACTAAACTACTCACAGAAGTGTTCATTAATCCACATATCTCCAAGATACTGTATCTTTATTTAGCTGAACATTTGGTTCTTGAAAAATAAGTCTTGTTGGCTTAGATTTTAGCACTGTAGCATTATTTGAAAATAAGCAGAAGGTTTGTAAACAGGGAGCTTAAAAAAGTAAAAAATTCAAACTCCTGGCTGATGAGAGAGTGCCAACCAGCATAAGGAAAGATCAGTGTTGAATCTAGTTTTATTTGATCCAGTTTATAGATGCAGTGAATGAGGAGGTGAAAGAGTTTTGCAAATCCAAGTTAATGTGCAAAATGCTTATCTAATCTTCATGTCTATTAAAATTAGTTTCTTCCACCCCATGCCCCCCAAAATAGGAAGAATAGTAACCATTTAATGATAATATTCACATTAGTAAGATTAGTAAATTAGTGATGAATTCATAATCACTGTTATTGATTAAATGTGATTGATAACAACATGAGCCAGAAAATGTTGACTTTCACACCATAATTTGAAGTACACTCTCTGTTCTGTGTGGGGCTTTTCCCCCCATATTGGTCTCTCAGAATGAAATGCCTGACATTCATTCACAACCATTTCTTAGATTCCCAGTATGTGCCAGGCTCTCAGAGTCAAAACCAAGTAAGATAGAGTTCCTTTCTCAAAGACCTACAATTAAATAAAATATGGTAGGCAGGAAAATAAATGTGTGCACTGAAAAGGCTTAGATGCTAATATAAAACTTATGAGGAAATAATGAGGCACAAACAAAAGGACTTCACAAAGAAAGGGATTTTTGAGTGGAACCCAAAAGGATTTTGAGACAAGGGGCAGTTCCAGAAAAGGGATGGAGACACAAAATAACCCAGCCTGCTTCCTTTGAAGGTAATGCTCTGTTGCTGTTATGTGTGTGCATGTGTGTGCATATGAGTGTGCATGTTACATATGACATATAGATAGCATTGTATATGGTATGTATTATAGATTATAATATATAATTTATATATGACACATACAGTATATGTGTAAAATGTATTTACGCACTACCTCAATATATACAATAATGAAGGTGTGCATAGACGTGCATGTATCAATATACGTCTACAGATACATACGTGGATTTTGTGTCCTTAGAGCAAGGCAGCCATTTTCGCCAGCCTATGGAATGCTCTTTAATACACACCCCTTCTTCTGCTCTTCATTTCTCTCTTGATCCACAGTTTGGGTTTCAAAAGGCTTACTCAGAGCACTTGCACATTTGACAGAAAAAATAGTGCCAGAAAATATTTGAAATTTACAAATCTTAATCATGTTTTAGCTCATTTACATATAAATCTAAAAATATTTTTCAAAGAACATTGCCCTATCATTGTTTTGTCATGGGAACAGGTAAACGCAGTAACTTTAAGTCCTCTGGTGCCACCTCGTGGTTTCTTTCCATATGACAGCCTGCTGATAAATTGATCACTTTTTCATTTTGTTGTAGAAAACTTTTAAAATATCATACTCCAGGATCTGCTCAACAGCTATTTCTTAAGCATTATACTGGGACCAGAAATATTTTTAGACTCTATGTTCACTGAAACATAATAAATGGACATTTTTAAGGGGTATAATTGCTAGTATGTGTTTTGAAGGAGAGGCTGGAACAGAGATACGAACGTAGGTATAACACATTGTCATGGGACCCTTCATAGACGTGGGAACAATGCATTTTTATCTTGGTTTGTGTCACACCAAACAAAAGCCTCCTTTTGGTGGCCAGCTGAATGATTTTACCTGTTTGAGAAAGCTATAGAGGTATAACCTGGAAAAAAGGATATACGATAAAATTATTTGTCTTAATTTTTTTGTGACTGTTCTGGAGTCCCACACCAACAACGGTCTAGCACTGTCATGAGGGAGTTTATCCGCACTCCCACCTTAGAAATGCCAGGGCCACCAAGAGCGGACCCCCAGAACGCTATCCCAGTTCCCACCGAGCTCTTGAGAGCAGCTCCCTCTTCCTGTGAGAGGCCAAAAAATAGACTCTAGAGACAGGCTGATTGGGCGCATAGTGTGTTTTGTTAAGTGATTTCACTGTGGAGGAAAAGGGTTGCCTACAGTTGGGAGGATTCATGATGAATGGATGGGAAATGGCCCCTTAGGAAGATGCTTAGGAACCACGCAGGTCTGACCAGGGTACTTGGTGAGCAGCTCTGAGAAACAGACCCTGGGACTTTGTCAAATAATCTCTGACTCTATCCAAATTAGGGCAATTCATGAAGAAAATTCCAATTTTTTATTTTGTTTTGGTTCTTTGGGATCATCTGACATTGATTCTATTTAATTTTGTTACAGCAAAAATATATTAAATAATTATAGTTCACAAGGAACCACAACAAAAAACAAGAAGGAAAACATTTCTTGGGGACTCTTATCACTATCCTGAGGATGTTAAAAATTGTATTGACTGCCTCTTCCTGCGTTTGTCAGGAGATTAAGGATCTAAATTTGTTATTTTGAGATCTGTAGAACAGTCTTTTTCAATGTTTGATCAAACTGTATAATTTACATTTTAAAAGAAGAAAGAGCATACTGGTATCATTTAATAAGTAATAGTGTCAAAATCAGAACTCAACTGGACCTCCCTTTTCCACTTCTCCTCTATATTTTTCGCTTTGGCCCATGGTGCTTGAAAACTACTGCAAACCTGCTTCTGCTCCTCGAGTAGGGATACATCATGCTTTGTTGCCAGCTAAGGAATCCTATGTCCTCTTCAGTCATCCTGGTTGATAGTAGCTGCTATGCGCTTAGCACCACTTAGATGCTTAGATCAGTGGTTCTCAATGGTGCCCCTTTTGAAATTTAGGAAAAAGCAATTATTCATCATGAATCTATGTCCCACACATTGAAACATATTTAGCATTCCTGGGCCTTAGACATCAAATACCAGCAGCACTCACCAGCCTTTATTACAAAACAAAACACTTTTATGCATTTTCAGATGACCCAGCATATAGATGAGTATTAAAATAGATACAAGACAAATGCTTATTCATGTATTCAATATGAGTTTAAGCACCTAACAAATAAGGGGCATTTACTACTAATGGGAGAGACAAACGAAACATAAAATCACAATTTAACTTATGTCATTGGGTTAATGCATACAAAATGTTAATAGAAAACAAAAGGTAGAAATGACTGAGAAAATTGGAGAAGTCTATAAAGAGGAATAAAAAAATGACCTCAGTTTTGAAGGAAGTATCAGAGTAGCCCAGGAGAAGAGTGGAAGAACATTGCAGTCAGTGGGAACAGAATATGCAAAATCTTAGTTGTATGGAAGAGAATGAGGAATAGTGAGTATCAGCTCCAAGTGACTGAAACAACAGGTTTTGAGAAAGCAGGATTGAAGAGAGGACATTAAGTGGCAGCAAAGGGAAAGGGAGGATGGAAAGAAGGGTTGTAAAGGCAAGTTTTGGATCACCTGTGGAACCTGAACAAGCTTACGTTCCTCCTGTAGGATTTCGGCCACTCTCAGACATGAGTGATGTCAAACTCTCTGTCATGCCTGACCCTTCTCCTGACATTCACACTGCATTTTTCAACTCTCTTTTTAATAGTTCTGCCCCATCCGCAAACTTAAAAGGCCTACAGTGAACTCCTCGTCTTTTCTTCCCAACGAAGTGTTGGTTCCTCTGTCACTATTTCAGTCTCAAAGTCACTTTGACTGTTTTCTTTCTTTCAGATTTTTTTGCTGCCATAGAATCAAACCAAATACTATCCTTTATTCTAATTTTCCTGAACAGTATCTCTTTTACAACTTTTTTCCTCATAGATTCCAACTCTTATAGTGCAGGAACCTGATTCCTGGGCGGCCGCGCCTCCCCTAGCTGGCTCCTCAGCCCCTGCTCCCTGCTCCCTACTGCCATTCCCGCACATTCCATCAGACAAATCTAACATATTCCTCTGGTTGCTTTGGCCTTGTGCTCAAAAACAGGCTTCAGTGACAGAAAAAGAGAAAAATATGCTTATCCTGGCAGTCAAGACTCCCAGCCTGGCCCTAAACTAACTCCTGAATTCCACTAGTGACCGTCCTTAACTTTCAATGTATCCAGCTGGTGAAAATGGTTCTGATTCTGGCCAAGTGTTGAGTGCTTTCTATAACCTGCCATTGAGAGAAGTGCTGTGTATGAATTGTCTCATTTAGCCTTTACTAAATTTTATCAAGGAGCCCTTTTATTTCCCATTCTGCAAGTGAAAAATACAGAGACTTAGAGATTAATCTGGCCACAGTTCCCTAAGTAGTAGGTGACAGAGCCAGAATTTGAAATCTGTTTATTTCTGATACTTAATGCCATACTATACTTCCAATTCTCTCTCTCTCTCTCTTTGTCTCTCTCTCTGTCTCTCCCCATTAGCCTCTCTCTACTCTCTGAAATGAATATCATTATATCATTAAAAGTGCCTCCATTTTTTTTCCATCAAAATTCAGCCATCTGTCAAACCCTACTTAATGCCTACTTTCTCAGTGAGCACTTCCCTACCAGCTTAAGTCAAAGTCACCTCTCCCTCCCACCCAGCCAGTGGTTTCCAACTTTGGCTGCACATCGGAATCACCTGTGGAGACTGGATATAATTGGTCTGGGAGCCACCTGGGCATTGAGATTTCTAAATCTTTCAAGGTGATTCCAATGTACAGCCAAGGTTGAAAACACCGCTCTAAGACCTTAAGTAATTTTTTAAAACTCTACAGCTCTTTTGGCAATGAGCATCACAGACTGGCATGATTTAGGGATGGATTGGAGATCAGTTATTTAATCTGTAAATGAGGATGTTGAATATGATTAGTGACCTTAAAATTTTTTTGGCAAAGTATTTCACAGGAAATCTTTTGGAGACACATAAAACATGAAAAAAAAAGAAACATGAAGTTTATTTTTGGAAACAAAGGAAGGAAATATCAAAACCAACTCTTGTGCCTCCTTTTCCCATAACATCCCTGGGGTCTTTCAGGAAACTATGTAAAAACTCTGGGGCACCATCCAAATAACGCCAGATTTCTCAACTGAAACCTTACAAGCAAGAAGAGACTGGAGCCCCATTCTCACTCTTCGCAAACAGAATAATGCCCAGTCTACAATCTTGTACCAAGCAAAGCTAAGTTTTATATATGAAGGAGAAATTAAGGCATTCTCAGATAAACAAAGACTGAGGGAATTCACCAAGACAAGATCAGCCCTCCAAGAAGTAATCAAAACAGAGTTGTACACGGACCAGCACAAGAAACACTCACAAATGTAAAACTACTCAAAAGCTAAAAATCAAAGGCCAGATACCACAATGGCTCAAGAGAGAAAACACAGCAATGAAGTTCTCCCCAACAGGATGAACACAAATATGCCCCACCTATCAGTTCTCTCAATAAATGTGAATGGCTTGAACTCCCCACTCAAGAGACATAGACTGGCCCAATGGATAAAAAAAGATACAAGCCAAGTATCTGCTGTCTCCAGGAAACTCATCTAACCTGCAAAGATGCATTTAGACTCAAAATAAAGGAGTTGAAATCGATATTTCAAGCAAACGGAAGCCAAAAGAAGGCTGGTATGGCGGTTTTAATTTCAGACAACTTAGCTTTTAAATCAACAAAAGTAATGAAAGACAAAGATGGTCACTATATAATGGTGAAGGGTACAGTTCAACAAGAAGACATAACTGTACTTAATATGTATGTACCCAACTTAGGTGCACCCAGATTCATAAAGCAAACCCTACTTGATCTAAACCAAATGATAAACAG
>CM052450.1:2170305-2172552 GCA_028533085.1 Varecia variegata | reverse complement strand
CATGCAGTAAATGTCCAGCTAAACTGAATATAATTCCCAGGCATGGGTTATAGTAAGAAAATAACTGCTGATTGAAGCTACCATTAAATGGATTAAACTACACTTTTAACAATAACAAGTTTTCCTGTGACATCTTTTCAGGCTTAATGGAAGCAGGCAGAAAGGGAATGTTCTCTGGTCTTACAAAATCGGGAAACATTAAAAAAATACAAAATTAAACATATTTCAATAATCTAGAAAGTTTCAGACTGCTCAATGTTAATATGTATTGTGAATCTCCTAAAAGGGAATAGAGGATTTTCTAATTCTAAAACTTATTGGGAATAACTCATGACAGCTACAGAAAATATGGCTTACAACACACTAGAGTTCCATATTTATGTGCAAGTGGTTTGAGAGACAGTGTCATTATAGTGCAGTGGTTGGAAGCTAAAGACTGGAATTCTCCTCTTGCCGCTGTCAGGAATCAGCAGCGTGGCTTCATTTTCCTATTTTTGGAACGGAGATAAACTCATAAGGTTATGGTGAAAATTAAATTAATAAATTCATAGCTGTGCAAACTGAAAATCACTATATAAATGTGGGTTGATATCCCATTTATGAGATGCCACTTATGTTTCTTGGAGGATTTATAATACTTGCTATCTCTGATTAGTTGTTCTCTCTGAGACTATAATAGTACAAAATGAAGCAATATTTTGATATTGTCTAACTATAAGTCCAGGTCACGCAGCTATAAGACTCTGTTTGAAAGTCTTTCTAATTTTTAAATTTAAAGAAATGTTTTCAAGGCTGGGCGCGGTGGCTCACGCCTGTAATCCTAGCACTCTGGGAGGCCGAGGCGGGTGGATCGCTCGAGGTCAGGAGTTCGAGACCAGCCAAAGCAAGAGCGAGACCCGTCTCTACTAAAAATCGAAAGAAATGATCTGGCCAACTAAAAATATATATACAAAAAATTAGCCGGGCATGGTGGCACATGCCTGTAGTCCCAGCTACTCAGGAGGCTGAGGCAGGAGGATTGCTTAAGCCCAGGAGTTTGAGGTTGCTGTGAGCTAGGCTGACACCACGGCACTCACTCTAGCCTGGGCAACAAAGCGAGGCTCTGTCTCAAAAAAAAAAAAAAAAAAGAAATGTTTTCAAATAGGAACTACAGATACAAATTTATTTATATTTTAAAACAATATAAAGATAAAATAAAAATTATCAAAATGGTTACTTACAGCAAAAGACACAGGAATAGAAATTGGATGTCTCCAAATATAGACATATAAGTGTGCAGATGTGTGTTTATTTATATATAAATGTCTACATACATATACACACACACATAAATACACACACACTTAACACTATAAAGGCTTTGTGCTTTATATACTCAAAAATATAATTATTTCAGAAAGAAAGCTAAGCAGTACCTTTAACATTTTTTAAGACAAAAGAATCTAATGGCTTTTCAAATTGTTCACCAAATCACACAAAGAAGAATTACTTCAAGTGACTTTAAAATGCAGTATTTTTTAATATCTATCACTATTGAGATGTATCCTAAGGATGAAAATCACTATAAAGAAATCACAAGCTGTATTCAGTATCATTATTATTAATAATATTTTTATTGTTATTTTGAAATTGTTATATGTATATGACATAGGATAAATCAAATAAATCATTATGTACATGTAATTAGGAGCCAAAAGTTTCAATATAAGAATATTTGGTGCGAAAAGGTATAAAAACAAAAATTATATAGGTATAAAATTATAAAGGTGAAAAATCCTAAACACACTGTAACTGTATATTTAAATATAAATATCAGTATGAACACCTGATATTTTTCTTTTTTTAAAAAGTGCTTACACCTTAAAGTTAAACTTATTTTTCTTTTTAAAAATTACAGATTACTCCAAAGGCAATCACAGCAACAAAAAAAATAAATAAATGGGACCTGATCAAATTAAAAAGCTTCTGCACAGCCAAAGAAACAGTCATGAGAGTAAACAGACAACCTACAGAATGGGAAAAAATTTTCACATGCTACACATCCAATAAAGGACTGATAACTAGAATCTATTTAGAACTCAGGAAAATCAGCAAGAAAAAATCAAACAACCCTATCAAAGAGTGGGCAAAGGACACGAATAGAAATTTTTCAAAAGAAGATAGAAGAATGGCCAACATATGAAAAAATGCTCAACATCTCTAATCATCAGGGAAATGCAAATCAAAACCACAATGAGATATCACTTA
>CM052450.1:2157805-2165305 GCA_028533085.1 Varecia variegata | reverse complement strand
ATTTCTGTTCATTAACTTTGTATGCTGAGACTTTACTGAATTTATTTATGAATTCCAAGAGTCTTTTGGTTGAATCCTTGGGATTTTCTAGATATATCATGATAATATATGATAATATCATATCATCAGCAAAGCATGAGAGTTTGACCTCTTCTGCCCCCATTTGGACACCCTTATTTCCCCTCTTTTGTCCGATTGCTCTAGCAAGGACTTCCAGCACTATGTTGAATAGAAGTGGAGATACTGGGCAACCTTGTCTGGTTCCAGTTCTAAGCAGCAATGCTTTCAGTTTTTCCCCATTCATTATGATATCGGCTGTGGGTTTATTGTATGTGGCCTTAATAATTTTTAAGGTATGTCCCATCTATGCCTATTTTGTTAAGTGTTTTTATCATAAAAGTGTGCTGGATTTAGTCAAATGCTTTTTCTGCATATATTGAAAGAATCATATGGTCTTCGTTATTGCTTTTAATTATGTGGTGAATTGCATTTATAGATTTGAGTGTGTTGAACCAACCTTGCATCTCTGGGATAAAGCCTACCTGGTCATGATGAATTCTTTTTTTCTGATGTGCTGTTGGATTTGGTTTGCTAAGATTGTGTTGAGGATTTTTGGGTCTATTTTCATGAGGGATATTCATCTATAGGTTTTTTTCATTGTGTACTTTCCTGGCTTTGGTATCAAGGTGATACTGGCTTCATAGAATGAGTTGGGGAGGACACCATCTTTCTCAATGTTGTGGAATAATTTCTGCAGTATAGGTATGAGTTCTTCTTTGTAAGTTTGGTAAAGTTCAGGTGTGAATCCATCTGGTCTAGGACTTTTTGTTGGAAGCTTTTTAATTGCTTCTTCAATTTCTGTGCTTGTTATTAGTCTGTTCAGGAATTCTATTTCTTCCTGATTGAGCCACAGAAGCTTGTGTGTTTCTAAGTATTTGTCCATCTTCTCCACATTTTGTAGTTTGGAGGCATATAGACTTTTATAGTATTCAAAGATAATGTTTTGTGTTTCCATAATGTCTGCAGTGACCTCTCCTTTTTCATTTCTAATCGAGTTTATTAGAGTCCTTTCCTTTCTAGTTCTTGTCAATCTATCAAGAAGGCTGTCAATTTTGTTTATCTTTTCATAAAACCAACTTTTGGTTTTATTAATCTTCTGTATAGTTCTTTTATTCTCAATTTCATTTGGTGCTGCTCTGATCTTAGTTATTTCTTTTCTTCTGCAAGGTTTAGAATTAATTTTCTCTTCTTTTTCCACTTCCTTGAGACAGTTTATTAATTTGTTGATTTGTGGGATTTCTGCCTTTTGGATGTGAGCATTTAATGCTGTTAGTTTTCCTCTCAGGAATGCTTTTGCTGTATCTCACAGATTTTGATAACTTGTGTCCCTGGTATCATTTATTTTGAAGAATCTTTTGATTTACATCTGGATCTCCTCCTTGACCCAATAGTTGTTCTGCAATAGATTGCTTAATTGCCATGACTTTGTGAAGTGGTGAGTGTTTCTATTGGAATTGACCTCTAATTGTATACCACTGTATACCACTGGTCTGAGAAGATATATGGTATCATTTCTATTTTTTTTTAATTTTTTGAGATCTGAATTGTGGCATAAGATGTGATCAATTTTAGAGAAAGTTTCATGAGCTGATGAGAAGAATGTATATTCAGCTTCATTTGGGTTGAATGTTCTGTAGATGTCTCTTAGACCCATTTGTTCTGGAACTCTGTTTAAGTCCATTATTTCTTTGCTTATCTTCTGCTTGTAGGATCTGTCCAGTTCAGTCAGTGGGGTGTGGAAATCCCCAGCTATTATGGCATTACTGTTTATCATGCTATTTAGATCAAACAGGGTTTGCCTTATGTATCTGGGTGCTCCTGTGTTGGGTATATAAATATTAAGAATTGTTAAGTCTTCTTGTTGGACTTTTCCTTTCACCATTATATAGTGACTATCTTTGTCTTTCTTTAGTTTTGCTATTTTAAAGTTTATGTTATCTGATATAAGAATCATGACCCCTGCTTTCTTTTGGTTTCCATTTGCCTGGAAATTTGTTTTCCAACCCTTGACCTTGAGTCTGAAAGCATCTTTGCGGGTAAGATGCATTTCCTGGAGACAGCAGATACTTGGCTTGTGATATTTTATCCACTCAGCCAGTCTATGTCTCTTCAGAGGACAATTCAAGACATTCAAATTTATTGAGAGAATTGATATTTGGGGTAGATTTCTGTTCATATTGTTGGATAAATTCTTATTGTTTTGTTTTACCTCTTGAACCATTGTGGAATCCAGGTTCTGGACTTTACCTCTTGAGTGATTTTACATTGGTGGGTGTCTATTGTGCTGTTCAGTGTATAATGCAGGTCTGAGTACTTCCTGCAGAGCAGGTCTGGTCTTCACAGATTCCATCAGTGATTGCTTTTCTGGGACAGTTTTTATTTCTCCCTCATAGAGGAAGCTTAGTTTTGGGGGTAAGGAATTCTAATTTGGCCATTGTTCTGTTTTAGAAGCTTGAGGAAGTGTCCCCAGTTCCTTCTGGCTTGTAAAGTTTCAGTTGAGAAGTCTTCAGTTAGTCTGATAGGTTTTCCTTTGTAGGTTATCTGCTGTTTTCATCTTACTGTTCGAAGGATTGCCTCTTCACGTTTACTTTGGCCAGCCTAATAACTATGTGACATGGTGCTTGTCTTTTCACATTAAGCCTCTCAGGAGTTCTGTGTGCTTCTTGTACCTGGATATCTAGATTTCTGGCCAGGTAAGGCAAGTTTTCCTCCAGTATTCCAAGAAATAGATTTGCCAGTCCCTGTGTATTCTCTTCTTCTCTCTCCAGGACGCCTATAATTCTTATATTTGGTTTCTTTACATAATCCCACATTTCTTGTATGTTTTGTTCTTGTCTCTTGCTTCTTTGTTCTTTCTCCTCATCTGATTTGTTTAGCACATAGGCATTATCTTCAAGCTCTGAGAATCTTTCCTCCATGTGATGCATCCTATTCTTAAGACTTTCCACTATGTTTTGTAGCTCCTTGAATGCCTCTTTCATTTCCAGTATTTCTGTTTGGTTCTTTTGTAATATTTCAACTTCTTTAGAGAATTTTTTATTCATTTCCCATATTGTTCTTGTTGCTACTTTGTGTTGGGTTTCTATTTTCTTTTCAATTACATTGAGTTTTCTTACAATTCATATTTGTAATTCTTCCTCCGTCATTTTAATCATTTCATTTAAGTTGATATTCGTTGTTGAGGATGTAATAATTTCTTTTGGGGATGACTTTTCTCTCTGATCTTTCATGTTTCCTGCATTCTTTTGCTGATTCTTTCTCATCAGGCTACTTGGTCAAGAACTGGGGCTGCTAGGCCTGGTTTATGGCCCTATCTCCACATCCCCAAGAGTCGTTCCTTGACAGTACTGGGGAGAGGTGCACTGGTCCTGTATTGCCTTAGAGGTCTTTTAGCAAGCTGGGTTACCTCTGACCTGTTGTCTTCACCTCTTGCCAACGGAGATTAGTCAGCTTGGCCCGCCAGATTTAGCTCCCAGGTGGTGCATCACACTTGTGTGTGTGACTCCAGTGCCCTCCAGTATCTTGAGATGGAAGGCACTGTGTTAACCTATAGGATTACCCTCTCTGTCGTTGATCATAGTTTGCATGGAGGAGCCAGTTATCGAGGTAACCTGATGTCTCTGGGTCTCTCATGTCCCCCAGATGGGGTATACCAATGCCCTGATCTTTGGCAAGTGTCTTGCCACTCCCAAGGGTTACGTGGACCCTGTCCCCCCTTAAGCTGGGTGTAAGGGCAAGATAGATGGCAGCAAGCCTGGGTGTGTGTGCGTCTGTGGTTGCTTGACCTGCCGCTAGGGGGAGCCACTAGTATGTGATTCAGGGCTCTTTCCCCACACTTGGCGGCTGCTCCTGGTGGGAGGGAGGGGTCAATTGGTGCAATGGCCGAGGTCTCTGGCCAGGTTTTTCCTTCCCTGTCCACCAGCCCCAGTGCTGGCAGCCGACCAGCCGGTCCGGCGGGCAGAATCAACAGGCTGCCCACTGTTGTTCAGCACCAAGGTCCTGCAGGTTCACGCCAGCCACGCCGAGAAAGTGGCTTTTCTCGCTTCTCCCCCCTCCACGGGCAGAGCCCCCTGCGCCAGGCGTGGAGGTCCCCGGGCTGGGGGAGGGGTGCTGCCCAAACTGCAGCACTCCGCAGCATCGCCAGGCTGTGGACCCCCACCACGGCAGCCGCCCACCCCTGCAGAGCCAGCGCTGGGGGCGACCACTCAGGACTTGGCAGACAGCTGTCCCCGCCACCTCACAGTCCCACGTCTGCCCAGCGGCGGGTCCTGCTCCTTCCCTCCTGCCCTGAGCCTGCTGAATCTCCAGCAGTTTCCGGGAGCAGAGCCCCCTCTTCAGCGTTCACCTCCTTTGTTCTGGTCCCGCTGACACCAGGGGCAGCTGTCTGTCCCCAGACCCCCTCGCGTGGTCGCGGGAAGGAACCACTGAGACCTGTCCCTTCTCCGCCCAGCGCTGTCCCAACACGAGCACGCGGAGTTCAGAATGTTTCCTGCCATTGTCTCCTCTCCACCGAGCCTGTCGTCCTGTGCCAGGACTTTGCACCGGCTTCAGGCGCGTCTGTGTCTGAGTGCCGCGGAGGACAGTGGGGACCCGGGCGTCCCCTGTGCGTCAGGTGGCACTGCTGGCCAGGCGGGCGCGGCCGCCACACGCTCTCTGCCCTGTTGTGTGTCTCCCACTCTCCAGTCTCCGCCATCCTATCTCCAGTCACCTTTTTCCCCTGCGCCGCACGTCCCACGCCGTTTCTGCGCAGATTCGCAATGCAGTTCTTGGGGTGGGGGGTGATCCGCTCGCGTGCAGCCGTCCGAGTTCTGCACCTCCTTCTCAGGGAGCAGAGAGCCAGGAGGTCGCCACTAAGCCACCATTTTTTTTTCTCCTCCAGTCAATTGTTTACTGTCCAGTTAGGAGAAAACGTCTGGAAAACTTTAAAAATATTTTCTTAAAAGAAGAGAAAAATAAATCATTAGATACTGAATAGCATTAATGAGATTATAAATTTAAGAGGCATTTGGAAAAAGCAAATTTAACAATGTGCTAGAAGTGTGAGTCATAAATAGTTTAACAACAGTAATTGCTGACACTGTGTTCATTACATGCCAGGTACCAGGCAAAGCACTTTGCACGCGTTATCTCATTTAATCTCCACCACAAACCTATGGCAAATTGCTACTATGGTCCCATTTCCCATTGGAGGAAACCAAAGAACATCTGGAAAGGTTAAATAAGTTATCCAAGAGCCATAGGTGGGATTTCATTGCAATTTGACTTTCGTTAGAGTCCAAGCTATAAATCAACACTCTCTTCTGATTCTCCATATAGAGGGACAGAGAGGACATTGTAAATGAGTAAATCCACGTGAGTGAAGGCTGGGAATTCGCATGGTTCGGGGTGCACGTGAGAATGACAGGTCTGCAGCTGAAGGTTCGTGTTGGGGAGCAGTAAGAGAAACAGTGGAGATGGGCACGTGTCAGCAGAGTTTAGAAATCCTCGAGAGCCAGGCAGAAAATCTTCAATTCTGCTCAGGACAGAACAGGAATCTAATATGAACATGGAAGGGAAAAACTAATTCAATGATTATTCTGGCCCTGGGGTGCAGAATGAGTTATAGGCAGTAGAGATCTGGCAAGTAGAAGATCCAGACACAGATGTCATAATTCATACATGAGGTGGTAAGAGCTGGTAAAAGTAGGAATTGAAAAGAAAAGATAAAATCTCAGCATTATTTCCCAGAAAAGAATTTTTTTTTTCAAAATCCAGGAAAAATTTGGTTTTGAGATGTTTACCAAAAATATAGAATTAGAATCTGGGCCATGTCCACAATTAGCTGTGTGAACTTGGACAGCTTATTAATTTGGGGACTTTCTTCATCTATAAATAAGGTTGTACTAGATTACCTCTAACTCTTTTCTTCCTTCTTTTATACTATGATTAAGATTTGTTCATTTATGTGTTTTAAAACTCCAGTTTAGAACAACTTGAGAGCCTTTAAGCATCTATTTTTTTCAAGGCATTAAGAATAAATCTCATTCAGTGTGTGACATTATGTTTGGAACAAAGAAGATGCTTGAAAATATTCCCTGAGTTGAATTGAAATAGGAAATCATCATCGAAGAAAAAGAATGCGTTCCAGCTTGATCCTTGTAACAGAAAAGACTGAACACCAAAAAGAAAATGTTCAGAATTGGTCTCTTATTCTTCCATTGTCCTGCTCAATTTCTCAGCCAGTCCTGTTCCAACTGTAGTCAGTCCCTGGTCCAGGGCAGCAACACACATGCGGCTGTTGGAAACGTAAATCTCAGAGAGCATCCTGACCGCCTGAACCAGCCTCTCAGGGGTGCGGCCCAGGAGTCTGTGTTTTAACAACCCTACAAGTGATCCTTAGGAACACTGAAGTCTGAACGAAACTGCTGTAAACCATCATCAAAATCAACTGAGTTATTTATTAATAGTTACTAACCAAAATGGGATCCTAGACTTAGAACCAGTGTTTTTAATTAATTTAGAAAGCCAAAGGTTAATAAATTACCTACATATATATATATATATAAAATATTATAGTGTAATTTATGTGTATGTGTGTGTGTAAAATCACCCCAGGCATTCTTTCACACTGGAAGTCACCTCACAGCCTTAGGGAGCAAAGTTATACCTGGGATAGTTGTATTATTCCAGAACCTTCCAAATATTTCCAGATATTCTAAGAATGTCTCCAAAAAGCAAAAGACAGAAGCAGCCTGATTGAGAGGGCTTTGTTCCTTTCTAAGCAAACAAGTAAACAAAGTGAAACAACATAAACAAGATTTGTTTGTTTGCTTGCCTAATTTTTTAACCTGGAATGATGATCATTTACAATGGCTTTGCTTTTCAGCTCTTTCTGCGGATGCTGTTCAGAGTCATGAAGTAGAAAGAGAGTCTGAGGAACCGACAGATATTGGTTCAAAACCTGATTCTGCTATGCAACCTCAGACATGTTTCATAATCTCTCTGAGACTCAATTTCTTTATCTCATTCCTCAGATTCCTTATCTGAGAAATAAATAAAACACTATAATAATAGCATGGTGTCTGGCACAGATGAAATATTCAGTAGATTTGCATTCCCTTTTTCCATGTCTGATTTGTCAATATTATTTCTGGACCCCTTTCCTAAACCCCAGAACTAACATAGAAAATAACCTCCTCTCCACCCCATCCGTGGTGCAATGCACTGAGGAAATACTGATTTGAGGAAGTGCATAGCTCATGTGTCTCTAATCCTGGATTTCCAGCTGCTCCTACCCCAGAACCACCCACAGGGAAACGGAAGAGAAACCACTTCCCACAGCTGGGGCTTTCCTCATTTCCAAAGCTACAGAAGAGTGATCAGGGCTCTCAGAGGAAGCACTGCCAGGCTGTTTGCTACAAAGTGACCATTTAATAGCCTTTCGGCATGTCAGGCTTTCTC
>CM052450.1:2087953-2157305 GCA_028533085.1 Varecia variegata | reverse complement strand
CAATGTGCCTCTTGGGTCAGGATCAACTTTCGTATCTAAACTTGAGAAATCTGCCCTCTTTGTGTATCTCAGAACACTCATGGATGGCAGAGCTGATGGTAATCAGACATCGCCACATAAGTTCTCCTGTAGAAGGATGACTCTAACAATTTCCTGTTGAAATTCTATAATCTTTTATCTTTTTGACAGTGTTTACAGTAAATTTTTAATTCTCAAGTTCTCCACAATAAACTTGTAAGTGAAGAATTATACAAATCATAGGAGTAAAAATTTAGTTCAAAAGTCTTCTGATACTCATACGTGTGAGAAATCTGTTTGAATAGTAAAATATCAGTTCAGTTGATGTACATATTTTCCAAAGAGGGAAAAGAGGTCTGGCCATGTGTAGGGGGGCAGGGGAGAGGATGGATTTGCACTGATTGTGGGGGCTTCAAAGGGAAGGAAGGAATGAAGGAAAGAAGGAAGGAAGGAAGAAATAGCTACTTCATTTTAGTTCAAATGTAATGAAATATAATTAACTATATAATATAATATATTAATATAACTATACATATTTCTCCCTAAGCATTAAGGTACAGACACATAGGTATTGTCAAATAGATCCTACCTAATCTTAAATTATTTAAAGTTATAGAAAAAAATCCACTTTCTTGATATGTATCTCTTTGAAAGCTTAACATTCCTTCTTAACATTATTTGGAGAAAAAATGGAATCAGGCAATAAAAACAAGAATCCTCTAGTCTTTCAGTTTGCTCTGCACAGGCTGTTTGTAGTGTTAGGTAAGGTGCTGGCTGCTCTCCATACCGCTGCTTTCCTGACTTCCACAGGTAGGCAGGTGGCTTGGCTCTCAGGGCCGGTTCGGGCCCTTCTCGGTATGGAAGTAGCATCAGACACTCAACATCAAACCAATCAAAGTAATCCTCTTTTCCACCTGGTCCTTTCCCTTTCATTTCATCCCAGAACTCACCATCAAGTCGAGTTGATCCATTATCATTAACCAGCAAACATTGAGCAGTTTTTAAATTACTAGTAATTAACTCATTTTGGCCACATGCTTACCAGTGCAAAGCAACATGTGTGCCTCGTGGTCTCAAAAGTGGTTCTAAGCCAGCGTTATGAGAGTTAATTCTATGTGGCAACAGTCTGGGTTTGGGCAGCTTACAGAGATTTTTTTTTTTTATTTCCTTCTCCAGGATTCCCAAAGACATTCCTGGTTTCTAAGAACCGAAGAGTTTATTATTCAAGACTGTGTTAGCACCTTGGAAACCAAAGAGATGTATTAGATTGCCGTTTATAAATACATTTAGTAACTACTCTGCCAAGATGTACGTGAGATTCCCTTTGTTATGGTGATTGCTGCTGATACACACAATGTGTTAGGACAATTCCAGTCCGTGATTGTGAAATACCTCCCATATTACTTGAATTAAATAAGCTACGATCCTGACTCAAGTCTTGAAGTCATATATGTCTATAGTCAGATACATATAGATATAGATAGAGACATGTATTTCCCTTTGTAAAGGAAAACATTTGTATTTTATTGTTAGTAACTCTTTCAATCACTTAAGTGTCTGAGGTTGTGAATTTACCCAGTCAAATACACAAAGGCCTTGGTTTCATGCCAGCTGCTTTATACGTATTATATCATTTAAAAATTCACAGCGTTCAAATGTAGGCCTGTGAGTCAGAGTTCGCGTAAAGCTGTTGCCTCACTAATCCAGTTTTCTATGGAAAGAAAGGCCCCCAAATCAGCAAGTCCGTTTGGAAACGTCCTATGTTAAGGGCCAAAGAAGCCGGGACACACATTCTCCCTCTATGATGTGTCACTGAACTCTAAGCCCTTCTTTTCATTTATAAACTGATTATCGTAACACTACCTCATGTTGTGTCGGGGAAGGTCAGGAGAGACAACGTAAAACAGTAGCTAGGAAGTAGGGACTAAATTAGTATCCATTTGCTTCCTCTAGGTTCTCATTCTTCCTTTCCCTCCTCCTTCACACAGGTTTCTCTCCTGTCTTATGTTCTGCTTCTGTTGGATAGTTAAGGAAAGAATCAGAAAATGGTAAACCCGAAAGTCGCTTCAGTGACCATCTAGTGACCCCCTGAAACCAGTGAACACAATGAAGTCCAGAGCGTTTAAAGATACAAGCACAGCTCAGCCATGGCACATATGCTGAAAAATTACCCCGAGTTCAATGTTTCTCCATGATACCTAGCTAAGGTGCAGAGCTAAGTTACAAATTAGTTAATGTGCCACCCACCCTCCACGCCCCCTCCCATTCTAAACGTCATCAAGAATTCGTCAACAACTGTGTGTTTAGTCCTGACGGTGCTTGTGAAGTTCCATGTGCCTCAGAAACGTGTATAAGGCAGCCCGGAAATATTACCCATGCGCCCCATTTAAAGGTTGCAGCTACTGTTCAGTTTCAGAAAAATTATTGCTGTTCAGAAATGTTGCTATATATTTTTCAACAATAGACAGATATCTGAATATTGTTGTAAACATTTTCTTTTTCTTTTTTTTCTTTTTGGAGCATTAAGAAGTCTAAACAAACCACCAATTTTTACCTTTTATGGTAATGTAGAGAATGGGAGACAACAAGCACTCAACAATCTAAGAACATCCATGCAAGTTCTTCATTCAGGAAAGGAATTAGGGGAGAATAGAGGGGAACTCTTTTTCCTCCTACTTTCTCTTTTCACTTGCTTTCATTTCAAAGTGAGCAAAAAATGAGCCTAGATGAGGCTGTTCTAGCATATTTCCCTTCACCCTCTTTGAAGTTCAGGGCTTATAAATAGGAGCTTAATAAACATTTGTCAATTGATTCATTGGTTGTGGGACGACTATCAATTTCTCCACCTCCCAGACACATTCCCCTGATTCCTTTTTTCTTTCTTCAAATATTTATCCAATAAACATTCACTGAGCACCTGGAGATGATGAAGAAATAAATAATGAACAGTCCCTGCCCTCAAAGAACTCCAAATCGAGAGCAAGACATGGGTATGTAACCAAACCACTCTTTTTGATGGTGTATAAAAGTCCAATTGGGGATGATTGCCTTTAAAGTGGCATTCCCTTTACTCACAACCCCCCACATCTCACATTGCCACAGAAGAGCTCAGAACCTAAAAAAAAAGTGCAGCTGTCAGTAATGATTAACACAACGGCTAGACATGGTGTATGAGAACGGATATGGGTGGTTTTATAAGGACCATGTGGTTACGTGGGACACGCATGTTGAACAGAGTCTGCAGACGCTTTGCCCAAAACTTCCTTTTGCACCGTGCAGATGTAAATGAGCCTCGCGTGGAAGTTTTTGCGTCCAGAAAAAGAAGATTGACTAACCAGTGAAGCTCTGTGTTACTCATTTCAGTAATTATTTGCTTTTCTTGATGCAACATATAAAAGTTGTACAAAATATAGCAAAGGAACCTAGGTCACCTACATTAATTTAGGACATTTCTGTTGACTAATTTTGGAGATTCTATTTGTTAAAACTTAAAATAAGAGTCAAAGTTAAAAGATGCTAGGCTTAAAGGAACAGAATCTCTCAGAATCCCAAAGATCAAAACTTATATATGACAATATTGAGGAAAGTGATCTGGAATGTTTTTAAAATTAAACTCCCAAAATGATAGTAGATTGAATTATATTCTGAATACCTAACATTTGCACAGTACTGTTTTAGATGCTGTAGAAATGAAAAGGTAGGTGAAAAATGCTTCTGATCCTTAAGGAATCTGCAACCCAACTGGGGAAGTAACCTTCAGGCATGTGATAAAAAGAGCTAACGAAACAAGGCAGCGCACGTGGCTTGCCAAATGACTGGTGCTGGTAATCAGAGATGTGTGTGGCGTTAGGTAACCGTAACTATGAGTTAGGGCAATCTAGAAAGAAATCGTTGTACCTGATGTGAGCCTTGGCGAAGGGAAGAGTTTGGGTAAGACAGAATGATAAGGGGTGTACAAGGGAGAAAGCAGAGTGGAGCAAAGGTGTAAGTGCAGGAACACTTCAGGGAAGTTTAGGAAACAGGGCTCAGACTCGCTTGGCTGTAGCAGAGCTACCCTGGGAGTAGGGTGAGGATTAGGGTTGGGAATGCAGGTTGAAGTCAAACTCGTAAGAGTATAAACGCAAGGCCAAAGAGGTGAGACCTCCTCCTACGGCAATGTTGAGCCATTGGCTATTTCCCATCAGCTGAGTCACGTGGCGAACCTGGAGGTGGTGTGAAGGGAACAAACCAGGAGTCACTGTTAGGACTAAGTATGCCGAGAGAGACGTAGGTGTCCCATTAGGCCGCTAACTTGGCGTTTGTTCAAATGCACATATTCTTTAAGTAGCATGTTCAATATTTATTTAGTTTAAGGTTTGAAGATACTAATTTTCTATCAGTATAGATTTTATTCCACTTTATGTTAAAAATAGATTTATTATGTTCATTGACTATAACATTTCACTCTTCTGGAATTTTCTGATTTTCAAATTAGAAATTGTTTGCCACTTTTCAGAATTCGAGCTTTCCTTCTGTTTCCGTCTGTGATTTCTCATAACATTCAACCTTTGACCTGGATTTGAAGATATAGATAAGTAAGCGTTTTCCCCAGCAAACAGTGCTATACCCTGCATTACTCATCTTCAGCATTTCAGTGTACGGAACTGCCTGCCAGCCCCCAGCCTGAGCTGACTCTCAGCTGACTGGTTTCCGAGTTGGTGGTGTGGCCTTTTGTACACTATGCAACTTCCAAGTACGTGCCACCAAACACTAAACGAGATGGGTCAATCTCAGTGAGGATGTGTTTGTTCTCATTATGTGTTTATTTTCATTATTTGTTTATTAGGTATTTATTTTATGTGTTTCATTATGTGTTTATTTTGATTCTTGGGTATTGCCTCCTTTGGCTGGACTAAGACCAAGATTCATCTTGCCAAGTTGGAAAAAGGTATAGTAGGAGAACTAACTGAACTGGCACTTCATTTAAATTTACTATACAGATATTACAACATCACCTAGATAGGTAGCCCAGGTAGCTGTCTGGCTACCCCACCTCTTAACCTGAATACGATTACAGCCAATCAAACTTTCCCTCTTAACCAATTCGGTTTAATAGAGTCAATTTTACAGTTCAGAAATGGTTGCCACATACCCCACCAGAAGCTAGGTCAGGCCACAATCTAGAGTTCATATCTGTGCAGTCACATTCCATAGGGTCACCCAAAGTCAAGGTCCAATGTGAGTGTGCTTTGCCTTCTCTGACCTGGCCCTGAATTTATTAAGTTGGCTGTGGGGTTACCTCTTCAGTTCTTACCCTTATCTTCTGCAAAGGCAGGAAGATGGCAGAATCATCTTTCTTGGCTTCAATATTAAGTCACATGATTTTAGCACATAACCCACAGTACATTTATTAGACTGTAAATTTATTTAACATTGAACCATCTGAAGAAAAGTGAAATCTATAGGTAATAAAGTACTATGCTTTGACTATTGGTTTGCAACCTTTAAAAAAATATTTAGACTACTTTACTGCATCCAAAGACACAGAGGGCACCTATCCATTTCCTCGTGCCCATGGCTGGCCAAACAAAAATTTTTTCAAAGAATGCAGTTTATAAAACAAAATCTTAAACAGAAAGACTACCACAGGCTTTGTATTGTGTTTTATTAGATATTTTAATGAAGGATTCTTATTTGAGGCCATAAAATACCTAAATGTTATCATAATTAGAAACTTTAGTTCTCTTAGAGACCATCATAAACAATGTATAAAACTATTCTAAGTTTCAAAACTGATCATGTATGTATATTATATATGCAGAATATTGTCACAAACAAGTCAAAATTCCATCTGAATGGTGTCCTGTCAGCTGTGGGGAGCAGACTGGTGGTTTTGTCCACAGGTGCCAGAGGTGACCAGGAGTGAGCCCACCACACTGAGAGTCAGTGTCACAGGGAGGAGCAGTGAGAAGTCCTTCCTCGAGCTGCATTATAACGGAAATCTTAGTTCTCTTTCAGCATGTCTTGCCATGGTTATACTGCTCAATCCAGCGATTAATTCTGTCAGCATAATCCTGAGCATGTGGGAGAAGGGATGCTGTTCTCGCTAAGACACTTCCCGCTGCAGCTCAGAGTGAAGCCTACGTCAGCAGCACAGAAACAGTCTTAAGAAAAGCACAGGTTGAGCAGCCCTAGTCCAAACACCTGAAATCCAAAATGCCCCAAAATCCAAACTTTCTGAGTACCGACATGTCGCCAAAAGGGGAAAATTCCACACCTGACCTCAAGTAACAGGTCGCTGTCAAAACACAAGCACATGACATAGAGTTTGTTCAGCTTCCCCAAGGTAAAGAAGACCCCCCCAGGTCCCTTAGCTGTGATACAACATTTGCCCACATCCCAGGTCCCCCCACAAGCACACCCACAAATGGTAAGAAATCAAAACTTTGCTTTGTGCATAAAATTATGAAAAATATTGTATAAAATTACCTTTAAGCTATATGTATACAGTATAGATGAAACATAAATAATCTCATATTTAGATTTGGGTCTCATCCCCAAGATATCTCATTATGTGTATGCAAATATTCCAAAATCTGAAAATATCTGAAATCTGAAATTCTTCTTGTCCCAAGCATTTTGGATAAGAGATACTCAAACTATATATATATATATATGTGTGTGTGTATGTGTGTGTATATATAAAAAAATAGATTTTTCCAAGACATAGTTCAAAAAATGTGTAATTTGAGAGACAATAATTATGACATCTTTTCATCAAATCTACAGAAACACAGACAACACTGCTAGAGTAGGCTTGATTACTGTGTGTATATAATGTCCTATAGAGGAACACATGCAGCACTTGGGGTAAGAAGACATGTGGGCACTGCCACTTACAACCTGTGACACCTGGAGAGAGACACTTAGTTTTCTGTCATCGGCACTGTCAGGACAGTGGTATCTCCCTCACCAATACAGTAACCAAATAAAGTAATATAATATGCTATTATTTTATGTTTAATAACAAACTATAAACAGCATGAATTTTCAAAGCCTTTGTTGTTTTCTCATTATCAATGTTAAGAAAAATTCTGTCCATATGGACCTATGGATTTCCATGTGGATCATGCATTCCTTTATTTGTCAAATGTTTGCCAACACTTACAAAATACTAGGCATGGAATCAGACACTGAGTGCACATGGTGATTAAATGGACAAAGTCCCTGCCTAATGGAAATAGCAAACAGACAGTAAATGAGTGCGTGTGTGTCCATTTGTGTAAGTGTATTTACAGAATTTACAGAATAAAAGCTGAGTGGGGGCAGGCTCTACTTAAAGGGCTTAGAGAAGTTAAGCAGAGTCTCTGAGAAAGTGACATTTAAGCTAAAATTGGAAGGCCAGGAAAGAGGGAGTCAAGCGAATGGGGTGGGAGGAGAGGTGGGTGACTTGCACTGAGGAACGTTTTGAAATAAAAAGCAACGTTCAACAGCGGGTGCAGCCAAGGGAGCCAGCAGTTATTACAGAAAACGAAGGCAAATAATACTTTCTAATTTGCTTTGCTCTTGACTTATTCCTTGAATATCAATAATCACTCAATATGGTTTTTTTAACTCTTACTAATGACTCTAGTGTTTTTCAAAGTGGAGTAATGATCCCCAGAAGTAATTGATTAAAAAAAAAAAAAAAGGTTGTTCTGAGGCCCCACCCTGGAATTCCTAAATCACAGTATCTTGGGAGGGGCTCTGGAAAATGCTTTGTAAAAAACCTCAGGCAATTTTGGTGGGCAAAATGGGGAAAATGCTGGATCGGGCACTTAGCTAGGTGTTACATCAGTATCAGAACAGACACATGTACTAGTGTGCCCTGACCACAAGGAACTCACAACATAGTGCAGGAGGTAATAAGACATATATACTTGAAAACATAATTAACACAGTATCTGGTTAAGATACATGAAAACAGATGTAACCTATAAACTGCTTAGGAGTTCAGGTGTTGGAGATCAAGGGAAATACCAGCTTCTCAGCTGCAGTAACTAGATGCTCTCCTATGTTACACCCTGTAAATCAGAATTGTGAACTAAAATAAAATCTTAAGACCCCAGCTGACTACATGGACCCCTCTTGGCTAAGAGGACCCCAGAAAACCTTAAAGCTGGGTTGCTGGCCATGAGCGGAAGGGAGATCAGACATGCCTTACTATTCCCCTTCCCTTTTTGAGTTACTCTTTGTGACAATAAGATACTAAATCATCAACAGGAAGTAAGTCCATGCAAGCTATGCTTAAACCACAGTTGCAGGCCATTAATTTACTTAACGGATCACTCCAGTTTCAGTAAACATCCAGTGGCTTGTCTCTGATTGAAAGACATCTTTACCTTAATTAAGACGTTTCAAGCCTTTAGACAAAGCTTCCTCTCTTTAACCAATTACAAATCAAACAATCTTTAAACCCACCTATAACCTGTAAGCCCCCTGCTTCTGAATGTCCTACCTTTTGGGGCAAAACCAATGTACTCCTTCAATGTGTAGATTTATGATTTTATGTGTAATTCCTGTCTCCATACATGTATAAAACCAAACTGTTACCCGGCTATGGCAGGCACGTTTTCTCGAGACTCCTGAAGGCATGTTTTCCCCGGGCCATAGTCACACACACTTGGCACAGAATAACCCTCTTTAAATTATTTTACAGAGTTTGGGTCTTTTTCCATTAACAGAAGTGAGGCCAGAACCCTGTGAATTCTATGAAAATTATGAAGAAGCATTACTCAAGACACTTAGCTCAGGAACCAAGTTAAATTTTAGAAATTCTAATCATTTTAATGTTAGGGAAATATTTGTACGTTAGAGTCCTGCCCAACATCTTCAACTACAGATGACCCTGGAAGTACAGAAGGAGACAGTACAAAGTGCGCATGGACTGAGCACAGGGATTCCAGGGCTGCATCTCAGCCCCCCACTCTCCTGCCTCCCCATCACCCTGGGAATATTGACCCAAGGAAGGTGATCTGAGTCACCACAAACTCATAATCTAGGAATCCCACCCCTCTCTTCAGGTCTAGCTCTCCACTCCAGCCAAACGTAAATAAACCTTCACTGACAATATCAGAATTGTTCACCCTTGAGACGGTTCTAGCCTTGGAAAGGAAACATGCTACCATCTGTACCAGAAAGGTTCTGGTTCAAGATGGAACCACATACAGTTATCCAGCTCTATTTCCCAAATTGCTGCCTGGATTGAGGTACTTTGCTAAACAGATTTTTTTACAGGGATGCCTAATCCCTTGTTCTTGTCTTAATCTCTAGGGTCAGGTTGGACTTAGTTTAGAGTGGATTTTATTATTTCCTAGACCTGCAGTCCCCTTTACTCTTTCCTATGTTATTTAATCTTACTGGGTGTGACTTCAGGCCTTCTTTCCAAATATGACCTTTCTGATGTTATATTTTAAGCTTAATCAACACTGGCAAAAGGGATGTTCACAAGCAAGTACAAAGTTGAAGGAATAATCTGTACCACTGCCTTCTCTCTCTTTCTCTATATTTTCATTCTTGGTCCTCTAAGTCACTGAATAGCACACAATTTTGAGGCGCTTTCCTATGGCATGTCTTCAACTCTCCCTTTGCTGGTAGTTGTTCAGGTGACTTTCTGGGTATGTGTGCCACTGGCAACTCCCATTCTTACCAGCATGTGCCCGATTCAAAAGAGTTTCAATGAATATTTAAATACAGAGTGACCCGAAATTTCACTCTGGAAAGATGTTCAACAACTGGTTTATTAGTCATTGAGATCTATTGCGTACAATCAGAAAAGTCATCACTATGCCTTTGCGTATGCTTTCCCTGAAGTCAGGAATGCCATTATCTGTCATCCTTATCTGTTAAGGCACTGTGACTGTTTTTTGGCCTTTTGAAGAGATAATTACTCATTTCTGCCACTGGTTCACAAGAGTGTGTTCAGAACCATGTTTATCATGCTATGTACTGGTTAGCTGTGTATGAGTGTAACAGAGTAGTCATTCCTCCTCACATAGACGTGGAAGAGAAACATTGACAGTGGGGAATATGTAGCAGAGGAAATGGCCTGAAAAAACAGCAAAACTATTTTCTGTCTCTTTAAGACTTCCCCTACTCTTTTTGGAAACTGTGGCCTAGCTGCATCCCTGCCTTGGGCAGGGAGAATATGTTTTGTTCTTTGTGTTACAGGAAATAGCCCTGTCATCCCAGGCCAGTGCCAGCCTCCCAGGTGGGCCCAGGTGGGCCCAGATGGGCAGAGGTCACAGGCTTTGTCTTTGGCAGAGATGGGATCCCCCCGCCTTAAAAGCTCTGTATTTCTGCTTATGTTCAGGAAAATTTGGATTTGGAGATGAGAGTGTACCATTTTTCCTCCTTTGCTAGCAAAGTAATAAACTTCCCTTTCCTTCTCCTCAAACCTCTTGCTCTTGTTCTTGTGATGTGGCCTCAGTGACAAGTGCTGAGCTGTCAGTAACATGAGTCTGTCTGTTACAAACTACCTGCCTGTTAGAGTGGAAGGGATACGGGCTTTGAATTCATTTGTAAAGAGGGACTTATACCCTGCTGGGTACAGAGAAAGCACTCAAAATGCCACCTGAGTTGATTAAATCAGAATGACCAGTGTACTCTGCCATTGGCAGTAATGCTCATAGTAGTGGCTATTTTTATTATATGTTGAACAGAGTTCTCATTTCTCAAAAATCCCGGCCAAAAAAAATGGAGAGTTTTGTTCTGCCATCAATGCCTGAAAGTTCTCAGATAGAAACACAATAGGAAGTACAAATTCTAAAAGCCACATTAAATGTTTCACCGGCTCCCAACCAAAACATAAAATTTTCCCAATTCCTCCTTTTGTGATGTTCCAGGCAACTGTTAATAGTAAAAAGGTGCCAGTAAAAAGTGTGGGTTCCCCTAACACAACCTCATTGACCTTCTGCCTTTTCTAAAGGTGTTTCCCTCTTCAATATTTGAAGAACTGTAATGTTTATTTTTTGCCACTGAATAACGAGTGACTACATAGGCAAGTCACTAACTGAAACTCTGGGAAAGAAGAGGAGGAAAGGGAATTTTCCCTAGGAAATACTGTTTATGTCACTAATTTACCTAGAACACTTGATAACACTTAGAGGCCAATTTATCTTTACCAGAAAAATCAGTACTTCCGAAACATTAAGATCCCAAACAAAAAGCACAGAGTTGGAGCAATATTGGCAAGTGAGCAAAATAAGAACATTTGAAGTGGAACATTATTAGGACATTACTAAGGAAAGATAAATTGAATTTTGTTTTCAAAAGTTGCCTTACAATTTCTAACAAATACATCACAGAGAGTGAGCAATAAAATATGTCTGAAAGTATAGCAATGGGTGAACAGTTTAAATCCTGAACTTTGAGCAATGACTGAGAAGCAGCCCTCACATATAGTTTAAAAAAAAAAAGAAAAGGCTTTCTGTGAAGAATTAATTACTGTAACTTAAATGATCATAGGATTTTAACTACTGAGAAAGACAGAATGATATTAGCAGACAATGGAGAATTGAGATGGAAGAAGAAAAGGATCTTTTAGACACCTACACGTGTTATGACACCTTCCTAATGAGTTTCTGAGGACCTTAATGCTTTAAATTCCAGTGGTTAATTATAATTCCTTCTCTTTCTCGATCTCTCAGCCGCATTTAACACATACAGACCACCTGCGTATGAAAATATCTGCCTTCTTCACTTGTTTCCAAAAGATCTCCCTGTCCCCAGCTTGTCTGCTTCCTCCCCCCTTCTCTGCTGGATCCTCCCCTTCTTCCCAGTCTTTCCGTATTGAAGTTCTCTTCTCTATCCACGCCTACTTCAGAGGTGCTCTCACCAAGTCCCATTTATGTCCTGATGTCCTCCAAGTTTTAGCACCTTGTCTCCAGCCCTTACCTCTCTCCTAAAATCCAGACTCCTGTATCCAACTCCCTATTCAGTATCTCCCCTTGAATATCCAATGGGCTTTGCATTTTAACATTTCTCAAACTGAACTCTTGACTCCCATCCACCAATCCAATCCTATTCCTCCTCCCACAGTTTTCACCATGTCACTTAGTGCCACCATTATTCACTTGTCACTCTGCCCAAAAGCCTACAGGCATCCTTGACTCCTCTCTTTCTCTCATACCCTGCATCAACTCCTCCAGCAAAGCCTGGCACCCTATTATTGTGAATCTGATTGCTTATCACTAAGAGTCTGAGACCAAGCACCATCAGCTTTCCCCTGGATTCCTGCAACAGCCTCCTATCTGGTCTCTCTGCTTCCATTTTTATACCCCTTCCTCCAGTTAGTTTATTCTTCACACAAGGATTATTTCAAAACTATAAATAAAATTCTATCATTTTTCTCCCTGGAAACTTCTAGTGATTTCTCATCTTACTCAGAATAAAGCCCAAAGTGTCTAGGTTGTTCTACAAAATCCTCCACAATCTGGCCCTAGTAACAACTGATTCTTTGACCCTCCCATTCTTTCCATCACCAGTCATTACTTTATCATTTCCTGCCACAGGGCCTTTGGACCTGCTGTTCTTTTCCTCCAGGATACACTTCCCTGAGATATTGCCATAACTTGCATTGTGACTTCTTCAGGTCTCTGTTCAAATGTCACATCTTCTGAGAGGCTTTCCCTGATCACCCTTCCTTAATCTCCAGCATTGTCCTGTATTTCTTTTCTCTTTCTCTCTCGTGGCTTACAAATCACCATCAGGCATTATATCATTTGTATATCTATTTGTTTATTGTCCTCACCACCATTACCACTAGAATGTACATTTCATGAGGGTAGAGACTTGAATTGTTTTATTCTTTGCTACACTTCCAGTGTCTAGAGCAATTCCTGCAACAAAATGGACATTAATACATAATTTTGAATAAACTAAATTACTAATTGAATGAGTAAGTTATTGGTTTAGTAAACTATAAGTGACTTATATTATGGACTTAGTCAATTTCAGTGAATTCTCCTGATTTTACACAGCCTTCATTCATATCTCTACAGACCTGATTGGCACTAATGGCAAAGTTCTGATGTCCATTTCTGTTTGCATAAGCAACATATCACTTGCATCTAGATGTAAGTGCAACTTACATAAGTAATAACTAAACCTGGACACTAACACGTTCAAATTGAACTGTAAGTTAATAAAACATTATCAATAAATCTGAAGCTACGAAGAGTCACAGAGCTTAATACTCCAAACAATACAAAGAAACCACACAAAAGAAAAAGCAACTGATTACTGCTCATGTGGTAATCAGCCTGAGATCACAAAACTGTGGTAGGAAAAAAATCAAGTCCAAATCATTTGATTCACCTTCACATGACCATCCTACACAGTTTCCACAGAAAACAGAGAACCTGCTATGGTCATTTACTGCCTTCCCTCTAGACTTCTAGAAGATAGTATGAGGTGTACACACTACACCATTCTGTGACTAGATCCAAGAAGAGTCGCTTTGGAGGTGTGCACTGAATGATAACAATAAACCCAGGCTTCTTCACACACCTTAAATAAAGTATAGGTTTCCTAAAGGAAGGTATCCATGAATGTCAAGTTAAGCCTCCTAATAGATTCCAGGAACTAAAAAGTTTTCACCATTAGTCACTTTCATAATAGTTCTGTGCCATTTACTTCTGGCCAAGGATCAGGAGAGTCATGCGTAAAGTTAAATGCTCAGATTTCATGACAAAATATTAGGGATTTCTCAGGAACAGTCTCCTTCTCTTGAGCAAATGCCTTTTAAAACTAGGCATATGCACAGAGATGCGTACATACACACACATATACACCTGCAAATATATGTAGACACATGCTAGCTCAGCTATACCATGAGAAATCATAGGAGGTATATGGGTCATGCATGCATTCCCCCAGGGATTTTTTTTCTGATTTATCTTTTCATGTTTTGGAAAGCATAATTAGACTAATATGTCTGAAAATTAGAGTATTCGCACAATTTGGGAAGATTCAATCACGGAAAAGCAGACTGTGAAGTAACATTAGGTATTTTATGCTTTTTTCTTAATCTGTCACTCATATTCCCTACACTGAATGACAGCAGAATCAGAACATCCTCCTCTTCAGCATGGGACCTGGGTGGCCGGTACCAAACAGCTGCTACTGGCCTATGCAAACTCTTAGAGCTGAAAATATCTATTAGAGTAAAAATGCCACATGTTATGGCTATAGAACATGCCTCCTAATCCCAGGGGAAAACAAATAATCAAAAAAAGACAAGAATGAAGTTAGATGGGAGAGCAGTAGGAGAATTCTATGCAGAAGTGAATAAATGGCTTATGTATATTCCAAAATAATCTTTCATTAAAAAAAACTAAAAATAATTTTTTCTCACTGCATCTCCCATTGTTCTGACCTAGCTTCTCTCAGTGACCTAAAGTAAGATCTATGAATTTTCCCTTTAATTATTGAAGATTTTAATTGTATATGCATTTAATCAAGTATGTACAAAAATTTATTCATTTAGTAAACAAATATTTATTGAGCACCTACTATGTGTCAGGCACTGTTCTAGGCACTAGGAAAATAGTAATAGACAAAAAGACAAAAATATCTGCTGGAAGTTGTATTCTAGTGTGAGGAGACAGACTATAAACAAAAAGTAACAAGTAAATATATAGAATATTACATGGTTGTAACTGCTGTGAATAAAAGTAAAACAGGGAAGGAGGATAAAGTGTTTTGAGGGGTAGTTATTTAAATATGGTGGTTGGAGAAACCTTTACTGAGAAGGTGAGATTTGAATGAAATTTAAAAGAAGTAAGGAAGCAAGTCATCCTGATATTCAAGGAATATTCCTCCAAATAGGGTCACAATATGTGCAAAAGAAATATGCCCAGCATGGTCAAGGAAGATGTGTAAACGGAGTAAAACAAACACAAAGGAGATGAAGTCAGAGAAATTACAGAAGGCCGGACTGTTTAAACCCTTGTAGGACTTTGGCTTTGCTCTGAGTAAAATGGCGAGTCAGTGAAAGATTTTGAACAGAGAAATGAACGAACAACTCTGTTTTTTAAGGATCACTCTGGCTGCTATATTGAGAATAGACTAAAGGTAAGAGATGGAATGGAAAATTTAAAAAGGAAGATTAGCTAAGACGTCATTGCTATAATCCAAGCAAAGGATAATCAGTCTTAGACATCAGTCTCACACACCGGTCTTAAACCACATTAGTAGCAGTGGAAGTGACAAGAAAGAATCAGATTCTCTGAATATATTTCAAAGACAGAGCTAGTAGGATGTACTGCAGACCAGATATGAGAAGTATTAAGATTATCGCTAAAGATTGTGGCCTGAGCACCTGGAAAAATGGAACTCCTGTATATCCATGGAGACTGGAAAGAATTTGGCAGGAGCAAGTTAAGAGTGATGGGAAATACGGATATCCTAATCTTGAGAGACCAATTAAACATTCAAGTAGAGATACTTAAATCTTGAGTTAAAAGGAGAGATTCAGATAGAGAGATAAATTTAGGGGTTTTTTAGCGTACATATGGTACCAAAACCATAAGAATAAACAGAATAACCATAAGACAGATTTGAGGGCTGAACCTTGGGCCACTCCAAAATTAAGAAGTCAGGAGATGAAAAGGAACCAGGAATGGAAAATGAAAAGGAATGGCCAGTGAAGTGCAAGAAAACCCAGGCTTATCCTGGAAGGTAAGTGAAAGGATGTGTCAAGGAGGAAGTTATAATCAGTTGTGTCTGATTGCACTCATAGGTCAGGTAAGAGGGGGTTTGAGCGAAGACCTTGGTTTCAATGACAGAAGTTCTTAAAGAGATAGACAGGGGCAGTTTCTGTGGAATGTTGAAAGCAAAAGCTGATTCAGGATGAAATGAATCTATTTTATTTACTACTGGAGGGAGTAAGCATGGTTGATTCTTTTATGGAGATTTACTATAAAGAGAAGAGGAAAAATGGGGCAGTAGCTGAAAGGGGGTCCTGAGATCAAGACATTACACTTTTTTTAATGAGAGAAGACATAGCATATTTACATGCTGATGGGGAAGATCATGCTAGCAAGGAGAAAATTCCAGAAAGAGGAGAATTGCTAGAGTGATATGATACCCTTCCAAAGGGGAGGAGTTGGCTCTGGACTCCAGCATGGACGATTCATCCTTAGGAACAAGAGAGAAAGTAGAATGTGTGGGCACAGAGGCCAGAGGTTGGATAGAAGAGGGAGTGAGAGTTTGCAGAAATTCTCCTCCAATTGCTTCCATCTTCTCAGTAAAATGAGAAACAAGATCATCACCTGACAGTAAACATTCAAAAAATAAGACTCAACATAAGGGGAAAAGCAAAAGTAATACCAGATGAAAAGGGCTGAGACCTGCTGATAGCCAGTCATCTTTTTACAGACAAACTTCTGCACAAGGACTCAAGACAGGACAAGATATGCTAATGTGCAGAAGTCTAGATCTGCAGCATAACCCGGGAGGAGATGAGAGAGGCACGTACTCGCAGCCTCACTTAAAGGAAATGAAATTCAGTGACACTAAGTCAGATCTGACTCTTCACTTCCGTCTCCAGTGCTGTCCAGACTCAGCCTTTAGACAAATAGGTTTCAGTTTTACTAACCAAAAAGTTCTTTGTGTACTCAAAGCTGATTATTTTTATGGGGGTGAGAATGGAGAGATGAATATTTTATTTGTTTTTAATGAGGAATCCCAATTCGCAAGATTTTTTTTCCTTGTGCTGCAGAGTGCTGATGCCTCCCCTACAAAATATTTCAGATTTCAAAATCAACCCACAGTTAACTATTTTGATATAAACTGAAACTTTCCCATACTTTGGTGGCATTTAGAAGATCTTGACATGTTACTTTTCTGAATTAGAGTGGAACACATATGGACACACAAAATGTTACTCTGTGAATGAAATGAGTCACATTCTGTAATGAAACCATGTGTAGCATATCATTCTGTATTAAATAAGACTAACTATAGAGGATATCAATCTCCAATGTTTATTCATTTGTTCAATATTTATCAAGACCTACTGTGTATCAAGCACCTAGTATACAGCAGTGAATAAACAGGTAAAGATCTTTGCTTGCATAAAGCTTATTATATTCAAGAAGGAGAAATATAGGCAGCACACAATTAACATAATAAATAAGAAAAAATTTAATATGTAAGAAGGTCATAAATACAAAAAAAAAAATTCATCACAGTAAGGAGAATGAGGAGACAGCTTGCAATCTGAACAGTGTGGTCAGAGTAAGCCTCACAAGTTAGCATTAGGGCAAAGACTCGAGCAAGGTGTGGGTGTGAGTCACGTAAGCTCTCTGGGGAAGAGAGAGCCAGGCAGGGGGAATGGCAGGAACGAAGGCTGAGGAAGGGGAGCGCCCAGAGTGTTTGCAGCAGGGTGAGGAGGGTAGTGGTGAGAAGAGTAGTAGAAGACTGGATCAATCAGGCCCATAATTTGCAGTCCCTACTGCAAAATAAAAATGTGGGTCCCCTTGTCCAAATTTATTAAGAATTTCAAGACAGCTACAGCATAGCCCTAAACTGTGCATGGGGGCCTTCTGAGCACAGGGCCCCGTGTGACCACACAGATCACACACCCATGAAGCAGGCTATGGTAGGAGAAGAACTCAGGTCAAACAGGTGAGGGGGTAGGGGAGCTTTTAAGCCCTTGTAGGAACTTTGACTTTCATTCTAGAAGACATGAAACATCATCAGAGGGTTTTACATAATCTAATGTACAGGATCTGTATTGAAAACAGTTCAGGAGCTTTAGTTTAATTGGAAGGAGGAGACCATTCAGGAGACTATTGCAATAATGCAGGTGAGAGATGGTGGTGGCTTGGTCCAAGTAGCGAGAATCCAGACTCTGGAACCCACAAGACTGGTGATGGGTTTTAAATAGGGAGAAAGAGAAATTTTGCAAAGAATAAAGAATGACTGCAGGTTTTGGGTGGAGGAACAGAAAAACTGGACTTGTCATGGCCTGAGACAAGGAAGTGTGGGAGAGGGTAAGAAGCGGGCCGTGGTGGAGGAGGATCAGTAGTTCGCTACTCAGCACCAAAGTCTGAGATTCCTCTCAGACCCCAGAGTGCAGGCAGTGAGTCAGCAGCTGGACACACGAGTCTGGTGTTGGGGGAGTGGTCAGGCTGGAGACACACATTGGAAAGTAGACAGAAAAGCCCTTAATTCTTCAATACAGCTAAAAGTAAAGGTCTCAACTGATCTAGATGCTTCAAAAGTTCTAGGGTAATCAAAATTCTTCTTTGTATAACACATTGCTCTTGGCATCTGTACTGTAATATTTACTTCTTACTCCATTCCTCTTTTATTAAAAAGTCTTTTTTTTTCCTCATGTAATAGCATGCCTTGGCTGAAACTGAATACCAAGGAATCTGTAATGTGATGAAAAAGAAGTTGGGGAAAACTGTTTCCAAATATCACAACTAGTTTATACTGGAGTTGTGGATGTGCATCTGGCAGGGGCCGCTCTGAAAGCATCTGGAAGGAGCGTGGCCCTTAGCAGGGTCCCTGTCAACCGAGAGGCACAGCAGGAGAGGCGCCTCCCAGGGCGAGGAGGCAGTGAGCCCCGCCAGGAGGTACACGGAAGAGCAGGAGATGACGGGGCAGGTGATGAACACATGTGCGACACCACTTTGAGGAGCCCAGAAATAATTTGGGGGTGTTTTGCAAGGAAAGGATTGATATTCAGTAGTTATAGTGATAGTGGGTCATGGTCACTGTAATTTAGTTTATCGATATCTGATGCCATTTTTACCCCCAACTTGGTAACAGCCGCACGTACATATACATGTTAGTTCCAGTTCGGGACTGGGGTACTTCTCGGCTGATTTCTTTGCAGTTAGGGTTCCGCCAGTACGGTTCCCTGGCTGAGGTTGTGACACAGTCTAGACCATTTCTCTAAGCTGAACTGCACCATGTTCTTTCCAGTCTTCTGCCAGACCTCCTTTTTCCTGCCCTCTGCCACGGTGAGGGTGATGAATGGGAAGAGAATTTTCATGATTAAAATCCAAAATGAATACCGATTTTCATTGGTTATTATAATTAGAAATGCAGTGATACTTAACTATGCAATTACATTATATATTTCTCTCCACCCTCACACGCCAACAGGAGGAGTAAAATCCAGAGGGGTTATTATTTAAGAACTCAGTATAATATGAGTTGTAATAATATCTGCAGTGCTTGTAACTTAAATGTGAACAAGAACTTTTTCCCTCTTGTAATTTGTATTCAACTTATGCTCAGGTTTAAAGATGGCCTCAATTTAGGGGTTTATAAATAGGTGGAGAAAGAAAAATTGATCCTTACATACAAACAGAAGAGGAAATATGTCTCCTCTTCATGTCTTTAAAAATACAATTATGTCCTGTGGTTTCAAACTGGGTATAACATAATTAATTGTTTTATTTCATACAAACCTCTTTAAAAAATCTGGAAAAAACATTAAGTTTTCTAATCTTAAAAGAACTAACACTTTAAGATTATATCATGTATATACTAGGTAATTTATTCATTCTGGTAATTCATATAAAACAAGATTCTTTGACCTCCACACTATTGATATAGGGCTGGATAATTTTTTGCTGTGGGAGGCTGTCCAATGCACGGTGGCGTGTTCACCACTATCCCTGGCCCCTAACCACTCCATGCCAGTAGCCCTGCCCGCCCTCAACAGCCCCGGTCGTGATAATGGAAAATGTCTGAAGTTGTCAAATGTCCCCTGGGGAGCAAAATCACCTCTGGTTGAGAGCCACTGATACAGAATGCAAGAGAGAATTAAATTCATTTGCATAATACATTTTATTATTCTATCATCTTGAGTAACCATTTTGAAGTCTTCAACCAAGGGAAGACCAACAAAGCTTTGCCAAAAATATAATGTAGCACATCATACCTACCCAAAATTATTAAAGGACACCATGCACACTATCATTTTATGAAGCACACAAAATATCAGTTACCTCTGCGTCATATTCATGCCACTCGTAGATGACACAGTTGACTAATCTACTTCCTTCTTCAGAAATTCAACAACCTAGAAACAAGTCTCAGGCGATTTTTGTCCACTCAATAGAATGTGTGTCTCACTAAGCAGGGCCCGTCAGACGGAGCACAGAACCGCACTGCAGGCCTCTGCGGGTTTCCATCTGCTGACAGATAACAGCTTGCCTTTGTACTCGCTTCTACCACTGGTATCTTTTAATACAATTAGCTTTCATGTGAGCCGTTTAAGAAGCTTTATGTTGATTGCTTAGATTTCCATTTCATAGGGGAAAATCGATGGTTAGAAACGTCTGCCTGGATCACAAATCAAACCAAGCTACTTATTTTATATTTGTCCATCACATTCCCATCTCCTGTTTGATGCTTGGAGAAAAACTAAAGTTGTACAGACTTCATGAATATAAAGCCTCTCTTACGTGGAATATGAATAATGAGAATCTCAATAGCAGCACTTATTTCAAGACTAGGTGAACGAGCCACTTTATTTCAAACAATATGTGGTACAAGATAATACCAAGAATGTCACCGAATTTGATTAGTTCTTTCAGTTTGCGTTTACTCTTGATTGTAATTGAACTTTGATCCTGTCTTACTGATTTTCTTCCGTTGTACACCATGGGCCTCAAAAAGAAGAAAGGAAAACTGGGAAGTTGGATGTTTAGAAATATTTCGAGACAATGCTTCATTCAACAGATATTTTTAAACTTCCCCTACTTATTATTGTATTTTTTTCTAGACCTTCCAGCCTTTTAAAGGAGTATTCTACACAAGAATACCTGGCATATCCTAAAAAACAAAACACTTATGTATACAAAAATATATTTTTTAAATTTGTTCTTGTGCTGTTTTAACAAGGAACCAAAAAGCAAAGAGAAAGGTGATCTTTCTCTCCTCGCAGCAAGGGCAGATGAGAAAACAGAAGCACCGTGAGGTGGAGACTTTCCACTGTCAGTGAGCCTTAGCCAGACTGAGACCAGTGGGTTCCCCCTCGTTCTGCAAACTGAAACATCTTTGTTCCTTTTAAATTTTCAATTTTTTAATTTGAATCTCTTGGTGGAGGTGAAAACGATTTGTGACAAATGTTTTTCCCTCTTTCATTAAAAAAAAAAGGTATTCAACAGCAACTGTCTGAAGAAGGGGAAAAAAAGGAAAGAAAACAAGACAAGCCGCAAAACCCGGCTGCAGTTAGTTCCTGTTCACCAGCGCAGCTTGTGACGTAGGCTTGTTGCATTTTGAATTCACACATTAGAAATGTTCATTCAGAGAGGAAGCTGGCTTGGGCACAGTCTGCAGAAGAAAATAGCATTCACAGAACTGTTATTCAGAATGTGCACCTAGAGCTGTATTTCTTATTTAAATGAACATTATCTTAGGGGAAGAAGGGGAGGTGTATTTTACGGTGTGTAACTTCTGACTTAAAATTTGAATTAAGTTTCATAAACAGTTATTGGAATCTGAGAAAAAGTCAAACATAAGAACCTTGAGTAGCTGAGAGCTTAGGGTCTCATGGCACAAATGAGGGAGTTGGAAGAGGGAGCCTTGTTTTGCTTTGTGTGACTTGCCTTGTTTTACCTTCCAACTACATCTCTGGGGAAAGACTTTTAAAGCAGTTCTGCTTTTAACATCCACATTATAATTTAGCTCCCTGAGGCCACCAAGTTCTTGATTCCCGCTGCCCCTCGGGAGGCCTGCCCTGGCCTGCCCGAGCATGTCCTTGCAGGGTCTGGAGGCCGCTCCCTGGACCGAGGCTCTTGTGAAGTCCCAGCCTTCGCATCTGCGCCCAGGATCTAGCTTTGTGCAACGACGGCTAATATATCTATTACAGACACTCGGGCCAGTCCTTCACACTGGAAGCTTACATTCGGGGTATGAAAATGATTTCTGGCTGCCCTAATTCCATGGCATTAGGCCATTGTATGGCACATACTATTGCACTGTCCATAATATTTAGACAGTTCCATAGCAACCCGTAAAATATAGCCTGCAGAGGTCCACATTCCTCCGGCTGTGCATCAAGGATTAGAGGAATTCCTGAGCAAAGAAACCACACTAAGAGCACCGAGTCTGAAATGCTCCCTTTATGGTAGCAACAGCAGGAACACGGACCAGAAACATGTCAGGATTTTGTATCCAGAGCTCACTATAATTTCTTGAGATATCCCCTTTGGACTTCTAGTTTTCTGCCTTTATTTATAAGGCATCAAGAAATGTGCTGATAAAATCTTGACTGCTTTTTACAGCTTATCTTTTTTTCCTTTACAAAGTAGATAAATGATCAGTTTTTTATCATCTAAAATGTTTTATATAAGAATATTAGTGGAGATTACAGAGATGCAAATGTCTTTCTAACATCTGTTCTCTTTGCATAGGCTTCTTGAAATTTGCAAGTAAAATTCTCATTTCGGTTTGCTTTTGCACCAGACTACAAAAACTTACTTTATTACACTATTTATTTGCATTAAAATAGATTGCAGTGGTCGCCACCCCTCAGACCCTGGCCTGTTAGGAACCAGGTTGCCCGAGCTCCGCCCACTCTTCACAGTGCCCCTCCCCCATGGAAAAACTGTCTTCCATGAAGCCGGTCCCGATGCCAAAACAGTTGGGGACCACTGTTCTACAGTGTCCAAAACAGAGATTCTACATAATAGTGGTCGATGGCCATAACAGTCGCTGTCAGCGTCTTCACTCTCCCGTCTCACTGCCTCATTCTCTTTTCCATCAGCCTGGTGGGATAAGTCACTGTTTCCTACCTGTATTTCATTCAGAATGTCTTCTTATATGTTTGTTGCTCTCTATTCTCACAAGCACTACTCATCTTCAAATTACATTTCCTCACTTGGGATTACTGTTAGCCTGGTACTTGATATCTTTTAAAATATTTCCTGCAGCACTTTATAAAATATGCAACATCGTATGCAGTCATTACATGTGAGTCTCAAAACAACCTGTGCGGTAGGCAAGGCAGACATGCTCTCAGCTTTACAGATAAGGAAATAGGCTTAGAAAGAGTTAACCACCTTCTCAAGGTCACGAAGCTAGCAAGTGCCACAGCCGAAACTTGAACCCAAGACCTTTGGGTCTAAATCCCAGTTCCCCAAACTTAACATTTCTCAAGGCTAAATGAAAATAGCACCACAGTAAAACCCACTAAAACTTTCAACAGATCCTTATTTCTTAAAGACGTGTAGCAATTTAGAACTGGAAACGGCCTCAGAGATTATGAAGTTCAACAATCCTCACTGTGTACGTTGTAGTTTCAGAGTCCCAGGCTTATGTGTCCAGCTTATTATGGAATCCGCCAGTGCTTGAATCTACTGGCTCCCAAATACAGCATTTCCTGCTACACTTTTCTATCTTACTTCCCCTGGCATTTTTAGATTTCAGTAATAAGTACCAGTAGTATGTCCAGCTTTAATTTCTGAGGTCTCAAAGGTGTGTCTCTGCTAAAGACAGGTTATACTTCCCACTCTGCAAAAGTTGGTTCACACTAATATCACCTGTGAGTCTGGACAGCAGTTTACGTTGTCACCAAATCTGAAGCAATGTCCCTATAGTCTTTCCAAATATAAACCCTAATCAAATTCTACCCTGTCCTCAAAGCCCTCGCTGGCTTCTCTGGACCTCCGGAAAATTCTCTTCTCTGAGTTCTTGCAGTACTTGTAGCTTCTACCACACAATCTCGTACCCCCGGGAGCCCTTGAGGTCAGCAGTCAAGCTGTTTCATGCCCCTGTACGTCCCCCGGCCCCATCGCGCCCATGTCACCCTTCCCCTGATACTCCCCTCACTGAGAAAGGGGATATATGGAAAGCTCTCTCCTCTTCCTAGGATGTCCTTTCACCCTCACACATGAAACCATCTAGAAAATTCCTACTCAGCCTTTACTTTCCAGCTAAAATGTTGTTTCCTCCATGAAGCCCCAGCTGTTTCCGAGTGACACGGGAGCACTGTGCTGTGAGCTGCACGAGCTGCCGAGTCCTCACACCCCTCCTTCAAGTCAGCCACCTGACCGCAGCGATGTCTACTCACCTGCCTCCGCACGAAACTTCCTCATCAGGCACAAGCGTGTGCTTCTACTCTACACTAAGTTCTGTGCCCAGCACAAAATTAGCGTTTAATGTTTGTTAAAAAAATCAGAAAATAAAATATTTATGTCCATGGTAATGAAAACATTCTGTGTTTTCATTAAGAAATAAATACTGAGTTAGAAACTTAGAGAAAAAAAATATTTATCAGGGAAGCAGATTTTAGATATCATAGGCATAGACCTAATTCCTACAGCAACTATAAAGCAAGGTTGGAGAAAGACCAAGGTATTTTATTTAGATATTATTGTTTTTTGCTGGGATCAGAGCCTCAAACTTAGAAAGTGGTATATCCAACTATTCTTTTCTACAGTTAAAACCACTCACCCTTCCATTAGAACTGTATTGAACAACTTGCTATTCCTTTAGCTCATCAGACTTTCTCAAACCTACATTTTTGGATTTATTGTTCCTTTTGCCCAAGAGGACACCCACCCACTCCACGCTGGACAACCTCACATTCGTCCTTCCACAGACAACATTCGGGTCATGATGGTGACAACTTCTCTGATATCTAGAGTTGAAATCTTTTATGTTTCCAAAACTTTGTATGCACAATTTTATTACAGCATATAACCCATGGATAGAATCTAGTAACTCTTTATCTCCCTTCCTGTCTAGACTATGAACTACATAAAAGCATAGGATTCACCTATTTCATGTATAACTTTTAAAGCTCAGCAATGTTTAGCACTTTTCATGGAACAAGTATGTACCCATACATTTGAAGGCTGGGGGAGAGGAGAAAAAAAGGGGGGGGTAGAAGAGAAAGACACAAAGATACTTTTGTAGTTATTATTATGGATGCAAACTAGTTTCTGTTCATTAGAAGATTTGGAAACAAGCAGTTAGGTCAAAGCTATCTTATTTCTGCTGGCACACAAGGTTGTGGAAACATAAGGTGTTTCTACAGCAAACTTTCAGCATCTATTCTACAGTTTCTTGGATGTCAACAGTCAATGCCTAGATTGTAGCTATGGGAATCTGCTTTCTATGTCCTTAGTGTTGGAAGGCACTTGCGGTGGTAGCAGTGCCAGTTTCCTGTCATCCTAACACCTGCGGAGCAGCTCCAGGAATCGTTCTTGAGCTTAGGGCTCTAGTGAGGACCTCAGAGGTAGCAGCTTCCCAGTGGAGTCAACTGCGGTCAGTCCTGGAGGCCCAGCCTACAGTCCTTTCCTTTATCACTTTCAGTAATGGTCTAAGCACATAATGTTCTGTACTAAAATCCTTCTTGCTTAAAATACATACAGTGGCAGTTTCTGTTTCCTATAGTGCATGCTGGCAGAGTAAGAGAGAACAAAGGGAGGGAGAGAAAAAGAGAGAGAGAGAGAGAAGCTGCAAAGAACTCCCAGCACATAACAACTCCATGCTAACCCCTGCACTGAGACCTGACCAGCCCTATTTAGCCTGGCTTCTAAGCAGCCTAAGGTCACACCCCTCAGGTGACCCCACCCTCTTAGCATTTCTGTCTGGAAAAGCTCAGGGCTGTCCAGAGCATTTACTGTTAGTTCTAGCCAACACCTGATGAAAGGCCCCTGACCTCCCTTTCTTGGAGCATTTATGAAAAACAACTTAGGATTGTGAATCCTTCCTCTGTTCCTCTGAGGTGTGTATGGTTCTCCAACAACTCAGGAGTGTCTTTCTCAGGGCCGTAAAGCCATTCCTTCAAAGCTTAATAGTTGGGAAGGACAGGGCCTCTGTCTCCTAGGCTCTCTGAGAGGACAGAATCCTGATTTTGACTGTTGCCGACCACACGCACACTCACAAACCCGGGCAGTGTCTCACTTCCCTGACTCCGCTTAAGGCTTCGTTTTCTCCCTGTCCTCACCCACTCATTTGTTTTCTTTAAAATGCCCAGTCATCTCTGTGCAAATCAGAATGGAGCTCAGCTCATTATCAATAGTCACTGAGTAAAATCTGTTTTTACTGTTTTAAGTAACGTCCAGCTTTGTTTATCTTTGACAAAAGAGAGATGTATCCTTTTTGTTCTTTTTCTTCTACTCTTGTTAGATCCACTGTATCTGATTGAATCGTAAGAATAATAATTTATTTTTCTGTTAAAACTTCATATTGGCTTATTTTAGATTATAAAGATTATTAAATGCCATAATGATTTGCTGTGGGTGGTTATAAAATCACATTTTCTATATACTGTGTATATTTTAATGGGGGAGATGTTTTCCTCTCTCCAGAATCTTTTTCCTGTGATTTTACCTAAAACCCAACAGACTAGGCAAATACCTCAAGTGTCACTCAGTGTTATGAATCAATCCTATAAATGTTGGCTAAATGTTAATGAAGTATGTGTCTCCAAAATTCATCTGCACATCTACAATTTAGTATAGGTACTATAAACTACAAAATAACACTAATAGCATCATTTTTGCCAATTGGCAGCAAAAAAAAAAAATCTCCCATTGATGCTTTGAAAGGGAAATTGCGTGGAGTAGAGAAAGACTGCAAGAGATCCATTCTTTTGTAGCCTTTGATTAAACAGAAATATTTCAGAGAAGCCTGAATCCTTTGAAACATATTTATTATGCATAACTCGTGACCATCCTCATTTCATGTAACATTTAGGTTTTACATTTCCAGGAAATGAGTAATTAGTCAACCACTCAGAAGTCCCATTATTTAGTTCAGTTCTTTTGATGGGATAAAAACAGTTGTTTAAGAGGCAGTTGTAGATACTTTGCAGTTTTAAGAGTAATATACTTACAAATGTTTCTGACTCGGAAGAAAGAAACTGCTGACAGGTGTGGTTATGGGTTAAGCTTTAAGAATGCTCGAGAAATTCCCCTGTTGACTAAGTATCAATTCGCTGTAGCCCCAGAGAGTTATCCTCTGGACATCCCCTTTGAACTTTTTTTCTCCAAAGGGGTTTGTGCAAGGAACTGTGATTCCTTGTATCGTTTTTCCTATACAGAAAGCACCTACATGGACAACTTAAAAAATTCCAGTAACAATAACCTATTATCATTTTTCTCATTATTCTTAATCATTTGTAATGAGGAACCCATGAAAAATGTGAACAACCTGGAATTAAGTGCTATGACCTGGGAATTAGTAGCTCTCATTTCATCCCTACTTCATTAACTCCCACTGAAGCCCAGAAAATTCTCCATTTCTAAAAGAAAATGGTAAATTTTTCCCACTTCCAACCTCATAAGAATAATATGAAGATAAAAAAGAGAAACTGTACCAAAATATGTGAACTCTTTGGGGGATATTAATATTATTAGCCATAACATTAGAATTATAATGCTAATTATTTGGAATAATAATATTATAAAAACTTAATACTTTACAATTTTCTAATAGGAGAAGGAAGGTAGACTTTTGGAACTATAAAGATTACAGCTTCAATGGTGCAGATCTTTCTTGACATAAATATTTCTTTCATTTCTGTGAGATCTCAAGTCAGACTCAGTTACTGAGGAAATTTTATGTACCAAGAAATTTAACTAAAATGACTGATGGGATTGTCCCCAGTTTTCAAGAATATTTCAATGAGAATACTGACTACTTCTCTCCTATCAGTTCCTCTTTTTAAAGTAAAGGCAATTAGAAGAAAATATACGTGTACAAAAAATATGATATGATAGTCAAAAATAAGGGGGCACAGAAGAAATGATGAGCTTAAGCCTTTCTGGATACGATCCCTATTAAAGAGCACACTCATGAGATGAGATGGCAGCCAATCAAAAACGCTGCCAGCCAGGAGCAGCCGGCAGGCTGAGGAAGGACCTCTGCGTGAGGCTGCTGCAGAGGTGGGAGCACTGAGTCGCTGAGTAAGCGCCCCAGGGGACTGTGAACCACCCTTTTCAGTAAGTATGTAGATGACTGCAACGTTTTAAGGTGATTTCTAATGGATCTTAGCAATTTATGGTTTCCAGGCTCCATTTAACTGATATCACATAGACTTTCATTAATTTCAGAAATGCTGATTTCCATAATCTCTGCACAGTCTTCGTAAAGTGATTACGTTTGAAGTAGATGCCAGTACTTACTTAGCACATTTGTGTTTTTCCTTTTTTAATGTAGTTAGTGACAGATAGTACCACAGATCTCATAGCAGACGGAAGATGTTGAGAAATGTTCTGTGCAAGTTCACTGCTACCACCACTTTTCTTGAGTAACAGAAATATGTAGCTCATTTTTAACTAAACATAAACTTTTTTCGCTTATTATTGCTGGAAGTATTTTGTTGCAAAATAAAAGAGTAAATTAATGGATGTATATTTATTTGATAAATAAGAAAACACTTGCAAGAGCGTCGAGACCACCTTCTGCACATCCCTCTGCAGGATGCTCAGCTGTATTTCCTGGCCGCGTTTCATGTCCAATTAACTTCTCATTTCCCCACATTGTCCCTGACTCCCCCAACATAAGATTTTCCATTTTATTTTAATGCAACAATTAATAAGAGTATTTTACTAAAAATAAAAAATCTGACACAAACGCTAAACAAGAAGGGATGACTGGACATAAATATAAAGCATAAACTACAACTGTCTTAAGCATGCCAATAGTTAATGTGGGGGAAAAGTCATAAAATTAATATTGGAATGAAATAACACATGAAATAAATATAAAAGTGGGCAATTAGAATGCTAATTTTATTTTTTTAAATATTTTATCTCTTCAAAAAATATGATATTTTGAACATATATAAAAATTTAAATTACAATAAACAGCCATATCTTTATTATCTACATTTAATAAATGCTAATATTTTCATACTTATATAAGAGAATTTTAAAATAAAAAAGTATTTGGGACCAAATATTTACTTTCCTCCACCCCAGATAGAAATATTACACTATAGTTGGTGTGTATCTCCTCTATCAGTTAGCTATTGCCATGAAAAATGCTGTGTAACAAACTGTCCCAAAACTCAATGGCTTAAAACTATTAATACAATCCTTTATTCTCATGGACCTGAGTGAAAGCTGTGGATTGAGCTAGTCTAGGCTGGGCGTCGGTGGGTGGCACTGCAGCTCTCGGCTGGACCCACTCATACATGTGGAGGTTCGTTGGAAGACAACTGGTCGAGTCTGGCTAGGGCCCTTGGGCTCTGTTCCCTGTGTCTTGCTTTTAGGAGCAGCAGCTAGCCTAGGTATGTTTTTATTCCCAGCAAAGCAGAGGGACAAGAAAGCAAGGAGAAATACCCATGCCTCTTGAGGCCTAGTCTCAGAGCTGTCGTATCACCATTTCCGTTTCATGCTTTTGGTCGAAGCGAGGTGCATGGCCAAATCCAAAGTCAAGAGGGGGAAAGTGCAGACCACGTGTAATGAGAGGGTAGACAGTTATATGTCAAAAAGGTGAATACAGTAAGGGCTGAAAAATTGGGGCCAAAAATGCAATCAACCTCAACCCCCACACATGTTTTTATACTTCCCTTTTCTGTCTATATCCTTAAAAAATAGATTAATGATTTGAGTATTTTTAACATTTAAAATTTATATTAAAATGATATAACATTTGACTTACTCTTGTGCAGTTTGCCTTTTTTAATCATTTTGTTCGCAATGATTACCTATAATATGTTGATCATTAAACACAGATTTTTTTTTACTACTGAATTATTTTCTGTTATATAAGTATGCTATAATGTATTTATAATATGTTGATAAACATATAAGTTGTTTCTGATTTCTTATTATTACAAAAATGAATAGAATGAAAGTCTTTCATACAGCTCCCCATGCAAAAGTATGAGAATTTCTCTAGGGTGTATCTAAAATAAAATTTCTGTGTCTTAGGGTAAGTGCTCTTTTTACATTCAAGATCAAAGCTGTACCATAGAAATATAATGTGATCTTCAAATGTAATTTTAAATGCTCTAATTCCCATGTTAGAAAAATTTTAAAATTTAATATATTTAACATGTTTAATAATAAATTTTATTTAATACAATATATTCAAAACGTTATAATTTCAAAATATAACCAAAATACAAAATTATTAATGTGATTATCTTACCTTCTTTTTTTAAAAACTAATGTGTATTTTATACTTACAACTCAGCTCAGCTTAACACATTTCCATTGTTCAACAGCTACTTGCAGCTAGAGGCTACCCTGTTAGGTAGTTGTAGATATCATTAAATTACTTGCCTAACTGTTGGTGCAAATATATGAGCATTCCAATTGTACATCCTGATCAACAGTGGTATATCACATATTTTCAATTTTTTGCCAGCCTTAAGGTTAAGCAGAAAAAGAACACTAGTGGAAAAACTGAGGAAATCTGATTAAAATCTGTAGTTTACTGAATCGTATCATACCAATGTCAATTTCTGAGATTTGCTAATTGTAAAGAACAATTATAGAAAATGTCAAAATTAAGGGAAGTGAATGAAAATTATGCATGAACTCTGTGCTATCTTTGCAAGTCTTCTGTAAGTCTAAGATGATATCAAAACAAAAAGTTTTTAAAAATCACCCCTTAAATGAACTTGAATTTCATTTTCTCCTAGGTATATCCATTCAATCAAGCCTTTTGAAGCACTTTTTGATACACTAATTGAAAGTATTTTTATCTAAACTACAGTAGTTAACTCATCTGTTAATATAATTATAGACTGGCCAGACCATATTGTGTCAGGGAATGCTGGCAGCAAGGTAAAAAGAGGAAGTAAGCAACCTCTGGGAACTGAACTTGACATCGTCAAGAGTTCTTCTTCTTTCCAATGGTATGTCACTTTTCTGTACTTCCCGAATAGCATTGACTTTATTCTGCCATGTAGTTCAGGTAATTGTGCGATTAGCATGCAGTACTTTCTCTATGGCTAAATAATTAAAAAAACCCAATTCTGCATTCTTTTCAGTAGTTTGCCTAATGTGCTAATCAAATGTCTCAAACTGAATAGATGATGACAGTAACATTCTAACCCTAAAGAATTTACTAGAGAAGTTGAAATAACACATTCTTCCTTTCACTTGAACTTACGTTTTACCATAAAATTTTGTCTTTGCCCCACACTATTCCTCAGAAGTCTTCAAAATAATTTCTTAGTAACTAAAGGTTTTAACTAAAAAGAGGGAAAAAAATTAAATAAGAAAAAAAAACCTCTAACTGACTCCTGTCGCCACCCTACGTTTAGTTACTTAGAACCAGCTGAGGCTGCTGTGAGGACAGGTGTCCTTCTGAGAGGATGCTGTGGCTTTTCTCGAGCGCTAGGCGAGGACACAGTGCCCCTTCCAGACTAGATCCACCTGCAGAGCCCTCACAAGTGCACTTTTCCCTGAGTCTCTGTTCTTCCTCTAGTTAGCCTTTAAGCAGCACTTACCATAATTCATGTGATAATTTAGCTTCCACCTAACAAAGTCTCAGTTTGAACTCACTTTTATAGTAAATAGCCAAGTAAATCCACTTTTAAAATGAGCTTCAAAGGTCCAAAACTCAGTAACTATTCAGAATGAGCATCCTAAGGGGCTGGTGCGACTTGCAAGTTACAAGTCTGTCCTGAAGCATTTCTCCTTTAGTTGTCACAGGCACTGATTAAAACGCACGGGGAATACGTGTTCTAATTGCACAAGGGCCCAGGAAGGTCGCCGAGGAGAACACAGTGAGGGGTGTAGCACAGGGTCATCCAGGGAGAAGCAGGGCCTTCCACATCAATTTGCATTTCACTCATAACCGTATCTATGACTTACGTTGGAATTTTTCAGTCTGGATTTTCAAGGTTAAGGTTTTCAGTAGCATTTCCTCCTTAGCTAAAAAGACACGCTTCCCAGGCCTTAATGACACACTTAGGATGCAGCCTTGTATCTGCGGCCACAGTGTCATCGCCTTGAGGTTGGCTGCCCGAGACTCAGCTGCAGCCCCGAAGCCTCACGCGGAGGCAGAAGAGCGGAGATCTGTGTCGACCCATGAAGCCGATGACTAATTGTGGTCACCGGCTTTTCCACCAGCATTTTCTGCAGTTTTGGAGCCATTTGTTTAGACAAGGAGATAGGATGCTAGAAGTTGCCGCCATCCTAAAAAGGCACTTGAGAAACTGTCAGCTGGAACACTTCCCTCATCTCAGATGTCACTGGGGAAGTTCAAGAGTGAGACTGGGAAGGAGAGTTGACCTCCGAGGACACAGTGGCCTATTTGCTACGTGCGTGTTCCCGCGCACGCAGCGCTGACGTCTGCGCCAGGGAAATCGGAGCCCGGTTACAGGGCAGCGGGGCCGGGCAGCGCTCGGGAACGACCCCCCGCCACTTCTCCTGCGGGTTTTCTCCACCGACTCAAAGCCAGAGCTTTGCCAGGCACGTAGGGTGTGTGTTAAATAGTCAAGGGAAATGCCCTGGAGAAATTCTGCATGCATTATGTTTAATACTGATAGTAACATTGGTCACTATTGAGGGCATTCTTTTAACTGGTAAGAAGCTATTGAAGACACTCATTGCTGAGCTACTGAACACCTCCTATCACTCCTACTAAAGGCTTTGTCTTAGGAGCAGATGTTTCTGCAGTTTTACTCTCATGAGTAAAAAGATCATGCAAAAAAATATTCCAGTTGTGAAGATGGTTATTATCCCTAGGCATCAATTTGCTGATGCTTTTATACCAATTAAATTCTAGTACTTATAAAATTAGCACGTCTTAGGTTGTGCACCCCATGGAATCAGGAACCCTGTGTCCTGGCTCTGTCACGACGGAGTCAATAGACTAAGGAAAGGACGTAGGTAGCGTGGACAGCCATTGGGTGTCAGATCAGACATGTGGGGCTAAAAATCCTAGACCTAAAACGTGTTAATGGTGTAAAGTCAGCAAATTACTCAACTTCCAAAACCTATAGTCACCTCATTTGTCAAATGGAGATTAAGTAGTCCCTTCTTCCTAGGGTTATTGTGAGGATGGATGAATATACAGAAAAGATAGCACGTGGTGACTTCTCAATAATATGCGTTTCTCAAGATATGTATATGGGACCTTATATTTTAAAAAAAATCTGTAGGTGTAGACATTGCATTTTAAAATAATAATATCTATCTCATCGTTTTGTATTAAAGATAAATTGATACATGTGAAAAATATTTATGTTCTAAAGATCTGTAATACACATTATAATACATATTTTTAAACCAATGCATCCTTGTGGTAAAGATCTTTTAAATTCTTTAGGAGAAGCATAATACAGCAAGAGTGAAATGTAAATGAAGTGAATTATTTTAATATGTTTTTTGAATGATATATTAAAGAGAAAGCGTATGTAACATTCAGTTTCATGTGTCTACATGTCAGCATTAATAACAAATACAAGAATGCACAATTGTTTCAGCAAAGGTGCCTGAGAATTTGATTGAAGGTGGGTATCCTCCCATCACAGAGTTTTAAGTATATCACGTGAAAAATAATCAGCCATTGATTCCTGGAAATGGCCCATTGGTATGAACCGGTATGCAGGGCACCCTGCACAGCCACTCTGTACATCTCTCTGATCTGTCTTGAACCCATTTCCTGCACTGCAAAGAAACTGACACAGGATGCTTATGAAAAAAGATTTAATTTTTCAGTCTACATGTGTTACAGCTGAACATCAGAAAGCCCCTAGATTTCACAGAACTACATTTTAGTGTTTTTCTAATGGAAACCCCCATGCTGTGTAGGGTTCTCACAAACCGCCTTGGAATCGTGTTATTAAAGTCGTTCTCATACTTCTCTCGCAGTGCACTGCCCTCAGAGGCTCTTTTCATGTTTTCACTTTGGCACAAAGTATTGTCCGACTAAGTGATTTTGAAACATTAACTGTAAAAACAGCACACCCTGTTGAGAGTATCTCCACACTAAAATTTATAAAATATACTTAAAATAATTGTGTCATAAAGCATTTTGAAATCCAAAAAATAGAGTGCTTTTTGGTCAGGGACGTCCAATGAGGCATACAACTCCCAAGTTAAATCTCAAAAATCTCATAGGATGATACATTGTCATTCTAATATTGAACTGAAAAAAAAAGCTAAAATTTCTGAATCAGACTTGGAAATTAGATAAAGGTCTTAATATGCTGTTAAAAGCTACAGTCTTCATACAGTTATGAAAATTTCTGTAAGGAGAACTGCCTAGGGAAAGAAAGCAATCGATTAAGTTGATGGAGGGAGGGGAAAAAAGCCATCTAACTTATAGCCCTGGAAGATAAAAGTTGCCAGGAAAGAGCTTTGATTATGAGCTATAGTTCTACAGAAGTGAGAGAAGCTCCAGGCCTGATTGCAGCTGGGAAAGATACAGATGTGAAAAGGAGCCACAGGGTAGGAGAATCACGTGATCTGGATGGGAAAGTTTCTCTCTTTGCTGTCCTGGGGAAGTCTTCAAATGCACCATGCTGAAGACACTTAGGGGAAATGGCACCTTGAAGTAGTGACAGCTTTCATCATGCAAAGCAGCAATTTTGAGCAGCAGCTTAGAACAATGGAACAAGCATGAACTTTGAAGTCAGGCTGCAGTTCTATTCCAAGTTTTGACACATTTGGTTAGAAAAGTTAATCTCTTTGAAACTCAGTTGTCAAATTTGTTGAGTGGGGATAATGACATTTCTCTTAAAAGATTATCATACAGATTAGAGCAAGTAGTCTAAAACGTCTAAGATAGTTTTATATGTGTTATCTTAGCATATTTATTATTGGCTATCGTGGTTATTTTTATTAGTAGTGTAAAGTGCTTTTCGACCAGACCTGAAGGAAAAAAATGACCATGAATGTTTCTTAGGATACTACTTCCTGTTTATTAGCGATGTACATAACAAATGAAAAATTAACCCAGAGAATTGTGTCTGCATGAGCACAGCACACAGTCTCCTGATTTTCAGCCTGATCTAGATCACTGTACTTCCCTGAGTTCATTCCCCTCCAGATCATACCCCCAAAACGTCACTACATGGAATCAGCCTCTCGAACGTGATTTTTATTTTCAGATGCCTATACTACAGCAAGGCTTTTTTAATCAATAAAACCACTGTAAATATAATATGTTACTTTCAATAATGATAAGAAGTGGAAACTGGTGTGTATTGATTGTATTGATGAATTTCTGGACCTGAACACATCCAAACTTGAAAGTAACCACTTGACATAAATACTCTGACAAAGCAAAAAACACTTCCCTAACCATGTTCAGGGTTTTAAATGATGGAAAGTGTGGTCTAGAGGTTAGGACAAGTGGTTGGAAGTCACACTCCCAAGAGCTGTCTCCAGCTCTGACGGTGACGCACTGCTTGGCTCCAGACTAGTCATTTGACAAGCCATGAGCCAATCTGTTTGTTTCTATTACTTGTTTTAAACCACAAATGCCATCACTCATTAGTGATTGTCTGAGTCATTAGACTTAGACAAAGTCTAATACTGTGAGACAAATCTAGATCATTTGATATCTATATAATTATCATATTGTATTACTCAATCAATAAATACAATAAATTCAGCATAATAGTGCTCTACAGGTCAAAATAGTAGTCTGAGGAATATATGAATGAAGAATAAAATTTTGACATGAATGAATTGCTGTCAACATATAATATCAAAGTAAGAAAGAGTTAGGCCTAGGAAATAATGATATCAACATAAAAATGACACAAAAACTATGGTCACTGAATTTAAGACATCGCCATGCTGGAGATCTCTCTATTCAAAAAATTAGTATTGTAAGACTTTCAAAACAACTCAAAATAAAGAACAGTGATTCATGAGAGATAATAAACGAAGTAAGCTTTATAATTGCACATTTACTGCCTAGAGAAAATGTCTAGGCTATAGTGGAGGACAAAGGAACCCAGACTGAATCCAGCGGTCTCCGTGAGTTGAAGCGGCAAAGCTGTAAGTTCAAGGAGATCAAAGCAGATATCAGCAGGAAAAAATACCAGAAAAGAGCAAACTGTACACAGAAATAATTCTAGAATTTGCAGAGGGTTCCACTTCAGTATGTAGCTGAATATTGATTAGCACCTATCTGTGATAAAACTACCAGGGGCCAAGCAAAGAACGACTTGAACAGATGAGAGGAAACTGCACAGACATCACAAATGGAAGGGATTAGTCCTAAAAGCCAGAGTGAAAAATTTAAAATTCAAAGGGTATTAGGTAGAGTACTAAGGTGTAGAGGGTATTAGGTAGAGTACTTTTTTGCCTCACTAGTTGGAAAAAAATTAACCTTTGATGAAATATTGCTTTGATCCCACCTAACATGGCTTGACCTGAAAAACCTTGACATATTTTTAAGTAACTTAACCACGTCCCATAAATAAGCATAAGAATACTTATAGAAATGCAAAAATATCCGGCACCTTAAAAGGTAAAATGCACAATTTCTGGCATCAAATCAAAAGTTACCAGGCATGTAAAGAAGCCTAGAGCATAAAACCTGTAAGGAAGAGGAAAACCAATCAACTGAAACTTCCCCAGGAATTATACAGATAAGACAATTAGTAGACAAGGACATTATAACTGCATTTCTTATGTTCAAGAAGTTGGAAGAAAAATTGAACATGTTAAGTAAAGTGATGGAAGACATAAAAAGACACAAATCAAACTTCTAGATATGGAAACTGCAATGTTTAAAATGAAACATGCACTGGAAGAAATAAATGTCATATTGGAACCGCAGAAGAAAGTGTTAGAAAACTTGAAGACATAGCAATAGAAACGACTCAAATGAAACACAGGGAGAAAAATGACTAAAAAAAAGAAAGAGGAATAAAGAACATTAAAAAAAGAACCAACTAGCAGAGAGCTGTAGAACAATTTTAAGCAGCCAAATATATGTGTAATTCAAGTCCTCAAAGAAGAGAAGAGGGGAAAGGAAAGAAAGAATATTTGAAGAAATAATTGGTAGAAAATTTGTAAATTTGATTAAAACTAAACATCTACAAACTAGTATAATATCAGTTGAAGGTGGATAGTTATATGTTAAAGATACTAACTATAAACCCTAAAGCCAACACTAAAATAATAAAAGAAAAAAGAGATATCTAATAAGCTGACAAAAGAAGTGACATAGAATCATAAAAAAGACTAAATTAATCCTAACTAAGGTAGCAAAAGAGGAAAAAGGACCAAAGAACAGATGGGACAAATAGAAAACAAATAGCAAGATGGTATATTTAATTCCAGCAATCTCAATAATTACTTTAAATATAAATAGTCTAAACACCCAAATTAAAAAGCAGAGCTTGTAATGGGTACAATATACACTATCTGGGTGATGGGAACACTTAAAACTTTGACTCTAGCAGTACAAAAGCAATCCATGTGACCAAAACAGTTGTACCCCCCTAATATTCTGAAATGAAAAAAGAAGCAAGACCCAACTATATAATGCCTATAAGAAACACATTTTGAAATGAGTAAAAACGATATAATGATACAGAAAGAAATACCATGCTAACACTAACCTAAAGAAAACTTCTGTGGCTACATTAACGTCAGACAAAGTAGACTTCACAGTAGAGAATATTACAGGAATAAAGAAGATCATTTCATAATGATAAAGAGTCTATTTTAGCCAAAGGACCTAGCAATTATAAATGTTCATGCAACTAATAAGAGAGATTCAAAATAAATGAAACAAAAACTGATAAAACTGCAAGAAGAGATAAATTCAAAATTATAGTTGGAGATTTCAGTATCCTCTCTAAATTAGTGATTGAACAATTAAATAGTTAATTCATAAGGATATAAAAGACAAACAGCATTATCAACCCACTTGAGCAAACTGACATTTATAGAACACTGCACCTAACAACAGTAGACTATACAGGCATATCTCAGAGATGCTGCAGGTTTGGTTATAGAACATCACAATGAAGTGAGTCACATAAAATTTTTGGTTTCCCAGTGCATATGAAAGTTATGTTTACTCTATACTGGAGTCTATTAAGTGTGCAATAGCATTATGTCACAATGTACATACGTATATACCTTAATTAAAAATACTTTATTGCTAAAAAATGCTAATGATCATCTGAGCCATCAGTGAATGACACTCTTTTTGTCCGTGGAGGGTCCTGCCTTGATGTTGATGCTGTTAACTGACTGGGGTGGAGGCTACTGAAGGCTGGAGTGGTTGTGGTAAGTTCTGAAAATAAGACACGATGAAGTTTGCTGCATCAGTTGGATCTTCCTTTCGTGAAAGATTGCTCTGTAGTATGTGATGCTGTTTGATAGGATTTTACCCACAGTGGAACTTCTTTCAAAATTGGGATCAATCCTCTCACACCTTGCTGCTGCCTTATCAACTAAGTTTATGTGATATTCTAAATCCTATGCTGTCATTTCAACAACGTCCACTGCATCTTCGCCAGGAGTAGAGTTCATCTCAAGAAACCACTTTCTTTTCTCATCCATAAGAAGAAACTCCTCATCTATTCAAGTTTTATCATGAGACTGCATTAATTCAGTCACATCTTCAGACTCCACTTCTAATTCTAAGGTCTCAGCTCAAAGTCACCACCTTAGCCCCTAACAAAAGAGTCAGCCTGTCGTTTGAAGCTTTGAAGCCAGGGATTGACTTCTCCATTCTAGCCATGAAAGTCCCAGATGGCATTTTCTTCCAATATAAGGCCATTTCATCTACATTCAAAATCTGTTGCTTGGTGTAGCTTTATCAGCTGCTACATCAGCACTTGCTACTTTTTTATGTTATGGAGATGGCTTCTTTCCTTAAACCTCATGAACCAATCTCAAACTTTTCTGCTGCAGCTTCCTCACCTCTCTCAGCCTTCATAGAACTGAAGAGAGTTAGGGCCTTGCTCTGGATTAGGCTTTGGCTTAAGGGAATGTTGTAGTTGGTTTGGTTTTCTACCCAGACCACTAAACTTTCTCCATATCAGCAGTGAGGCTGTTTTGCTTTCTTATTATTTTGGTGTTCATTGGAGTAGCCCTTTTTATTACTTTTAAGAACTTTTCCTTTGCATTCACAACTTGGCCAACTGTTTGGCATAAAAGGCCTAGCTTTCAGCCTATCTCAGCCTTTGACATTCCTTCTTCATTAAGCTTAATCATGTCTAGCTTTTGATTTAAAGTGAGAGTCATGCACCTCTACCTTTCACTTGAACACTTAGGGGCCATTGTAGGGTTATTAATTGGCCCAGTTACAATATTGTTGTGTCTCAGGGATTCGAGAAACCTAAAGAAAGGGAGAGGGATGGGGGAATGGCTGGTCAGTGGAGCAGTCAAAACATACATATGTATTGATGAGTTCCTTATCCTATGTGGGTGCAGGTAGTAGTGCTCCAAAGCAATTACAACTGTACCATTGAAGATCACAGATCTCATAGCAACCTAACCAATACATTTTCTATTAGAGATATCCCTTCTTCTATTCTGAATGACTTAAAGCAACAATTAAACTGAACCCCAAAGGAGAGAATAGAGAGTGTGTTTGTTTGTCTGTCTGTGTGTCCCATTTGCCACAATCTCTAAGAAGACAGTTAGAGGCAGAGCTCTAAGATATGGAAACCTAAATTTTTATTCATTGACAGAGAAGCCTTAACTACTGGACTGTAAAATATCCTATCACTGAGACCGAAAAAAAGGTGGGGGAAATGCTTCAGATAGAAGATTTTGATTTCTTTTTCTTGAAATGTTATGTTTGTTTGTTTTGTTGGTTGGTTTTTCTTTAAAAGGCAAAAGGGTAGAAAATGAAAGTGGAGCTAAGGGAAGTGGAGAGGTTTTCCTCAATAAGGCCTTGCCGGAGGGAGGGTGCTGCCAGGTCCCCAGAAAGCTGGGGGATGAAGGAAGAGCTGGGAGCAGACACCACTGAAATAGAACTACTACCAAAGTGACAAAGAGTTTCCCCAGACAGAGAGCTGTTCATTGGTCCAGAGAAACAGAAACGGAGGTTGAGCGTGGAATGAGGAAAAATCCTCTGTCGTTCTCTGTTAACTACCACGTAGCAGCTGTCTGATCTTGGGGAAGTTATTTAACCCTCCATTTCCTTAGCTCAAATGGAAGTCATTAGATCTACCTCACAGGATTGTTTAAAGATGAAACGGTATCATCTTCCTAGTCGGGCTGCTCAACGTGATGGAGCTTCTCGGGAGCTGGTGGGGGTATGATAACCGCACACGTGTGTCTTGGGTCCCTAGCATATGGATAGAACAGGGAACTCAATATGACACTCAGGCTGACTCTTCTATAATATTCTATAAAAATTTGTTATATTTAAGCTCTACTGTATTCTTTTCACATTTTTTAAAACACTGCAGTGGTATGAGAGCAGTAAGCAGTGCTTCCTCAAAGTGACATTATGACAGGAAAGTACCATTGCCTGGCAGAGCTAGCACACGGCCATGTCTGCATGTCCTTCTGCCAGGGGCTCGAGGGAAAAGTCGGTTCACTGTGGAATCCCAGAATGTACCCAAAATTTCACTAAATCTATGAGCTCTGATCATTGTTTCTGAGTAGAATATAAGAGGCAGTAGTAGGACATTTCTCCTGATACAATTAACTTGAAAAATGAAAACAAAGTAATTACCAAAAATGTCATATTTGTAAAGATATCAGAGAGCTGTGGAAGCAAAGAGAACTAGATGAATTACACTTCAGAAAGGGAAAAGCCCTTTGTAGCTGGGCTGAGATCGCTGACCGTTTTCTTCCCTGGAAACATGCGCCACACCCGAGCTCAGGCAGAGGCCGGGTTTACACAAGGCAGAGGAAGCCCCACGGGGGAGAAGAGATACAAGCAGAGCCTTTGGTGGACCCATGGGCTGACGTGCTGGTTAGAATCTAGAACAGCCCAAGCGCACAGTGAGCTTCCTACCTGGGACTTCTGCTTTGAGCTTTTGCTGGGGGCCTTGCCTACAAAAGCTGAACAAAGTCTCTGTGGGTCTGCTGTGCTCAGCTGCCCCCGAAGGCTTTGTGGAAAGAAGCCCATAATGCATAATTACGGAAGAAAGAAATCAGAAAAATCTGGGGAGGGTTTTCATAGCCTCCTCTCTATCTGGTGCATGAACTCCTTCCAGGAAGGCTGGAACTCATATTCCTTTTCCAGCCCCTCGCGTCCCAATCACCCAGCACCCAGGTAACTAAAGTTGGAAAGAGAAAAAAAGGTGGAGGTAATTGAAGATATGCTGATTTCCTTCCCTTTTATTGTTGTGTGTCAAACGATATCTCCCAATGATGGGAAGTCAAGTCACAGTGGTAAAAGTTTGATCATTTTATTTTTCTCATGGACAAGACATCTGGAGGTCTGCTGATCGAGGTACAGTGTGACTTCATGATCCCATCATCTATATTTCTGTTCGGCCGTCCTTGGGCTCTGCCTTTCACTCTTGAACCCACATGGCAGCTAGATGGCTACTAAGGCAGATGGGAAAAGGGGACAGGGCAAAGGGAAAAGGCACATGCCTGTCGAGTCTGTCCTCTTTCAAAGTGCCTGCAAGTGTAACTGGCACGTAGTAAGTGTTGCTGTTGAGTGAGTCAAATGAATGAATCCTTCATGACCCATCTCTACCGGGGAGGCACCACCTCTCATCTTCCCAGAACACCCTGTGCTCAGCCCTACATTGTGTACAACACATGCTTGAAATGTCCCATTCACGTGGCTCTCTCCAGGATAAGATTCACCTCTGGGTGCCCTAATAGCCTTGCAGAGTGACTGGCATACAATAAGCACTTAATAAATATTTTTTAAATAGTTGAACAAAGTAACATAAGCTTTAGCCCTTAACCTTTTCATTCAATAAGATTTTTTAGTACCTCATATGTACCAAGTACTATTCTGGACATTTGAGCAAAAAAATCAAAGATCCTTGTCCTCATGGATTTTGTTTTTTTACCTTTTTTGTAGAGATGGGGTCTCACTATAATGTCTAGGCTGGTCTCAAACTCCTGGTGCCAAGTGATCCTCCCGCTTTGACCTCCCAAAGCGCTGGGAATACAGACATGAGCCACAGCACCCAGCCCTCATGGATTCTTTATTCTAGTGGGGAGAGACAGAAAATAAATGTAAACATGATATATTAAATGAACTAGTGGGTTGGAAGCTATTAAGGGGAATGAGAGGGAAAAGCAGACCAAGGTAAGTGATAGCCAGGATGCAGAGGGGCCAATGGCAGTTTTAACCACAGTGGTTACGGAAGGCCACATTGAGAAGATGACATTCAACCAAAAGCTTGAAGGAAGTGAAGGAGCTAAGGGGAGACCTGGGGATATTCCGGGCAGAGAGTTAGTGTGGAAGCCCTAGCGCAGGATGGGCCTGGCAGGCTGGGAAGCAGCTGGGGCCAGTTTGGCTGGAGAGGCCGTGAGGGAAGGGAAGGGTGGAGGACGTGAGGCTGGAGAGGTGTGAGGAATCGAATCACATCAGGTCCCACAGACCATTATAAGAATTCTGATTTTTACTTTGGGTGTAGTGGGAGGTCTTCAGAAAATATGTGTTTAAAAATAAGTTATTTTTCATGGTCCACTAACTTAATAAAAAGACAATGACATTAGCATCTGGAACTGGTTTGGAGAAGAATCTCTTGTTTGAAGAGTTGAATTTATATCCACATATATCCATTGTTCAAATACATCTTTTTTAAATTTTGAAAAATACTTTATTTTTTTCTACTAAACTCTATTTCCTACCACATAACAACTAATTTCAATTTCAATTTTCTTTAAATATGTCTCAACAAAAGTCATGCCTCATTCTTATCTGTTCAAACAAAATGGTTGTTTAGAAGAAACTTGTTTTGCTTGTCGAGCATGACTGACAGATTACAGGTAGGATTGGGATGCGGGAGGCAGAGCCCTCAGAAACCCTAAGCTTTCCACCACCCGTCCTGCTGCGCTGGTTTTTTGTTTTTTCTAAGTTGATAAAGGAAGACTTAACAAAGGTAAAGATTTTACAGGGAAATCAGGTAAAGAAAGAAAAAAAGAAAGAGAGAGACAGAGAGAGAAGAAGGAAGAAAGGAAGGAGAAAAGAATTCAGGTACAAAAATACAAAGGTTTTAGCAGAAAAGGCAAATTAAAGAGGAAGGAAGAGGAGACAGAACAGTGTTTCTGAGAAAGAAGAAATATTAATGAGTATGGATAATGATGTCCTTTGTATATATTGTAGTTGGGCACAATTTCAATCATTGGTTAATATCAAGTATTGCTGTTGAGTTAGATGTAGCTAAACTAGACTTTAATTCGATGTGATCATAGGTCCTTTCTATAGCTCTCTATGAGATCACAAACACCGGGACCCCTCATCTCCAGCAGTTGTGCGATCAGCTCCTGAGACCTTCCTCCTCTGCATCAGCTGACATTGGATTTGAAAGTTGGGTATGGTTTCTGCCAGGAAAAGAAAGAAAAGGAAAGGGAAGAAAAGAGAAAAGAAAAGAAAGAAAGAAAGACTCAATATTTTAAACCCATGTCATGATTATTTCTGAAGTGATATTTTATGTAAAACACACAAATTTTCTCATAAAAGAGAAGTGAAATGGTGACATTTTCCCTGGTATTACTCCATTGTCTTTGAAACCGCCCCAAATCAGGGGAATTCTATACAAAGGGGGAAAAATTCGAGTGCACTGATAATTTTAGCTCTTCCCAGCAGCTTCTAATTTTCCATGAGTGGTGAATAATGTTTCACCTAAAGATACAAATGATGAATTACAAAATGTGACCATCTACAAGATACTTTTTTAAGGAATGTGATTTCCAGGCCCTGTTCATGGTTTCGGTTCTCTTGGAAATCAGCTGCTGCTCCACAGTGAACAGTGAGGTCAGGAGAGGGAAAGATCAGTTTCAGAGACCATCGTGGACATTCTCGGCCCCACTATGAACTGCTACTCCTTACCCCACTCTGTCCTTGCTTCCCTGCTTTCTTGCACATGGCAACCGCCTGCTGTCATTGAATACAAGCTTCACTAACCCCCTCACCTTGTCTGCAACTGCCAGCTCACACTTTCACAGGGAGCAGCAAATACACCTCAACCTTGCTTAACCGAAATGTGAGAAAAGACACCCCAGGCTAGAAGAATGGAACAAACTCCCACACACACCAGGCTTCTTTTAATATTTCTATGCACTGTTTTTAGTATGTTAAAACCTTAGCACTGTAACTAAAAGCCTGGTCAAAGCAGAACCAACAAGGGGAAAAAGCCACAAAGTCATAAACAAAACACCAAATGAAGATGAAATAGAACTTAAAACTTTACAGTGACAACCAAGAGAAGACAGAAATTTCTCAAGTAAATGTTACCTGATTTTCATAAAGAAAATAACAGCTTATAAGTTTATATCTCCTGATCTATCACATCATCTGAGACAAAAGATAAAACAAAATTATGAGCTTGTTCCAACTTTGAGTTTTCCACCAAATGTATTGCCCTGGTTTTCTGCTTCCACAACCCAATGAAAAATAAGACAAAACACACAGGAGGAGAAAACAGGGATAAGAAGAAATTATTTACACCTTAGGATTCTGCTACCTTTGAAAGTGTGAAATACAAGCCCCACAAGTTGCTGACAGCCATATTTCCCCAAGTGGTAGTTGGCCCTGGTCTACCACAAATTCATAATTTACAAATGTTCAGAGCCCCCACACCTCCCCGGCTCAGGCTTAGCTAATCTTTGAGGGGTTTGTCCAACATTTTCTTGTATTACTTAAGGCACCCCAGGATACTTCCAGGTTTTTTCCTATTTACCTAAGCTACTTAACATGAAAAATGGGGCTACGGACACCCATGACCATGAAAATCCCATCTGAAGTAACAGACGACTCAGTATGTTTCTACAACAGAAGCTTTCCACCACTTCTCATCCAGACTGAAATAACTTGCTTTTTCCATCCTCGTTACGGATTGGCTCGGAACCTGGAGCTGGGTATGATCTGCAGTTGGGAGTGATCAATACCCAGCTATGAGGACCTAAAAAGCAGATGGCAAGAAAATTAGGTTGGGATTGGCAGGAATAGTCTGTGATATTTCCACATCATTAACATCTGAACATACATTTGTTTAACATATTAATTTACAGAAATACAGCTAGCTAAAAGAAAAATAAATCCAGGACAAAAAAAGAAATTGATAGGGAAAGGAACAGTCAGAAAGATGAGCCCAGGCAATGCAGGGCTGCAAAGCTTGGAGAAGTCTTGCATTTGGAGCAGTTAACTTGCCAAATACTGAGTTTTAGGAAGGAGAAGTCTAAGCAAAGGGCTATAACACTGAAAGAAAAATGAAAAACACACTACCTATGATAAAGTCTATCTAAATCCTAATTTTTCTGGAGCTAGTTTTGATCACTGTAGAATCTCAAAAGGAGATCTTTCTACACCACTACCGTAGCTGCAAGTTGCTTCATGATCACCTTTGACCTTTACGCAGAGGAAACTGAGAAGTTAGCTGATTTGATCAAATTCACACAACAGAAAAAGAGTATAGCTTGGAATTGAACTCACAGTCCTTTGAAATGCAGCAAGATCAATATGCTACCAGGATTCAACAGGCTAAGTCTTTCATTTATTTAAAGAATAAAAGAAAAATAGGATATCGAATGAAGTTTGACCGAAAGGGGCAGAGCAGGCACAGGAGGCAGTGAGGCCCACAGACCACGCACACCCGCAGTGACAGCAGAATCACGCTAGGAGTGGCCACCATCCGTTGACCTAAGGCTGATTTCTCAAATAGGAAGAGTGTGACTAGAAACAAATATCCAGGAGGTCTGACCTCAATGCTTAGTAATAAATAAATATGTAAACAGACACAAAAGCAAAACATTAGAAAGGACGTAAAGGAAGTGCAGTTAATGTATTCATGAGCAACAGGTGGTCTGGCTTTGGAAAGAACAGAGCATGTCAAGCAACCTTCTTATAATTTTCTTAAAAAAATCACATAATTAACTGGAAAAACAAAGCAAATAAGTCACTGTTGTTAACCACTTCAAAGTTTAGTGAGAGCAAAGGAAATCAATGGAATAGTGCTATTAGAAACTTAACAAGTTAATACAGTCATTTATTGAAGTCTCTACCTAATATTTAAAACATACCTTCCTTTACAAATCCTCTACATGTTGATCTTTGAGCACCTTTGCTTTTGCATTTATGTCATGTGTTATGTAATAGAACATTCCAACCCAATTGCAAATAATGTGCCAGTGTTCATTTAGCATAGTTGTCCAGTTATTTAAATTTGTGAGTAAGGCACTTGCTTCAGTACTTGCTAAATTTTATCTTGAAAGCACAGTCAATAGAATCAGACATGACTACTCTCCCTTGAAAACAAGTCAAATGTGGAATAAATATATCAAAGATCATATTAATCAAAGATTTCTTTAGTATCTTCAAGAATGACCTAGAAAATGCACCTATTAATGAGAATTTAATTGGTAAGATGAAATTTAGGGTGAATGAGGCTCACAGAATGACCTGAGACCAGTTCACTGATGATCTCACATTCAATTTTCTATTTTTTTTGTCTAGTATAAAATCTTTTATATTAAAGAAACTTTCTGAACATTATTCATATCACATGTTAAATGGGTGTCCACTCCATAAATGGCAAGGCTGCTGCAGGATTAAGTAAGAAATGTGTATACACTCCAGTCACAAGGTCTCAATTAATACCCCCAGAATTGTTTGTTTTCTTTTCTTTTTGGAACCTCAGAGTCAAAGGGTTATGATCTAACCCCTGCTCATGACACATTATTTGTTCATGCTCTACATCTGATCATAAGCATTGCTTTCTTATAAACTCTCAATTTATAGAAAGGAGGTATTCAGTGTTGATTATAAGACTAGAGCAGGGTGAGAAAAAGAAACTAGATTCTTATCTTGCTCAGTTGCATTTACTGAGATCATTGAATTTCACTGAATTGCGGGTATTTGATCTTATTAAAACCCATCATATTTCTTCATTATATAATAGAAAATAAAATCCTAAGCAAGTCTAAAATGTTTAATTTTTTCATTTATAAATGATACAAAGTTCACACTAACACTCTATATACATAGAGAAAAATCTTTCCAAACTCACCTTTGTTGAAGCTTTTTCAAGTAAACTCTATGCAATTTAGCTGAAACACCGTTGGTAGTCCTACCTATGAGCCTTGAAGACCCTGGAGGCTGCAGGAGCCAAAAAAGACCCAGTGGTGAGGAGCCGTAAAGGATCCAGGTACTCTCAATTCCCTAACCATGGGGTGGTTATGCTAATTCAACAAAGTTGTCCAGAGCCCCTTTTGAAGTTTGCAAAGCTTTTTGTTTACAGATAGGATCCATTCTTCCACCATCTCTGAACATGTATGAGGTGTCTACTTGTTGACCACCAGTTTCTCCATTGCAGCCTTTTGAACTTTCCAAGGGTGCTGAGTGCAAATGCAGAAAGAGGCAAAGAATAGATACATGTTGATTTTGCAGTAAATGCAGCAGCACTTTGCTCCCTTTCCCATACTTGGAGAGTTCATCACTCCTTCTGTGTTCTGTCCTCAGCACATTCTTCTCTCATGGCACTTTGCACATACATCTGTCTGCCTTGCTATACTGTGAACCATTTAGGACAGAGATTCATTCATCTTTGTAGCTGTACTACCTTATGTCTGCTCCGTTGTAGGAATGTAATTAAAGTTTGTTGAATCAAGATATTTTGTTTCAGTGGGTCAAAATATCTGTTCACATCAAGGACTCTTCCAGTATAGATATATTTTTATTTTTAAGATACAATCTTATTATTGTCCCTTGTCCTATAATTATTAATATCCACAACAAAATTTTGACAATATACTAAAGGCCCAATCAACATCAGGTTTAATCAATATTAAGGTTGAAAATGTCATTCACCAAAGCACTCCCCACCAGTATTCAGGTAGTTGGAGTAACTAGAACCAAAATAAAATCTGCAGAAATGAAAAATTCCCTCATTTTTCCCATCAAAATTGATAGCCACAACCTGAAATGTTTTACTGAACCAAACTGAGTGGTATCTTAAAATATAACACTGGGATTTTTAGGGCAAGGAAACTATTTTCTTGATACTATAATAGTGGATACTTGTCATTATTCATTTGTCAAAACCCATAGAATGTACAAGAGTGAACTCTAATGTCAACTATGGATTTTAGATGACAATGATGTGTCACCATAAGGTCATCAGTTGTAACAAATACATCGCACTGATGAGGGATAGTGATGGCGGTGGAGGTTGGGGCAGGGTGAGAGGTGGAAAGTAGGTGAGAACTCTTTGTACTTTCCACTCAACTTTGCTATACACCTAAAACAAAAAATAAAGTCTATTTTGGTTTTTTTTAAAAAAAAACCACTAAGACTACATGAAATATTCCTTTTCTTAGGACTCCAACCTAGATACTTAAGCACAATTTCACACAGGAAAAATAAAACTCAGATTGTTGTGAAAGCCACTGTTTCTTCTATTGGCTTTTTTGAAGACCTCTGCAATTTCAGCCAAAGTCATTGATTCAATAAAGTTGCTATGTGACAGTTTGTCTTCTCTTAGTGAATGTTACAAAGAGAGACCAGACAATGACGTTCTGTGTGGGACTGATAGGGAACTTTCAATGCCCTGCCATGGACTCATCAGTCCTTGTTGACATGACTTGACCGAATTTGCCTTGCTCTGGCAAAAACAGAATTCGCATGGGCTAGCAAGCAGCCTCAGGGAGAACAGCTACATCGTTGTGCCACTTAGATGCTTCAACATCTGACTGTGATATAGGAATTCCAGAAGGACTCCCTCTTTCAGGAATTTATTTCTCTGTCTGAGCTTGAAAGCATGCAACTGTAAATGCTTGAGCTTGAAAATCTATATTAGGGTACCAAAATGGGGAGGTTGGGAGGTTTAAAGCAATTTGTTAATACAAAAGAGGTAAAATTTATTTTTATCTCAGATTAGAGTTTCCTAATGTCGTGTCAAGAGAACATTATTTCAGAAAAATATTTCCCTATCTAAAGGTTTGGTTCTTTGACAAGTTAGGAACCCAACACTTTCCAGACTTATTTGTTACATAACCTGCTGCTGCTGCTGCTGTTCTTATGCTCATTAACATCCAAAGGAACTATTGTTGCAGAAACATACTTTGGAAATTGACAATCTATTTGGGTGATAATAATAGTAGGCCATTAAAAATAACATTAATCATTTTTCTCTAACATAACTTACTCAGAATTACCTAAAGGAGTGAGAAGTCACTAAATAAACAAACAGGAGCAGTGCTGAAGATTTTAACAGGAAAGTAAGTAGGGACTGAACCACAGGAAGCGCACACAAGTATCTTTCTGTCATTAGTCTGTGCGCCCCATCAGTTTTGTTTGGGTCACTTCCAAAGTGGTGAGCTATATCACTAGTTCTTTTTTTTTAATGCATCATGTTATCTTTCTAACATAAAAAGTTATGCTTATTACATACAATATGATAAGCTCATTATCTTGACATTTATGACTGTGTGCAAGCGAATTTTGTAATATTGTAAATATGTTTCCTTCAAATAATCTTCATCTTGATGATAGAACCAGGACAGAAAAATTAATACTCTCTTCTCTTTTGTCAGCTTTATCTAACACCATCAGAAGCGTCTCTAAGTAAAGGCTGTTGTTCTTTCGGAGGCAAAATCCGAAAGATGCTTCAGTTAAACTAGGCATTCTATAAATAAGCCATACTACATAAACTCTGTAAGAGCTTATATCACACTAAAGACCTCTACCCCAATAAGTGATCAGTTCTTTAGTTCCTTGGGTGTTTTGAAAACTTTAATCTTGATTAAACTAGACTACATCTCTCCAGAGATACTGACAACATTTGGAAGATCCTCACCTAAGGAGTATACATTATTGGTCTATCCAAATATACTTTTATTTTACCCTGAGCAATTTTTCCTCTGATACTGTGTGATTTTAGTATCAATATACTTATATATTATGTCATATTTGTGTGTCAATTATGCTTTTATTTATGTATAGATTTATTTTAACTTTATTCTTTTCTTCAGCAGTAATATGCAGAAATTAGTTTGATATATTAATTATGTTTCTAATAAATATTAAAATAATATTAAAAGCCACATACCCCTTAAAATGATCATGTGTGTCACCAGTAGGATGTTTTGCACACACCTTGGAAAATACTAACATGGAAATTTCCTGCCATGGAAATAAAGGATGCAAGTCAGAGCAGGAAAACATGCAGGTAACCTCTCCTAACTCTCCTTCCTATCAGATAGGTGCAAAAATAATCAAACAAAAAGTATTTGTTTACTTTGCACTGCTTCCTGGGGAAAAAAAAAAAAAAAAGAACTCTCTTAAGATACTGTCATCCGATGAATTCTATAGTCCAGGACTATCCAAAGCATTAAGGGGAATGGAACTCTAATGTTGAGCTTCCATGTGCCACAATAAACACATCAAATGAAACAATTGGTTGGAATGTGCAGTTTTCAAGAAGAAACAAGCATGCTCTGGAACCAAAGACTGATGCTGACGACGCTTTCACATGGCTCTGTGTGTGCCTCTGAATGTTTAATTCTCCTTTCTAATCAAGTGACCTGTTCTCATCTGGTTAAGTTTCAACCACAAGACATCACTGTATGGTTTTTTTTTCTCTCTCTCTCTCAAGATAACACGTCACAACACACCAAGAAAAGGGGAACTTCCAGTGTCTGTGGTAACATCACTTGGTAAACAGACTCCTTTGAGCCCAAGCGCCTGTCTGCCCTCACTATATAAAGCAGCAGAGACGCCGACCAGCTGGCATTCGCGGGGAGAGGACCACGCCAGCAGCAGCCATCTCCGCGCCACAGTCAGACGAAATGCCAGGAATGTTCTTCTCTGCTAACCCAAAAGAATTGAAAGGAACGGGACAATCACTTCTAGATAACAAAACGCAGAAAAGGAGGCCAAAGACTTTGTAAGTTCATTCAGCATCTCACTTTGTGAATTTTAACCAGGTTATCTTTAATGGCAAAAGGATTTAGGAAGAACGGAAGAGGACATGAGCATTGAGTTTAGCCAGATCAGAGTGAGTACCAATTGTGAGTTATAAGTAATGTTCAATTGTGTTAAAATATAAATCATGATACGGCATTAAATTAGGTGGAAATTTTTTCTAGACATTCTTTTATAAAAATGGGCTCTATCTTAATATAGCAAAGTGTATCAACTCTTTCTATTATTGCCTTATTCCTTAGAAAAGTCTATTCCATGCTCTTTTCTTCTTACAAATGAAATGAATTCTACCGAAGAAAAACGAATATTCACTTTTGTGTCTTTTGTAGTGGAATGGACATGAAGGCATACCTGAGATCTATGATCCCACATCTGGAATCCGGAATGAAATCTTCCAAGTCCAGGGACATGTATGTACACTAGTACATTGAGCTATCCTCATCATTTACAAGAGCAGCCTATGCATTTAGCTCTCTATCCTAGCAAGAGATTAATACTGCACATAATAGACTTCTTTTCTTTTAAGTAATATGCCAAATATGATTAGACTCCATTAGCACAAATGTAAGTTAAATACAAATGTGTATACACATATATTTGCTATTTTTTCACACTGTCTGATTTTATGAATTTGGATTCTTTTCAAACTTTATCAATAGATTTTTTTCACAACTGTGGTAACTCTAAGGGAAATTTGTTTTTATAGATAAATTGTAATAAATTTATTATAATTATAGTGTTAGTTTGTGAGGTTATCAAAATGTAGCAGCCATTCTTATTTCATTTGTGCTTACACAAAAAATATCTTACTAATTTACGTGAATTTTCTCCTTGCAGACTTTCTGCTGATGAAGTGGTACAGTGGTCTCAGTCTCTGGAAAAACTTCTTGCCAACCAAAGTGAGCATAGATTAACTATTGAATGTTTCTGAGTCAGCTCAATGCCCTGATAGACTGAATGGCTTTATTAAAATATCATATTCTATGTCGGATAGTGCACAAAAGTTGTATTCTAGTTTTTCTGTGGTCACTGATGACTTCAGCATAGTATGTGTGCCCCTTTGTAATATAACATTGGCTTAGCACTCAATTCTACTGCTTTTAGACAAGTTTAAAGGTTTTAAAAGTAAGCCAAATATCAGTATTTCAACACGTGAAATGTCATTTTGAAAGCTACCTAAAAGATGCATCTTTTGTACAGTTGGATTGTCAGAGTAGGATTTATTCATTTAATTAATTATTTATCATTCATACATTCATTAACTCCCTCGTTCATCTCATATTTATGTGGTAGGCATTTTAGAGGAACTAAGGATTCAAAATCAAAGACATGACCCCTTACTGCCTTAAAGGCCATTGAGATACACTAAGTAAATAATTGCAGTACATGTAACATGATCCATGTTGTAACATAGACATGGTAAAAGAATTTTTAAACACAAAAAGTGTTGTGAGGATTTCCTGATGAGAGAAGGTAAAGAATGGAATCAGCTTGCCTTCCCATTGTCATGGCCATTGCAGTTCTACTGGGAGGAGGGCCTTGTCCAGAGGGGTGGATAAGCAGCTTGGTCTCTACCTAGAGGGTGAGACTCTAGAATAGAGAACCTCTTCTCCCCACAAACACTTGAAAGGCCCTTGCTTGAGAATAAAGTAGTTCAACCTAGTTCTTCCATCTTACTATCTGACTTAATTTACAATTCAATCAAATAAATAAATGGCATAGAAATTGCCCCTATAAAAGTCTCAGCAAACACTAGCAAATATAATCAGTACATCAGGCACATAGGTAATATATAGGCCTAATATTTTCTAGCTAATATGAGTTAGATGGGGAAATTATATTTGTTAGTTATTAACATGATGTTAATGCCCTTTTCCAATGATTGCTTCCCTAAAATACTCTACCTTCTGGCTAAGAGTTATCATATATAAGAAAAGAGATTGTTCCATAGCTACCACGAAGCAGCTATGTCACTTTGGACAAGTTTGGCCCCAGATTCTTTTTCTATAAATGAAAGAAAGTCTAAGGCCTCCCCATCTCTAAAAACTATAACAAAGCTATTTCAGTAGTAGCCATCTCTTATCTTTGTAATAAAAGAATGCAATCATTTTTTTCTTATAAATTTCTTCTTCAATTTTTTCATTTATTGGCTCAATTGCCTTAATTATCTCAATCTACCCTTTTATTTTTAGCTGGTCAAGATGTCTTTGGAAATTTTCTAAAGTCAGAGTTCAGCGAGGAGAATATTGAGTTCTGGCTGGCTTGTGAAGACTATAAAAAAACAGAGTCTGATCTTCTGCACTGCAAAGCAGAGAAGATATATAAAGCGTTTGTGCATTCAGATGCTGCTAAACAAGTGAGTATTACGTTCATGTCATCAATTGCTGTGTAAAAGAACTTAGACACAGAAATAACAGGCAACATACACAACCAGATGAAATCCTTTTTGGATATTATGATTTTACTTCTATATATTTAAGTCTATAAATATAGTTCAGTGCAACTAAAATCTACTTTTCTATATTTGTGAAGATTTCAGCACAGTACAATGAAAAGATTGATTTTGCAAAAGTAGCTAATATGATAGGGGCAGGGGAAGGAGTATGGGTGTTACTGGCCAGACTCGCATGTCAGGGAGTCCTTAATGAACTACCGCAGCTTAGATAAGGATAAAATGCAGATTAGTGTAATATATACAATTACAGCAGCAAAAAAATATTTCCAGGTAGCAGTTGTACCACCTTCTAGATAAATAGTCTGGGTACAAGCAGAAAATAGCCACACAAAGAGGCTTCTCCTCCTGTAACTCTTAAATGCCCACATCACTCTTTGCAATATATGTACTATCTAGTTTGAATATTTAAATTTTTCATGTTTGCCTCTTTTGCATCTCCCAACTATACTATGAGCCTTGCAGAAGACCTTTTTGTGATAGTTCTTTCCACCCCTTCCACTCCTAGAATAGGACAGATTTAGAAAAAGCAATCAAAGGATATGGAAACTGATTTAAATGAGGGCTTAAAACCACTTTTAGGTGGTTCAAAAGACATAGAAATGTCATAAAATTTGCAGTAAATAAGAAATGTATATCAACTAATGAGGATTTCTTTTTAGATCAATCTTGACTTCCATACTCGAGAATCTACAGCCAAGAAGATTAAAGCAGCAACTCCTACATGTTTTGATGAGGCCCAAAAAGTCATATATACTCTTATGGAAAAGGACTCTTATCCCAGGTTCCTCAAATCAGATATTTACTTAAATCTTCTAAATGACCTTCAGGCCAATAGCCTAAAGTGACCCTCCTGGCTGGGAGACTTGAAAGATGCTATCAAGTACAGAAGGAATGTGCCAGTTTGGCTCCCTGGGTGGACACTTGGCCTTTTTGGGTGACGTGACGGGCCCAAGGGAAGAGCAAATGGCTGCCAATGGGTTAACACGGCAGTTGTCCCAGTGCAGAGTTGAAGAAGCACGTGCCAGACAAAGACTGACAGACTGTGGAGGAAGGCCCCGTGGCACTGTCACACAAAACAGGGACTCTGTGTTAGAGAATCGCTCGGGACTGAGAGGCCCAGTAACTCTAGTTACACAGAAACTGTCAATAAAAGTCATGAAACATTTCAACAAGCTATAAGCTTCAAGGTCAACTGACATTTATGCTGCATATTATTGTACAGTTTGTATTGAGCTGCTGAAATCTCATTAAGTTAGATAACTAGTTGAAAAGGATGTATTTTGAAATCACCATTTATTGACACAAAGATGTTAGGTGCTGTTTTGTTTGGTTTTGGCTTGGAAGAAAACAGTGCATTTAACTTAAGCTATTACTCTTAAAACCATAAAGTTAGAATATATTTGTAAATTAAATTATTGTACTAAAATGTGAGTTTTGTATTAAAAATATATAGAAGCAATTTTGTGTACATTTCCTTGCTATTTTAAAAACTGGCATTTATTCCTCAGATTAAAAAAAAAATCAAGGAAGGACCTTCTTTCTACCACCTCTTTAAGTTCTAAAACTATTATTAAATGAATACTGTGCTGTATGTATTAGATTGGACAGAATTCACCAGTTTTCTCTCTGCTATCACAATGCATAAAAATCAAACAAATATGATTTTATGTAGTCGAGCTTGGAATCAATGAGAAATTGAAGAAGTCTTTAAAAAAAAGCAATAGAAAAGTTATTTCAAGGAGTAATCTAATTAATAATTTATACTTTATTGTGATTTAAAGTTTATAAGACTCAGATGTATTTTCTCATTTAACATTCATAGCAATCCTAGGAAGGCTGAGACTCAGAAAGATTAAGTCATTAGCTCCCAAATTTAGCTAACTATCGATATTGCCTAGAATGTTACAATGGGCACACATTCCCCTATTTCAGGGTCCCCTACCAGAATGACTGAATTAGAATCTCCCAGGGGAAGGATATAGGAATCTATATTTAAGGGAAGATGATCTAATGAGCCAGGGTTGGGGACCTGGGGATTAAGGTGCAGTCACACCGCCGGGAATTGCTCACAAATCCTCTGACTACACAATCTATGCTCCTACCTCTATGCAACAGTGCCACCCACTGACCAGAAGACTTAAAGTCAGCAACAGTACCAAGTGTCACCTAAATAGGAAAATAAGATCCCTCTGTAGGGATAACCTATAGAGAGCCAAAAAATAATCAAGATGTGCATATTCCTATAGACCCTGTGCAGCTGTGCCTCCCCATGCGCCTGTGCTCCATGTCTTACTCAATAATGAGTCATCCACACACCAAGATGAACCATTATGGATAATCTCACTGAGAGCTGGCCCAGCCATCAGGCACAGAACAATGGTAGGGGGCAACATGTAGATCAGGTGCAAACATCGTTGTTCTTGAGTTTCTATGGGACAGAGTCCAAACAGGCTTTATCTTATGCTTTATTCCACATTTTACCAAGTCATATTATGAGAGAAACTAAGGAAGGGAGTCCAGTTTCTTCTTCTTCATCATCATCATCACCATCATCATCATCAGGTATCTGTCTTCACTCATTCCATCACCAAATTCTCTCAATCCTTTTTCTACAATTAGTGTCAATTAATTACAACTGAAGTTGACACATCACTTGCTCATTTTTATTACCCCTGTCCTACTGCAGGCTTTCGTGGCCTCCCAATACATGGGACATGTTCTCCCTCTTTCCAGCCTCTTTTCTTTAATCCATCCTCTGAACAGTCGTAGACATCATTTTCTGAAACACGGATTCGGCCATGTCATTTCCCATGACACATAACATGAAGCTCAAACGTCTCCTTCTGGAGTTCAAAACCCTTCCAGTGTGACTGGCATAGCTCCCATTCCTCCCCTCTGGGTATTCTTCCTATCTTGAACCCACACTGGATTATGCACCTTTTCTTAAACAATCCAGGACCTTCACTGTTTCCAGGCTTTTGGTTAATATCTACTCACTATCTAAAATGCTTACCTCCTTCCAGTTTTCAAAGTCCAGGTAATTCTTCAAGGCCAGATAGAATAAAATAATTTTTCCATAAAGACTTTTTATCACCTTACACCGTTACGTAGTTATTTTCAATGTCTAATGGAGATGAGCTGCAGCACATGTAAACACAGGACTATTTTCAGTACCTCTGTCAGGCTAAACAGAGTCCAGGCCCTTGAGACTGTGAGGAGTGAGCCACGCCACTGCCCAGCACACACGCACACTCACACACACACCCCAGTTAGACAATGAATGCCGCATTAAAGACCCACCCAATTTTGATCAGATGGTCAAAACAAACGTATAAAATACTGCCTCATTTTGAAAAAAAATGTCATCCTGGCTGTTTAGATTCAAGATAATATCAAATACTTGAAAAGATAACTTTCTTCAAATTGGCATTTTTTCTTATTCTGTGATTGTTTGATAAGAGCGTTCACAGAAATATGATTAGTGTTAGTGACATTTACTATTTAAAGAAATCCGTTCCAGCTGCTCAGTCTGAGATTTTCAGCTTGGAGGCGATGCTGGGCCGTGCTACCAAGGCTGCGGCAGTGAACGACACACACAGTTCAAAACTCCTGCACAGGTGGGGGGAGGGGCGGGCAAGTGGGGAACTGGAGGCACCTGCACAGGCCACTGTCACAGAGAGGACTGGAGGGGGCAAGTGATCTCCGCCTCCAGATCTAGCATCTGAGAGCCAGCATTGTGAGTCAAAAGAGAGGCGAAAGGAGGCACCAAAGTGAAGAAGGCAGCGAGGCGACCTGCTCTGCGGGCTGGAGGCCCCCGGGGGAGAGAGCACACGTGCAGGGAAGGCACAGAGGCGAGAACACCGGGCTCCGCAGTCCCCTCACGATCACGGCTGTCCCAGCTGCCGGAGGACCCTCGGCTGCAGAAAGCCGCAGGACTGACGCGGGAGCTGCCTGGAGGCTGTGCAGCCGCGTTGCTCCTGGGAGAGGACACAGCGGGGCGAACCCTGGGCGCTGTGGCTGGCACCATTTTAAAACCCTAGACCCAGAAAGCTGCCTCGACCCAGGGGTCAGATCCGTTGCTGCTGCCTCCCCATCGCCCCTGCCAGGCTCAGGGTGGGGGGAGTGGGGAGGCTGGGCGCTCCTGTGCGTCCTGCGGGCAGGAGCGCACACCCCCACTGCTGCTGCGGGGACCCGGGCTGGACAATTGCTGCCACCTGAGGATCCGAACCAGGCACCTCTCAAGCCAGAGCAGGCTGACAGTCACCGCTGCCAGAGGGAGTGGGCAGAGTGGCCCTCAACCCAGCGCCCAGGTGACAAACGCAGCCGCGGGAGGATCTGAATGGGGCAGCTCTCAAGCCGGAGCCGGTTGACAGTCTCCACTGCCCACAGGTGTGCACAGGGCCGCGGTCGAGCCACAGGGACCGACCAGCACCTGCCCACAGATCCATCCCGGACAGCTCTCAAACCCACGCGAGCTGACAGTCACTGCTGCCTGCAGGCATGGGTAGAACTGCACTCAAGCTGAAACCAGAATGAGAACGCTGGCAACATGAAATAACAAGTTGTTTTGACACCCTCAAAGGATCACAACGGAGCTCCAGCCACGGACCACAACCTAAAGGAAATTGTCAAAATGTCAGAGATGGAATTCAGAATATGGATGGTGAATAAGATGAATGGGATTGAAGAGAAAGTTGAAAACCAAAACAAAGAAGCCAAAAAAAATGTTTTAGGACATGAATGAAAAAATTAAAAACTTTCTAAAGAGATAGACAACATAAGAAAAAATATAACAGAACTTAAAGAAATGAAAGAGTCATTTGGGGAATTTCAAAATACAGCAAGCAGAAAGCTTCAACAACAGGCTAGACCAAGCAAAAGAATTTCAGAGCTTGAAGACAAGGCTTTTGAACTAACCCAGTCAGTCAAAGATGCAGAAAAAAGAATAAAGAAGAATGAACACTCACTCAGAGAAGTATAGGACTATTCAAAGCAAGCCAATATAAAAATTATAGGTATCTCTGAGGGAGAAGAAAAAAATGCAAAAAGCATGGAAAATCTATCTGAGGGAATTATTAAGATACAAGTTACAAGATGGTCATCAAACACAAGGAAGATTCATAGCAAATAGGACATCTCCAAAACACATAGTCATCAACCTGGCCAAAGTCAAAAAGAAGGAGAAAATTCTACAAACTACAATACAACAGCAACAGTTAACTTAAAAAGGAAAACCCATCAGGCTAACAGCAGACTTCTCAATAGAGACGTTACAAGCCAGAAGGTATTGGGGCCCCATTTTTAGTCATCTTAAACAGAAGAACTGCCAGTCAAGAATTTTATATCCTGTAAAACTAAGTTTCATAAATGATGGAGAAATAAATATTTTTCCAGACAAGCAAACACTAAGGAAATTTGAAACTAGACCTGCCCTACAGGAAATACCCCAAACTGCATTATATCATGGAACAGCACAATAAATACCCACCAGTGTAAAAACCCCTGAAAGTTAAAGCTCACAGCTCTAATAAAACAATAGCACAAGAGAGAAAACAAAACAACAGGTATCATCCAACATGATGAACAGAATGGTATCCCAGTATCCCACATATCAACACTAACACTGACTGTGAACGGTATGAATGCCCCACTCAAAAGACACAGACTGGCTGAATGGATGAAAAAACATACTACAAGTATATGCTGTCTCCAAGAAACACATCTGATTTGCAAGGATTTGCACAGACTCAAGGTAAAGGGATGGAAAAAAATATTCCATACAAATGGAAACCAAAAGTGAGCAAGCAGGTGTAGCCATTCTCATAACAGATAAAATAGACTTTAAATCAACAAATGGTAAAAAAAAAAAAAAAAAAAAAAAAGACAAAGATGATCATTTTATAATCTTCTATGGACGTTTCTCTACAGTCTATATTTCACTGGGTATTCACTTCTCAGTGCCTCCTTGATCTTGAATTTGAAAATAGGACAAAAAGAAAAAGAAAGAGAGAGTGAGAGAGGGAGAGGGAAAGGGAGACGGGAAGGAGGAAGAGAGGGAGGGAGGAGAAGAGAAGAGAAAAAGGAAAAAGAATTGGCTGAGTGTCTTAAATGTTTATATTCTCTTACATCTCTTTTGATAATTTGAAGGCCTCAAGTGCCACACTTTCAATATTTTACCTTCTTAAGTTGATATTTTAAGCCAAAAAGGATTTTGCTATAATTTAGAGTTATCTGCATAAATTTACTCTAAAACTCCCATAACTGATAGTAGATTAGGCTAGGAATTTGAATCTAAGTCCAAAAGGTCAACATTTATAAACCCTTGGGGACCATGCTTTAATTTTGAATATTTCCACTTATGAAAGTTTGATTGTTAAAAAAGAAATCAAGTTTGCAAGATTAGGGAGCTTGTTTATTTAAATAAGAAAAAAATGGTACATTATAAGCACATTTTTAAATACAGAAGACGCTGTTAGTTACGTCCATTACATTTTAGAATTTAATGTTCACATCCTCCTACCTCCCTCTCCTGTCAAACTTATAAGCAGTGTCAGATGTCTAGGGTCCACTCAGCCGAGTATGACAACTTCAAATATTGTAGGGAACTTTTCTAAAGGACACTCTGTTACATTACCCAAGAGAAAAAACAACCTCCCCACTCCTCAAATGAAAGTCATATGACTTCAAAGTGTTCTTTAACAGTAAGGTTTCTTAGAGAAAAATAGTTATTCAAATAATGCATTATAATAGACATTGGATTTTTTTCATTCAGGAAAAGTATCATGTTTGCTTTTGTCCTATATTTAATGTGTATTTTTACTTTTTATAGTATTAGCTGGCTAATTTTGTCCCCTTTTTTTAACAGGGAAGGGATAATTAGGGTGGATCCTGAAGAATAAGTACAACCCATTCAGGGGAGAAATGAGGTGAAAACATTCCACATGCAGAGAATAGTCTGTGAAAAAGTCAGAAAATCAAGAAAAAAAATACTCTGTGTTCAGCAATAGTGATTTATTTGGTTTGGCTGGAATATGTGGGGGAAGACAAAGTAAAACAGAGAAAGCTAAAAAGGTAGTTTAGTGTAGATTCTGAGAAGTCTATCCCTAAGACTGTTAGTTTTATCTTTTATATGATAGGTAACCACTGACGTTTTAAGTAAAAGAACAAAGTTATAAATGGTTTTGAGTGTCCAATTATGGGCCAGCCACTGTGCTGGTTACATGTATTACTGGTTTAGTCCACACTAAAACTCTTTGAGATAAGCACTCTTAGCCACATTTTATTGTTCAATACATTCAGAAACAGAGGTGAAAAAAAAGTACCCAACAACACATAGCTGGTGAATTGCAGACCCAAGATTTGAACCTAGGGTTGAATTTTTCCAAAGACTCTCCATTACCTAGTGCTTCTTCATGGAAGGGACATATTTCTTTGTGTTTTAAAAAGTTAATTCTCGATTTAGTGTGGAAAATACTTAAACAAAAAGACATAATTAAGGAAGGAAAGCCAAATATGAGGCTACTTTTGTAACCCAGCAGGAAAGAATCAGAGCCTTGACTAACAAGGCAGTAATCAACGCAGTGGAAGGAAAGAACAAATTGGTAATACTTGGTGAGTAATTTTCTGCAATGAATAATTAAGAAAGAGGGATATAGGACACATCTGAGATATCTATCCTGAGCCCCCAAAATTAAAGCAAAGTCCTTTGCTATAACATATTGTCTTTGAGGTCCTTCAGTTACAAATGTGCATTAAATGACTTGGAAGCAGAAAACAAGAGCACTGGAGGAAGATTAAGACATGATTTTAAGAGGTTCCACCAGCAAAATAAATTATATTTATTATATCTACTTTCAATAGATAATGGTTTATTTCCAACTAGCCTGTATATGAACCATTCCATGTGTTTTCTCGAGACTCACTTTTATCTTAGGCAAAAGCAGAGGCTTGCAAATCACCATGCTGAGAACTAAAACCAAGAACCAGGAGACTCAATAGATTTGTGGCAAGTAATTTCTCTAAGGTCAAAAGCACCTTCCAAAGTCAGGAAACAAAATTGAAGTCTAGGACTCAGGACAAGAGACAGGCAAAACAGCTGTCAAACACAAGCAGAAGCCACCACAGTGATCAAGCACTAGATAACATGGAGGGTGGGAGTGAAATCAGCGGTGAGGCAGGAACTCTGCCAGCTCACTGAAGGGCCTGCCACTAACTGGATGCTGGGTCTAAGCGACTGATGGGTGTTCTGGGCTCACTTCTTGCCACAGAGACAAAAAAGAGGACTGAAGACCTGACGCAGCCAGTCACTCCGTGGCACATTGTTAATTTCAATCATCCTTACCTTAACTCCTCAAAATAGGTAAAGTTATTTTTTACCCTTTATTTCTGGAGAAAGAAAAAACCCAGGAAGATAGTAAATTTCAGGTATTTTCCTATCCTCCCCCACAAAAATCTGCTGCTAGTCTAGTCAAAGCTAGAAAGTGAAAGATTCAGTAGGCTTGGTTTAAGTTAGTAAGATCTACACATTCCACACTGGTTTCCTCTTTCCTACTCTGCCTTGAAACCCTCAGTTTTAATTAACCATAAAAACAGATTGCACTCCTAGTCTAGTGTTTTTTTTCTTAAATCTGTTAGTTAATTCAGGGTTTACAAATGACCCACTATGAACAAGCAATGGGTAGAACATGTTCCCATATGAAGAATTCAATAAAATACTTCCTAGAATTTTTATCTGGCATAATTTTGACTAGGATGATACAATTCATACTATCTATTGGGGTTTTAAGAAGTATCAAAGTTATGGGGGAAAAACACAAATATTTCTTGCTCAGAGATTTCTTAATTCATGCTTCAGAATATTTGGCTCAACTATATTCTCCTAAAAAAGAGTCTAAATCATTTTCTAGAGTCTAGTCTAGAAAAGAGTCTAATGATTAATTGACGAATTAATATATTCACCAATAATGACCACTGCTATGTGCCATAAGCCCTGCTAGGTGCTAGGGACACTGAGATGAATAAGATACAGCCCTCAATACTTGAGAGGTTCACTGTGCTATGGAAAGAAAGGAGCAAATGAATTGCAATGGAATAGACTATGCATGATAAGAGAGGTGTAGAAGAGAGACAAATAAGATTGTCTGATAGATGATCTGCCTAGTGGCTCTCTCCAGGTCCCCGGAGAAAAGCCAGATGGGACCGGTGGCCCTTCCCCCGCCAATGGGAGAGACTGTAGTTCCAACTTCATATCAGCACCATATGCAACCTCCCTGGGCATCAGGTCACATCCAGTTTGTCTGCTCTTAGAAGTCATCTCTATTTGTTGTAAACTCAACTGGGTGCTATCTGCTCCCTTCCAGATATCCAATAAATAAAAAGGGAGCGGAGAAGGCAAGCCACACCTGCCTCTCCATGGGATGCCACAAGGCTAAGGAATCAGGGACAGCCTGCCCCAGCTCCTGTGGAGTGTGTCCTACCCTCCCCTTGACAGACAGGAACTCCGTGCCCTGAGACCTCAGAGGACAGGGTGGTGAATTAATTCTGTCCTGGAGGAAGATTATGGCTTCAGAGAAGTAAGAGTTGCACAACAAAGTGTGGACAGCATTCAAAGTAAAACAAATTACTTTTTGAACTTCTAGATCATCAGATGAATTGCAAACTCTGTAACTCACAAGTAAATGTAAACTCCAGTATTATTGGGCTCCAAAGGGCTGGACTAGGTCTGTCCTACTAATTACTAATATTACTTTGCCTCACATAAATATCTTTTTACTTTAGCTATTGTTATTATCCAAAATAACAACACTCTTTCCTTTTCTCATTTGTTTTAGGAGATTTCCTATCTGCTCACCAATCTCAGGCCCTCTCTCTGGCCCTAGGAAGACTACATTTTCCAGCGCCTGTTAAGGTAGGTGGTAAAAATAGAACCGTCTAGAGATGTTTCTATACAGTTGTTATTTGACTGGATATTTATTTTCCAGTAGCTCTTTTACCTTGCATTTGCTACTTTACCTTGGATTATTAGGGACATAAAACTGAGTTCTATTTGGAGGAATGTGAACAGATGGAATAGCCACCAGTTCCAGGCCTGGCAATAAAGCACTTTGATTGTTTTCTCTTCTCCATGCTCCTCCTAGAAGGAGCCTTCTAGAAGCAAAGGAACCTGACATTGCCAAGCCACATGAAGGAATTCTCATACCCAAAATATCTTGCCACCCACAATGGTATTTTTGTGAGTGCTAATTAAAAGTCACTGAAATTTGCGGATTATTTGTTGCAGTAACTAGGCATTTTTTTCCTAATGAATATGAAGAAACTGATATAAATTTAAATTCCCTTCCCAAAAAAACCCCAGTTTCTTATTTCATCTCTAGAGATATGTGGAGCCACCTTGGAAAAACCCGGCAATTTCTTCATCATAATGCAGCCTTATTTAGTTCCCACATTAGGCAGAGGTTATCTCTCTCACCCTGCGATGTTCTTTGAGATAGAGCTGACTGGAAAAGAGGATGTGAGCTATGGATGAGAACAATATGTGAAAAGCTTATTTCAGACGCAACTTAGGATAGAAAATGCCAAAAACAACACAAAAAAGGGAGGTGAGGGCTAGCAAGGAGGAAGAGAATAAATGATGGAAATTCTTGAAACTGATTAAAAACAACTAAGTGAAAGCAAGTCGGCCGTGCAACATGGATTTTCCATCACTTGCTTCGACTCAGTTTAGAGCTACATCCCATACCGACATAAACACTGCGAGCTTACAACTGGCCACTTGCCAAGGACAAGTCAGAATTCCAAGTAAACACAGCGTGTGGCCCTGGAAAGCACACCTGTGGTTATCCTGGGACTCAGACAGGAGGTGTGAATTCCGTGCGTATCAGAAAAACTAGAGGTGTGAACTCGCCAGGGCCAGTTTCCCCGAGAGACACAAAATAACCACGCAGGAAATAATTCATACTATGAGAATAGAGTCTTGCATGAACAAATCTGAACTGCAAATAGCTGCACAGAGCTAGAGGAAACGGGCTGCTCTGAGCTCGACAGGTGCCTGACACTCAGGCCCAGGACCTGAGCGGGGAGAGAGCAGGAACGGAGTGGACAGTAAAAGGCCAAACTGCCTGGACGTCCCACGAAGCCTTGAGAACACACAGGAACTGGGCATTGCTCAAGGGACGCTGGAGCGCTCTCCTCGCGCGCAGTTGGGTTAAAGCCGGGACGGGGCCAAGCACCCCGGGTTGAAAATCAGACCCCTCTGCACCCGGAAAGGAGAGACCTGAGAAGAGGCGTTTTGCGCAGTGGACATCACCGGCACTGCCAGCAAACTCCCGCGGCAGCCTCATTCCTTAGGGAGCTGCGGGGGTCCTGCGGGGGGTGGCTCCCGCGGAAAAACGGCCTTCTTCTCACCCAGGTCTGATTATTTAAGACATAAAATAAAAAGATTTAGGTGGAAGCCAAATATTACTAACACAGATAGGTCAGAGAACATCGCACTGGGAGAGAGTCAAAAGGCTTGTTAATCCATCGCAGAAGCAGGCGGACTTGCTGCCCGGTTGCAGGTAACGGCGGACGGGGGAGGGCCCCGCGTTCGGGGGAAGCAAAGTGACATCACACCGTCTGCGGACCGGCTTCTCCCAGGAGGAAGAAGTAGGCAGGGGCGGCCGGCTGAGGGTGAGAGGAATCTGGAATGGGTAACAGCAGAGAAAGATGATGAGTAGCAGTCGCGGCCTCAAGACACAATACAGTCGTGCTGTTGGTGAAATACTTCATCCCATCGACCTTGCTCTGGTTACGTCTTTCCCAGAAACAGGAGTCCTTCCAGAGCTCTGCACCAGCTGTCTCCGGGTGCGACTGGACTCACTACACGCAGCAGGTACATCCAGGTCACGCGAGTGCGGGCAGTGGTGGATGCCGCCGAGCAAACCCCCTTCCGAACGGAGGGTCTCTGTCTCCCAGCACACGGTCTGTCTGCTAACAAGTCACTGAGGAGTAACCTCCAGGAACTGCCCGCGGGCCTAAGCAAGCCACCTCACCAGGTTTATGTCTCCTCTTTGGAAACAGCCTGCAGCCGGTGACTAGTCAGTGCAGGGTCCAAAGATCTGGCCGCTTTGCCTCAACTGGCTCAAATCTGAAGACTTATTTCAGCTCCAAATCACCTGCTAGGATTATCTGAGACCTCTCATGCAATACACCAAATAAATATTTGTTTAGGATTTGTAATCCATCTACTTCCCCCCAAAATGAGTTTTATATGATTATAAACTTAGCACATTGTATAATAGCATAAATTAAAATTAAATAAGGCAAGACTATTTAAAGGGAGCATTTGTTCATTATTGACAACAAATATGTATTAAGGCTATTCTGCAAACAGGGCACTGGATTTGGGGCTGTGATCAACCAGGCACATATTCTGCGGTCAGTGTGACTGCAGCTTGATCGGAAGATGGCCTGTGCACAGCTAAGCATCCCGCAGGCAGATGAGAAGCCCATGCAGTGTCTTAACTCTGACACGTGTCCTTTCTTTGATTCCGGAACAGCACTACAAGGTGGATCTAACAGCTGTTACTATTCCTATGTTACAGATAGTAAATCAGGGCTGAGCAAGGTAAAGCAATTTACCCAAGTAGTGGAAAATTTATTTTTTACCTTAAATCTAATTGTTTTTCACTGCATTATGAACATTGTTTGGATGATGGCCTCATTCCAAATAGATGATACATTATCTCGGTTATCATCAAAAAGCCTTTGAGGGATATGCATTTTTATATGAGTTAACCATTTCGGGAATTTGCTTCATCTTGCTTGGTATCCTTAATTATCTTTTCAAACATTTCAAAAATATTTAATGTTCCTGGATTATGCTGGATACTATCTGCTAAATGGATCTTTCAAGCGTCCTAGATTAGAATTACCACTGAGTTATCTGCTGACTCACTCTCTAAGTAGTTCCACTATTATAATATGAAATCGATACTCCACTGAAGGATGTCTGTTTAATAGTAATCAACTATAAAAATAGAGAACACAGAATGTTATTTTCAAAATATTAGATTCTAAGGTTGGGCTTTTGACAGCGAACCCTGTGGTGGCAGGTGAATCATCAAATGGAGGTTTACTTGACTAGCCAAGAGAAGAAAAAAGAGTATAAAAAGAAAGTAGAAAACAAAGAAAGAAAAGGAGTAGCAGGAGGACTGTTTAGTCTGGAGTCGGGCTACAGACAAATAGAACTGATGCCAATTCGAGGTACGGGAGAGTTACCGGAGAGCAGCTGACCAGTGAGTCACTAATGACAGGCGCGTAGCCCACTGCCCTTGGGCATTTGAGGTCAGGCTGTGGATCGGCACCAGGAGAGTGAATGCACAAAGGGAAAAAGGTAGACAAAGGGTGTTAAAATTACCCGTGAGCAAGACAGAGAGCTGGGCCAGAATCACAGGAACACCTGGGAGGGGAGAGGTGGAGAGCTTGGAGAAGTGCAGGCTGCCACCGAGGAGCCACCTGGGATATGCAGTTGTAGAAACAGAGCACTGGGTCTGTGGCCAAACCAGCCTGAGTGTGCCCAGTGTCATCTGACCTCAGACACTCAGCAGCGTCGGCCCGGTTACTACTGGGACGGGAGAGCAGCGGGAACATCCTTTTCATTTGCTGCTCAGGGGCAAGTTGTCGAATCCTAAAACTGCCTTATCTTGAAGCTGATGGGACACGAGTGAGGGAAAGCAGAGAGGATAGAAACTGAAACTGGGAATCAAGGAGGGAAAATAGAAAACAAAAAAGGGAGAAAAGAACAAAGCCCAGAAAATGCCCTTATCATGAGTGTTCTAAGGCAAAGACAAACTCAACCTGGTGGACAAAAATAGCACGTACAAATAATTGTTTTCCTTTTCTGTGGTTTTTCTATCTCTGAGTGTCCCTAGGCCACCTGGGCTTCATAGACCACTTTGCTTCGTGTGTGTGTGTGTGTGTGTGTGTTTGTGTGTGTGTGTGTTCGTGTATAAATTAACTTCATTTTTACTCATTTCTGTTTATAAATACACTCAATATATAGCATTTGTATTTATCATAAAAGGTCTCAAGTTTCAACTAAAAAAAAAGCTTCAAAATGGATTTTTGACATTTTCTTTTGAAGAATTCAAGGTATATGGTCAAACTTTATACAAGAATTTATTAAATATGTATCAAGCAAGGTAATTTATGAAACACATTAAGAGAAAAATAATAGAACATCTATTTCTGGCATCAAGTAGTCTCTTAGTTAAGGTAAATTCTACCTATATTAACAGAGGAAAAAGACAAAATTTCAGTGCTTTAATGTAATAGACATTTATTTCTCAGTATGTAATGTCCATTTTTTGTTGTTGTTGTTTTTGTTTTTTGTTTTGGGGGGGTGAGGTAGAGAGATTTTGTTTTTAACCAGGCATTCCAGGACCCATCTGTTATCCTCAACACGTGCTCACCTGGCCATCTCAGCCATCAACACCCCCTGGCAGGTAGAGAAAGAGCATATGGACGACCACACGGAGGGTCTTCAGGGGCTGGGCCTAGAAGCAGTTTGATAACCTTAGTTCACATTCTCTTCACCAGAAATAGTTACACGGCTTCAGAAGTCCCCAAGGGAGCCTGGGAAATGTAACCACTGGTTGGATGACCACTTCCTGGCAATAAATTTACACTATAAAAGTGAAACAGAACTGTTTAAAGTGTAGGAGAGGCAAGTGATTCATAAATAGAAAATTTCAATACAGAATCCCTCTTGGACAAAGTGTCCAAGAGAACTTTTTGCATAAGAAAAAAATAGACTTACGTCTATGCCACTATTTGCAGTAACTGTTGCTAATAGCAGCAACTGTCTGTTTGACTCAGTTTACCCAATCTTTTCCTTATAAAAAGCCATTTGTGTTTGCAACATACCCAAATGGCCTAGGTGCTAGTCATCTAACTACTTGACTATTTCATTCCAGTCCAAAAAGATTACTAAATATGTCATCAGTAAGCCTTGTAATTTCTTACTCATGTGCTTTTATGCATTTAAAACACTTTATTAATGTGCCCGATTCTATGTTAGTCTCAAACGTTGTTATAAGGGATTTGGGGGCAGCCTTTTTCCCTTAGATAGAATAATTTCAATCTCTCCACATGCCTTCCAAAACTCGCCATTCCTTGAAAATCTACCTCACATCATTCTTTTCCCTAAAGCCCTCTTGGAACAAACAAAATTGCTGTTAATCTGTCTGCCTTTGAATTTCTATACTACACTCTATCTTCATCCTTCCCCAGGTAACTAACTCTGTAAGGATTTGTTTGGTCTCCCTTCTGTTGTTAGCTTAAGCTGGTATTGTTTTTTCTCTGAGTTTCTATCTCTTATGGAAATTCTTAGAGGGAAGGGTCCATGTCCTACATTATTTTTCTTAATCCTCTAAACATGTAGCATAACGTTTTCTATAATAACTGCTTACAGATATATTTGACTTTGAAAATATTTGTGAGAAATTCCAGTTGTTTAATTGATATAACCAACCTTGCAGGATAAAAATAAATATCCATTAGAGTGCTTTGTGAACTGTAAGTTCCTTTTTTAAAAAAGGAAAGGATAAAACAATAATTGTGGTGGAGAATGTCGGAGATTCAGCAGAATCTGCTCTCTCCCCTTGACAGTCAGGTGTGGGACAGTCAGGAGAGACAGTCAGTCTCTCCCCTTGACAGACAGTCCTTCCTAAAGCGGACTGTGAGTAGAAGTGATATATATTCCCACTGGTGAGGCGGTGGACGGGCCTCCTCTGCCCTCGGTTCCTCCTCCTGCCTGCTGGAACCCCACGGTAGGGATCCAGACAAAGACAACGCCCCGAGGAGGGAAGAGTTGCCCGTCTAGCCCAGGTCTCTGGACGACTTTGGGAAGCAGAGAATCTCTACCTGCTCTAATACTTG
>CM052450.1:2048670-2087453 GCA_028533085.1 Varecia variegata | reverse complement strand
AAAATCATTACAATTTAATAAATTTACAATAATATTTGGCAATATTTTCAGTGACATGAGAAATAATAATGATAATCTTTCATACCACCCAAAAAGTGTGGTCTCTTTCTCCATGCATGACAGACTACTAAAAAGCATCAGATGAGTTGCGGGATTCATGGGTGTTCCAAAAACAAATTTCAGGTGAACCAAGATGTTTAATCCCTCAGCCCTTAGGTCTGCTCAGGTCGGGCATGGGTTGGCCAAAGTTCCAGGGCTGACCTATCACCCTTGACAGTATTTACCACAATGATTTGGAAAAATTTTGTCTTCTTAAATTTTTTAATGTGAACTCTGATGTCAAAAGGGTAGAAGGATATTGATTGAGAGTTTTCTAAACATGTCCCCAAAATTCTTTCCCTCTTCTTTAAAATGAGTGTTTCTCTTTTTACACTTCATATCCCTACATCATCCACCATCCTCAGTGTCAAACATGTGTCCTTATATCAGATATGGCATATTTTTAAAATGAACAAAAATACTAACTGAAAGTTATTTTCCACCTTTAAATGGCTCCCTTATTTTTACTTTGGTTTCACTTCTTTTCTGCAAGGGCCATAATGCAACCGAACAGATTTCCCTTTTGACTAAAATTAGAAACGAAAAGCCCTTCCCCACTCATTTCCCTTTCAGACAAGCTCCTTGGAAACCACACAAAGGGAGATTTTTGTGACTCCTCCTGCGGTTAGAATTCGGCCCCTTTCTCTCACATTCTTCCTGCTTCCTGCAGTTCAGAACCTTGTTCTGTCGCCTGTGGTTTCGGTTTCTCTCACACAGGTATTGGTTCATCCAGTTTCTGAGGCGGATGGTATTGTATTTCCACTAGGCTTTCTTGCAAAGGCTCATCTCCTTTGTTGCCTGTTTTACTGTACTTTTCCATCTGTTAAAATGAAAATGAACCCATGTTCCAGCCTCCAGAACACAATTATGACAGAAAAAATTCTAATTACAACAGTTCACATTCATTCCAGGAAAAGGCCTACCTGCAAGTTTACTCACATAGCCCAAAAGCTAAAGCCATGCTTTTAGTCCTATCGTAAAAGGAATGTCATTGACAAAATGAAGCTTCTTCTTGTAATGCCCTGAAATCTAAATTGAGAATATTTGCAGAAGTCTCCGAGGGCTACTGACCAGACGGAAGGAACATTACTTAGTCAACAAGGACCTACTCAATGTCTATTCTACGACTGCAGTAGTGGCTGAGAGGAAACCAGGAGATGGCAAAGAAATATTAGTGTCTTTCTGCCTAACTAAGTGCTCCGTCATCAGTCTGTGAGAGGGAAACAAAATCACGCACTGTTGTAGTCCACTCTCCGGAATCATAGAATGTCAACTCTAGAAGGGAGTTAAGAAGTTGTCTAATCTAGTCTTCTTATTTGTTGATTATGAAATCCCAATGCAAAGACATTAAGTGGTTCAAGGAGACCCAAGTAATAAAGTCAGAGCTAAAAACCACGAGTAGATGGAGCACAGAAGCAGATCTGAAAGTTTTATGAACTGTCCTATGCTGTCTCCCTGACTCTCTTGGTCCATTTATGCTGCTATACCAAAATACATGAGCCTGGGGAATTTATAAAGAACAGAAACTGATTTCTTACAGTTCTAAAGCCTGGGAAGCCCAAGAACAGGATGCTAACACCTGGTGAGGGCTTTCTTGCTGCATCATCCCATGGCAGAAGGGGAAAGGGCCGAGAGAGGGTGAGAAAGAGGGCCAGAGGGAAAGAGAGAGAACGAAAGGGGGTCAGGCTCCCCCGTTTATAACAAACCTACTGCTGCAACAATTGCATTAATACGTTTACTCAGCCTCACGGTCTAATTGCCTCTCATGAGGCTCCAGCTTCCATCACTGTTGCACTTGGGACCAAGTTTCCAACACATGCTTTTAGGACACACTCAAACCACAGCGCTGACTAGGGCTGGTACATACCATTAGAACTTGGTAATATTTCAGTAATACTTCAGCAATACTGCAGTAATACAATGCTGCAGGCTGTTCCCTATTTCCTGGAACAGGGTAGTTTCCTATTAAACATACACAGAATTATACATAGGTGGATGGAGACCATGTTTTGTGACTGTTGCTAATAAAGTGAGAGGAGCCTAAGCTCATCCCACTGAGCTACTAAGGACTAAGCGAAGCCCGTGAGGAAACAGGAAAAAGGAACTGGGGAAGCAGTGGGAGCCACGAAATACGAGCTCTCCAGTTCTCCCTCCCGCCGGCCCCAGAATTCACAGAAAATTAGGTGTGGTTTTCGGCTGACATGGGCCATGACATTGAAGTTTCAGGGTCATTTTTACTTAGGACTTAGGGGAGAAGAAAGCCCCAAGAGAAATGTGAGGTACACAGAGTTTCTGAGAACAAATTCCCTAATGGGAACTGAAATAAAATTATTAAAAGGTATTTCCAGAGAAACATATAGATTGATGCATAGAAATTTTACTAAACCGGACTCAGAGCTCGTCTTAACTTTAGATATCAAACCTGTCTTTATCCTCACACGGAAAGGCACTTAGAAAACGTGTCTGAGAGAAACTGAAGATGTTTTTGGTTGGTTTACAGAAAACTGTTTCAAGTGATAAGTAACAGAGGCTAGACTTCAACTCTGTTATAAGAGGATTTATTCTCTTCCTTCAGTGAGTGATTGTGATGTGGTAGGAAGAATTGGGAATTAACTCTCAACAAAAACGGCTTTCTCCCTTGTGTGCTATGAAGCAGATTCCCTAGAAGTGTTTGTCATCCTCCTCCTTAGCAGGACACAATTTTGACCTCTTCGCTGGAATCAAAGCATTGCTTTAGATCTCTCAGAACTCTACAGTTTTTATTAGGGAGTTCAGACCTCCAAAATTTAATCTGGAAGTTTAACATAACAGCTCATGAAAGGAGTCCTTTATATTTTGCAAAATATAAAAAACTATTCATTGCATTATTTGGCAACTTTCTTCATATCCTAAGTGATGAATGACTGTGATGTCTAGTTTTACGTGTCAGTTTAGGAGGCTATAGTTCACAGTTATCCAGTCAAACACTAATCTAGGTGTTGTTGCAAAAGGTATTTTGTAAATATGGGTAACATCTACAATCAGTTGACTTTAAGTAAAGGACACCATCCTACATGACGTGGATAAGCCTCGTGCAGTTGTTTGAAAGGCTTTACGAGCAAAATGGAGGTTACCGTGAGGAGGATCCTGCCTGGACGCTGCAGACTCAGCTCTGGCGGCCGAGTCTCCAGCCCGCTCGCTTGTGCTTCAGACTTGGACCTGCCAGCCCCCACAATCAAAGGGGCCAGTTCCTCGAAGTATGTTACTTTGTATATAGTATGTGTACTCCATAGGGAGAGAGTATGTTTCCCCCGAATGGTTCTGTTTCTATGGAGAACTCTGACCCATACAGTGGACAAATAGATTGCACTGTGCTATTGGCAACCAATTTGCCCAAAACTAACAAAGATAGATACGACAGAGATGATTAACTCTAGCAAAAGAATTTAATTGCTAAGTTTTTTAGATAATAGACAACTAAGAATATATTCTTGAGCTGAGAAATTAGATGACAGTCAATTTAGAAAAGAAGTCAAGCAATATAAAAGGATGCTAAATATAATTTGATTATTCCCCAAGCCTACATTTTAGGGTTGAACGGAATAATAATCATCTTGGAGAAAAATATGCTACATCATATAGTACAAGATACATGTCCTATTCTCCCCCCAAATTATAATCTCTTGGAAGGCAAGGAACTTGTCTTGGAATGCTTTGCTCATGGTAAGTACACATAACGGTTGCTAAATAAAAGAATGAACACATTCACGCTCTGAATGTGAGTTTTCAACATATATTGACTAGATGCCTTCTATGTTCCGACAGTGCTAAGTATGGGAGCACAGTGGGAAATATACATAGTCTTTCCCTCATGTCATTGTGCAATGTTTATCTGACTCAGTGACCAACAAAGGTGCCTAGGGATAGAGTGGGGAAAAAATATGAGTTATCTGGATTTATGTCAAACTCAGAAAGTTAGCAGTTTATTTTCCAGAATGCTTAATTTTCCTTCTTAACCATCATTTACTTAAACTTTTAGACAATATGGAGATAAGGGCATGGTTGGAGTTGTCAGACAGACCAAACCCTATGTCCTGGCATCACAACCAGCTACGTGACCCTGGACAAGTTGTGAACTTCTTAGAACCTCAGGGTTCCCAATTATAAAATGAGAATAATACCTAACTGGTAGCATGTGTGTCTGCACACGTGTGTGTGTGTGTGTGTGTGTGTGTGTGTGTGTGAGAGAGAGAGAGAGAGGAATAAAGTACTGTGCATACAGCTACCGGCTCAGTACCTTTTAATAGCATTTGGAAAGCTGACAATAAATGCTAACTAGATTTGATAGACTTTACATTTAAAAACTACACAACCTCTGGGATGACAAGTTCTTTTAGGAAAGTAACCAGCTCAGAGGCACTTCCCTTCCTTGTGACTTTCACAATGTCCCCAAACCATTGGTTTATCCACGGGAAAATCACAGGATGGTCCAGATAAAAAAAAAAAAATAAACCATCAGGGCAGCTACAAGAGATGAGATCACAAGTCAGCACCCAAAAACTGACAACCATTAATCTTGTCACTAAATGACCTAACCACAAACACTATGACTCTTTTCCTTCCTTCTGTGGTTACTCTAAAGGTAAGAAAGCACCTACCTTTAAGAAACTTCTGGAAAAAAAGACAAGATGAGACATTTTTTCCCTCAAGTTTATCCAAAACCCAAAGATGATAATGAGCTTTTTAAGGGTGTTAATCACCCCTTTTTTCTTCTCAAACTCTTTCTTGCATCCACCCACAGAACACTTTTTAGAAAAGACTAGTCACTGAATAAAAGGAAATAATTAAGGCTGATGGTTGCTTAATTATTTTCATGAGCTAAGAAAGTACTGAAATCTTACTATTGCACATAAATTCTTGGAGTTGGACAATACCTTAAGAGATTCTGTCCTTCAATCTTGCACCTGAAGAAAACATTCTTTCTGTGAGATCCTGCACAGAAAGTCACCTGGTAGCTGCTAGAACCTGTGTGGTGACCAGGCACTCCTGACCCGGGGTGGGAATAGGAGTTAAGAAATCCACTTCATTTCTGTACAGTAGTAATTATTTAAAAATCTGACTCATAAACTTCTACCATGTGGTCACACTGCTACCTGCACCCACGGTATCACACATAACCCACCCACCCTCAGCATTTGCCTTGTTCTTTTAAGTGTTACGATCTCTGACTCTTCCAATGCAGGGACTGTGCCTGTTTTGTTCCTCCCTCTTTCCCCAGCACCTAATAAACTGCCTAGCAATAGATTCTTAGCACTTACTTCCTGACTTAGTGCTTAGCAGTTCGGGTACATTTCCTAGAGACGTGCAGAATAAATGAAATTCTTTTTCCACATGATACCTTTAAATATTTCAAGATATTTAGCAGAGCTTCTCTTTTCCAGAATTAACAACGCCATATCCTAGGGCCATTTTGACCTGACAGGTCCCAGCGCTTGCTCCTTTGGAGTCACTGTCTCCGGAATGTGCCTTGGTTAGTCCAAATCCCCTGAAAAGTTTTACAAAGACCGAGAACAGAGGACTCCAGCAGAATGAAACGAAACTGTTGTCTCTCTGGATCCCACTGCCCTTCCAGATTTCACCCTGTAGCATGGTTTGGACGATTTGCGTCGAGGTCCTATTCATTTTTGTGCGAATTTATGTGAAGGAAGCTCTCCCCATTGTTTGACTCGAAATATAAGATCTGAATTTATTCCTGCTAACTTTTTCCATTTCATACTTCACATTACTGAGAACATTGTTTGTCCTTTTCGTTTTTCGAGCAGTGTCTGACCCAGGCTGGAGCGCGCTGGTGCCATCGCAGCTCCCTGCAGCCCGCGACGCCTGGGTCGAGATCTCCCCACCGCAGCCGGGACTACACGCGGGAGCCACCGCCCCCGGCTGATTTTAATAAAAACTTTTTTAGAGATGGCCGTCTCTCTGTGTCGCCCTGGCCTCACGCGGTCGTCCCGCCTCCGTCCGCCCGCCCGGAGCAGATCCGGATCGCAGACGCGTCACGGATGTTCATTCCCGCTTCTCCCGTTTCTCTCTTGAGCCGCCCCCGCCTTCCCGCTCGCTGTCCCCGGTGTTAGCGCCATATGCACCTGGAAAGGACTGGAATTAAAGGAAGTGATCATGCAGATAATGTGGAACCAGAACTGTAAAAATTTGCCTGCACTGTTAGAGAAAACAGCGCTTGCTGTGTGCGGCGCGGAGCGAGCACGGCCCGTGCACGGAGGCTGCACCCCGCGGTGGCGCCCGCAGGCGCGAACCCTTTCACTCAAAACGCCCCTGTCCCTTCGGCACAAACTGAAACATGAGGAAGACAAGAGGTACCATCTGATATATTCAAAAAATTTAAGCTTTTTACATATAATAGTCAATTAAAGATTTTTTCCACTCTAAGCTAATTATTTTCCATTAAATCTATATTACCTTTTTTTATTTTTGATACAGGGTCTCAATCTGTCCCCCCAGATAGACTGCAGTGGCATAATCGTTCACAGCAACCTCAAACCCCTGGGCTCAAGCGATCCTTCTGCTTCAGCCTCCCAAGCAGCTGGGACTACAGGTGCGCACCACCATGCCCGGCTAATTTCTTCTATTTTTGGTAGAAATGGGGTCTCGCTCTTGCTCAGGCTGGTCTCAAACTCCCGAATTCAAGTGATCCTCTGGCCTCGGCCTCCCAGAGTGCTAGGGTTACAGGCGTGAGCCACCGTGCCCAACTATATGTCTTTTTTAATACCTGCTTTTGTTCCAGGCAGCCCCACAGGATTTCCCGATTGGAACCAAGACCTACCTTTCACTATTTCCTGTCCTCCTTGCCTTTATCCAATCTATTATGAAACACTGTAATAGAGGGTTAACTAGTAGTAACTAGTTAGTAGTAACTCCTACAAAAGTGTCAGTAAGATTCCTCTTTCTCTTTATATTCTTGGCTCAATTTATTTAACAAATACTACTTAAGATCTTACTATGTGCTGGGCAATGTTTGGTGTAGGGGTACTACTAATTTATTTATAGCCTCATCTCATTCCAGAAAGTAATATAAATGAGTTATAAGGTTACAAAAGGAAGGAAGGACATTAAAAATAGGAGAACAATAAGATCAAGACCACAAAATAGAATCAGAAATGAGGTTAAAAGTCCAATCCATGAAGATCTATAAATTTCCTATGGTTGAATCAGAGTTAACTTTAAATATTATTTTATTTTATTTTTAATTGTTATGGGTACATAACAGTTGTATATATTTATAGGGTACATGTGATGTTTTGATACAGGCATACGATGTGTAATAATCAAATCCAGGTAATTGGGGTACCCATCACCTCAAGCATTTGTTATTTCTTTGTGTTAGAAACATTTTGACAGTCAACGAAAAATGGAAAAACTTGACCAATATCACAATCAAGTGTTCCTAGCATAAAAACAGAATTGCTGAGAAGTATCATTCTTCTTGGTCCTAAAAGCAGTAAGTGTTTTTCCCCTAAGGGTTTGCATGGAAACAGAAATGATCATGATCAAGTGTCGCCCCTCTTTTTAAAAAAAAATTGATACCCTGAGTTTCTAACTACTTTCCTATTTATTTTTACTTTTGCCCAGAAATTCTCTTGAAAATGATAGTCCACCCTTGCTGATTCCATTTATTCACTTCCCACTCATTTTTCAACCCACTGCATTGAAACTTCTATCCTCACAACTTCTCTGAAACTGCCTGACAAATGAAATCAATGTGCCCCATAACCTCACACTTCCATTTGTCACAAAGCACTCTCATCTGCTCCACCTGTGTCCAATTTCTCTCTTTGTCAGACTATCTTGCCTGGGATAGACAGAATAGTTTGCATCAAGAACTGCCTTCATATGGTTGCTCCCTCACTCAAGGACCTACTGACGACCCACCACATCAAACCTGAACACTTCCTGCCAGTTTCTAAGGCATTCATATCCAACTTTTTCCCCATATTCTATAGCCCCAAATAGATAAATAGATAGAACATATTACATGATGTCAAAGACGTAGAAAAATTTTATTGAGAACTTTTCAGTCATCTTACAACATAAATTCAATTCTGCTATGGGTGTTTTTATAGACAATGTATGTACTAAGTAGACTAAAGACAACTTGGGAACAGACAAATATAAACCCTATATATAATGTAAGCAGATTTTGGATGAACTGCTTTAGGTATATTCTCTTTCAAGAAGTTATAATGCTTGTTCTAATACATGGTGTTGTGACTTTCTTGTACATTTATTTTAAAAAAGTATAAAAGTATTTAGCATATGACCAAACTTGCTACAGACTGTTTATTTAGTATTTTTATTAAAAATAAAAACTGTTAAAATTTTGTTTTTGATGGATTAACAGAAAGGAACTATCATTACAACACCAAATAAAAGGAGATATGGTCAGACTGGATCTCTAGGATTTATCTACTTTTATTAATCATAAAATTCTATGAAATTCTAAATTATCTCCTGGCAACAGTCTTGAGATAAATTTCATTTCAATAATGTGTAGACTATAGGCAAAGAAATGGACCTGGATAAGGCTTTCTGATGGTTTCCAACTTTATTCCAAGGCTACAGTCTTTGTGATTAGAAAACTAAACTGAATCTGAGCTCCACCAATAAATAACTAAGTGACCTAGGACAGGTCATTTAACCTCTCTGAGTTTATTCCCTCATTTATAAAATAAAGATAGTAACAATATATGTCCTCTTCCTCAAGATCATATTACAAAAAATGAATGAGATAACATATATTAAAGTGTTTTACAAATGTTTTATATAAAATTTAATTATTTTATGAATAAATAAAACCATCTAAAAACTAAATCTTTCAAGATTATATTCATTCAAATTGAAATAGCTAAATTTGTGTGTGAATATCAGATGACTTCTTCTTGCCTTGGTTACTAATCCATGGCCAAGCATGTTTCTGTAAATAAATGGGCACTAGGATGTTTTTTTTTTTAAATACATGTGGCTCAAGATTAGACTTCTTCCGCTTTGTGGTATCACATGTCTGACCACAACAACTATTTTTAATTATGGACTATGCTTTTTAGTGACATCTAACTGCACACATAAGAGTCATCATCCTTATCTAGACACAGAGATGTGTGATGTGTGTGATTGCAATTTGCTTTTTTTCTGTTTTTTTTTCTTTATCATTTTATCTTGCATTTCTGCTTTGGTCATTTTTAAAACATTCAGATCACCTCACAATATTGAGACAGTAATAGACCACTGGTTCCTCAAAGCTATAAAGTTCTGATATGAAAATAGGCTAGCCAACTGTTCTTCACCTAACTTATTTAATACAAGTGTTTTCAAAGAAAGCTTATGGAATGAAAATGAATTGCCATTATTGTCAGCTCTAACTGAATAAAAGGTAACACTAACTACTGAACAATGGTATTTAATAACCACTGGAATTCCTAGCCAGGCTCGTCTGTAAAGGTAATGCACAGTGACCGCACGCTCCTCACCACTGCGGCTGCTTACAGTCTTGATGAAGAAAACATGGCAAAGACTCTCGGGTATGTGGTCAGTTGCATCGGCTGAAATATCATTAACATTGTAGGTTTGTGAGTGTTTGGTGCTAAGAGTGTACAAAAGGTTTAACACACGCAGCGTGTTGTCCTGGACAGAGGACCAACTTCGAGAGAAACAGAGCTACGTTCAAATCCCAATCATCCTACTTCCTAGCTCTGTGAACTTGGGCACCTTAATTATTTGTATTATCTTGGATAGGCAGATAATAATAATAATAATAGAGAGAGGGAAGAAGAAAGAAAGAAGAATGAATGGAAATTGTTGGCAATGAGGACTAAAATAAAAACGATGAGGGTTAAAGACACAGAGAACATGGGGACAGAGAGGTTTACACAGTGTGTTCAGGGAAAGTCCCTCTGATGAAACAACCCTGGAACCTGAAGGAAATGAAGAAGGAAGCTTTGTGTATTTAAGAGAAGAGAGTTTGAGGCAGAATGAAGAGCAAGTACAAAGTGCCCAACCTGCCAAGGGGGGTTGATAGCAGGGGAGGAACATTATTAACACTAAATCGACAGGAAATTCTGGGATTCTATGTGCAGATGGAAGGTGCTGGGTAGAGCCTGCAAAAGCAGCACATCTGGCAGAGACTCTCAGCACCCAGTAGGATGCAGGAGGAACAGAAGAAGAACTAAATGGGGTCTCTAGGCAGCTAGACTAGGGACGCCTCAGAAGGTCTCCTTCCTTGAGCCATGGAAGAGCATGGAAATAGCTGGAGGGCTGGACTCAGAAAGATTTGCAGTCAGAGACAAGGAGAATTTAACAGTGACCACCCCCCACCCAGGCCAAGAACTGGGCATTAGACAGGACCAGAGATGACCAGGTCATCAGTGTAGTTCAACCACTAAGGACCAGAAGTAGTGAGCAGGGGCCCCAGTGTGGTCAGAGGATGGCAACCTAGGACCAGGTAATCTCTCCCTACCTTGGTTCCACAGTTCTATGGAAACCCCCAAAACAACCAGGTTTTGAAATTAAGCAAGAGGAGAAAAGAAATTTCAATTTCTCAGATACATGAGTTAATGGATTAAAATTCATATTCCCTCAACTGTTGAGGGCAACAATAATGCAAATATATGTATATAAAATATACATTTGTCATGGAATATATACATTGCATGCCAAGACATCTTTTTTCCCCCTACTCTTCTGTGCTTTGGGATTAAGTTTATCTAAACTCTGGATATAGCATCAATCTTGTACAAAACAAATCCTTGACATGCTAGGTAAATAACATTCTACTGTAATTAAAGAAATAAATTACAGCTGTGAAAGTACTGTGACGAAGTAGAGCATGTCTGTCGTGGAGTATAGAGCAGGGCCATCTGGGCTGGCTGGAAGATGGGGGGGGGGGTGCTCCAGCTCTGTGTCCTGATAAGGGAGCCTCCCCACAAGCCTGTCAAGTAGGAATAATCACACCCATTTCACAGGAAAGGAAGAGGATGACCATGTTTGCCTCTGGGAAACATCAGGCACCAGGGCACTAAAGAAGTGTCAAGGAGCTTTATCTGTAATTGTTTACTTTTCATAAAGAGAATGGTTTTGAGTCTCACTTACATGATTAAAAATTCCTTCTTACATAAGTTGAAGTAACTCATGCCACAGGTCACCCAGCAAATAAATACCAACACTGGATTTGAACTCAGATCTGCAGGCCCCAACGCTCTTAACCAAAATGCTCTAGAAAACACCTACATTTCCAATAATAAGGCAAAGGGTATGTACATCATAGATATTTTAACTCAGGGTCTGAAGCTCAGGTGCTTTTGATGTGGCGAGTTGGTCTCGACAGCTCTACTAGCGTTCGGGACTTAACACTGCTGAGGGCAGGTACCCAGAACCCTTCCTCCGACGTATTTGTGTTCACCTACTGTTCTGCCTACAAGCTGTGACGTTCCCCCGGCTGCAGACACTGAGATTTGCGTGTGCTGTTGTGAGGAATGAAGAAACGATACAGCACTTAAAGAAACCAATAAATAAATATCGCGGGCAGGACCCGGGTCCTTGGCCTCTAATAGTGGCCATCGCCCCTGCTGTCAGACACACACACTCACACGACCCCACACCCCACACACTCCCTGCCCACTGTCACCACCTCCGGTACCGCAGCCACTGCTGTCATTCTTTCCAGCTCACTGTGGGCAGCAAAGAGGAAATTTATGACACTTTGGTAAGTAAGAGAGGGAGATAGGCCTTATTTTGTTACAGTATAGACAATATAGACATCAGTGTTTTTCTGCCTAGAAACTGGGAAGGCACAAGGTAGGAATTCTTTGCTGTTACAGCAAAAATCAAATAAAACAAAAACCTAAGCATAAAAGGAATTTATGTATTGGCATGAGACTGGGTAGTTCTCATATCTCTAGCAGGCCCGGAAGTTGGAAACGTCATTGCAAAGCTGTCTCACACACTGGCCATCGCCACCTGCCCTGGGCACGGGCTCTGCGGCTCGCAGGGCGGACACTGCAGATGTCACCTGGCGCCGCTGGGCCCACCGCACGGCCGTGGCTGTGGCTGTCGCTGCACCCCACTGTCGCTGGCGGGATTCTGCAGTTCCTCTTTTCCACGTCACTGACGTCTGATTGACATTGTGTGCGGACGCGTCCGGTGGACCGGGCTGTGGCCTGTGCCCGTGACCTGCTGCAACCGAGGCTGACAGACCTTGAACTTCATTTGTGTGTCGGGAGACGGGCTCAGTCTTAGGAGGCAGGGGCTCTTCAGGGGTCCAGGTACTAAGAAAACAAACAGAATGTCGAGTGTCAACCAGAGTGCCGCGGGACAGGTGAAAAGAACCCAGAATGTCTTCTTCTGTCCTTATTTTCTTTTCTGAGACAAGGGACTAAGAATTCAAAGTCAGTGGTGGACATGGCAGACCCATTCTGAAAACCCATTAACACCTTCACTTGCAGCCAAGAGCAAATTAACGTTTTATTTGAAGAAAACAAACCTTTATTTTTTGGGGTTTTTTGTTTTGTTTTGTTTTGTTTTTATTTCAGCTTATTATGGGGGCACAAAAGTTCTGGTTAGATATATTGCCCATGCCCCCCCATCCCCCGGAGTCAGAACTTCAAGCGTGTCCATTCCCCAGACAGTGCGCATCGCACTCATCATGTAGGTATACACCCATCCCCTCCCCCCACCTCTGTCCAATACACAATTGGTGTTATTCCCAAATGTGGACTTAGGTGATGATCAGGGAAACCAATTTTCTGGTGAGTACATGTGGCGCTTATTTTTCCATTCTTGGGATACTTCGCTTAATAGAATAGGTTCCAATTCTCCCCAGGAGAACCAAAGAGATGTCGTATCACCGTTATTTCTTATAGCTGAGTAATACTCCATGGTATACAAATACCAATTTTTACTAATCCATGAATTGGTGGACATTTGGGTTGTTTCCACCTCTTAGCAATGGTGAGGAAAGCGCAGTGCTAGGAACTGGTGCGCAGGAGACAATCGGGCCCAGGTGGCTTCCAGCCGGCCGGGCCCAGTGACGTGTCCCTAGGACCGAAGTTCCCGTCCCCGAAGAACCGTCGCCTCCGACAACTCTCCTCCTCCTCCCCGAAACAGCCGGTCCGTGCAGACCCTGGGTCTTCTCCCAACCTTCTCTCCCTGCCACCGAGCAGCCTGTGGGTAGGGTCCCCAAACGCGACCAATGTTGTCGTTACTTAACACTGATTGACTACACTGTTTTAGTCACTGAAATCCTCAGTGCTACAACTATGATTCCTTGTTCATGGGCTATGACAATAACTATGTGAAATCTGTTTCTAACTAATCTTTCTACCGAAGGCTTAAATATGGAATCCCAAGTATGAAAAAAAAATAAAGCTGTGTATCTAGCTCTGTAAAAGTGTCACTTATGTCTCAGCAAAAATTTTGCTATTAACTGTTTCAACAAAATTATCATTCTGGCTTTTAATTAATAGTGACTTATGATGACACCTAGTGGCTAATGGGCATATTTTGAAATCCCCCCCCCCCCCCCCCCGATTTCATCAATGTAATCAATTTTTAATTCCTTTTTCATAAATACAATGACAATGTTTTCTTTTATGGATCTGGTACATTTAAAGAATAAAATGACTATATAAAATTTCTCTTTCCCATCACAAAGATGAAAATGCTCAGAAGAGTTACCTGTAATTAACAAAGGCCACCATATAAAAATTTTATTTAAGCCTGGGATGAATTGCTTTAATTTCTGTCACCTTGTATGAAAGCTGCACATACAGTCTGATTATTTTGCAAGACTAAGACTGGGGGGAAAAAAGGAAAAGAATAAAAGGAAAAAAGAAGATGAAAAGGAAAAAAAGAAAAAAAATTTACTTAACTAAATCTTCAAATAATGTATGAGCTATATCAGTCATAGTTAAACAGAGAGGCAGAAAATAAAATTATATTATGCAAGCTCAAAATATATGCATACCTTGTAATCAGTTAAACCTCCAGAAGTAGAGGACTATGAAGCAGAATCATTTAACATAAAATTATTGGGATAGAAGTCACAGATTTATAGTCCTGACTATGTTGCTAATTAGCTGTGTGACCTTGAGAAAATTATGTAACCTCTCTGTGCCTCAATCCTATAATTGGTAAGCTAAGATGATTAGAATTTAGATAACTTTTGAGAGGGCTCTTACATGAGATGCTATAAATTGCTGTGTTGGTCACCTGGTCTTCCTCATCTAGGCACCTGTTCCTAACACAACAGTGTATGAAAGTGCTCCATTCTGAGCTCAGAACTAAAGGTTTAATATATACCAGCTTTTCTAGCACATGAATTTTCTTTTAGGTCATACATTCATAATCTGTCCCTAATATTTATGTCATTTATAGTCTCAACCTTGAATAAATGTTTCATAATTTCATTTGCTATTGAATAAATTGCCAGTAGCTTTGAATGTTTCCTCAACTTGCTTCACTAAAATGAAAAAAGAACCACTAGTATCCTGTACTTAATAATCAAAAACAGATCTTTTTTCACTTTATACATGAAATTCATAATTTTGTGTAACTCCATCAAGTCTTCTCACAGGCTTCCACTTTCTACCTCTGAAAAGCTCTAGTCCTGTTTGAATTCATTTCGTGGTTACTCTTCCCTCTCCTTGCTAGACACTGCCCCACCCCTTGTCTTAGCTTGCTTTCTTAAGATTTTTGTTTTCATTTTCCTCTTTTTTAAAAAAAAATTATTATTAATATTTCAAGCATAAATAATATATCAAAAACCTAACTTATTTTTTGTAATTTTAACATTTTGTTATATTTGATTTAGTGAAAATAGAACACTGCACAATTAAGACCCTGTGTACCTATCCCCTATCTCTACCCCTATCAAAAACCGCTACCTAGATTTGGAGTTTAGAATACACCTGCAAATTTCTATATTTTTATCACACATAACCATAAGTAATATGTATATTGGTTTGTATGTTTTTAAACGCTATACACATTTTTATGCAAGCATATATCCTTTTGCAAGCTGTTTGTATAGAAGTTGTTATTTTTAATGCAAAGTTTTTGTGTAAGGTTTATACCTTAGTTTTTTCTTTAAGAAATCTTGCTCTAGCTGAGGGTTCTAAAAAGATTCCCCATTAGTATTTTAGTTACACCTTTAACATTTATGTTTTTAACCCATATTTTTGTGTGTAATGTGAGGCTGGGGTCTAAATTTATGAGGTTTTTTTCCCATATGGGTAATCAATTGTTCTAGCACCATTTATTGAATAATCTATATTTCAGGCTCTGATTTCCACCTCTGTAGTATCTTCTTTTTCCATAGGAGTAAGACTGTTCTGTGCCATACATTTTTCTATTTGTCTTTCCTTGCCCAGATATCACACTGTCTTAATTTTCATAACTTTAGAGTAAACCTGGATATCTGTTTTCTCCACCGTTTTGAAAAGTGCCTTAACTACTCTTGACCCTTTTTTAAAAACACATGAATTATAGCAAGAACTTGTCAAATTCAAAGAGCTCTAGTGTAAGTTGGCTTGGAATTACACTGACTGTGTAGGTTAATGAGGACAGAGTTGGTATGTTTACAAGATTCTCCTCCGTGAACATGAGATAGCTCTCCATTTCTTTATGTCCTCTATTTGTTTTGTGGAAAATACTAAATTTTCTCTAGAAACTCTTGCATATCTTATGTTAAATTTACTCCCAGGTTCTATGTAATTTTTGTCACTATTCTAAATGCTATGCTTTGTTATATTTTCTCATTGTTTATGCTATGTAAAGAAAAGCAATTTATTTTTACATGTTAATCTTATAAATCACCAACCTTATTAAACTTTCTTTAGTGTCAAATAATTTGCCTATATCAATTCCTTATATTTTCTTAACTGATAATCCTTCCCTATGATAATAATAATTGCATCCCTTCACTGCTAATAGTTATGCTGTTTTTTAATTTCTGCACTAGGTGTGGCCTCCAGCAAAACATTGACTAGAAACAGTGAAGATATTATCCTAGGAAAATGCTTCAAATGTTTTACTCTTAAGATAACATTAGCTATAAATTTTTGGTAGAAACTCTTCATAGGATTAAGGAAATTCCCCTCTACTCCTACTTTTTAGGAGTTTTTATTATAAATGAGTAGTACATTTTTTTATCAACTGCGTTTTCTGCATTTATTGAGACAGTCATAGGGCTTTTATCTATTAATGGGTAAAAATATACTAAAGATTTCATAACAATAAAACTTCCTTGCATTCTAAAACAAATGCAATGTAGTCCTAATGTATTCTTTTACACATAATTGGATTGGTTTACTGATACCTTAGGGATCTTGCATGTAAGTACGTAAGACAAACGAGCTTGTAATTTTCCTTTCTCATGTTGTCTTCCTTTGGTTTTGGTATAGAAGTTTTACTAGTCTCATAAAATGTGTTTAGGGGTGTATTCATTTACTACTCTTTGAAAAAGTTTATTTCATATTTGGATTATCCATTATATGTTTGGATATAGTGCCTGTAAAATTATCTGAGGCTGGATTTGTATGTTTGTGAGTGTGGGTGAAGGTAGGGGAAGGGGGAAGGTGTGCTGATGGGTGTATGGGGAGATAAATATTCTCAGTATTTTGTTTAATTTCCATAATAGTTACGTCTATTCAAATTTTCTCTTCATTTTTGAGTCAGCTCAGGTAAGTTACATTTTTGTAGAACCATGACCATTTATTTCTCACATTCATAGTGTTCTCCTATGATTGTGTTTAATACCTATTAGATCTTCAGATCTGTAGCCATGACCTTTTTCCATCCCTAATGTTAAGGTCATCTCTACTCTTTTTCCCTTCATCACTTTTGCCAGAAAGACTTCCTTATTAACTTTACACAGAAACAGACACATCTATTTCTTAATCCTTTCTATATTCCCTATTAAATTAAAATAAGAACTTTTTTATTTTATTAATTTGTGCTTTCCCCTGTACCATTCCTTTCCCTCCCATTTCTATGGGCTTTCGATACTATTTCCTTAACTTCTTGTACTGATCACCTGGCTTATTATTTTACAGTTTTTCTTCTTCTTTAAAATATAAGCAGTTAATGCCATAAAATTTCTCCTTAAGAATCATTTAGATTTATTCCACAAATTGTGATACATGTTTATTATCTTTTATTTACATTTTCCAATTCTATTTTGATTCCTTGTCTGATCCTTTTGTTATTTAGAGGGTGTTTTTCTTTTAATTTATTGTTTTAGCTTCTAAATGAATCAAGAATTTTTAAGATATCTTTTGAAGATTGAACTCTTTTTTTTATTTTATTGTGGTAAGAATATTTAACATGAGATTGAAGCTCTTTACAGATTTTTAAGTGCACTATACAATGTTGCTAGCTATAGGCTCAATGTTGTACAATATATCTCTAGAATTTGTTCATCCTGTATAACAAACTTTATGCCCTTCGATTAGCAATTCCGCATTTCCCACTCCTCCCAGTCACTGGAAACCACGATTCTACTGTTTCTATGAGCTTGCCTATTTTAGATACTTCATAGAAGTGGAATCTTGCAGTAATTATCCTGCTGTGACTAGCTGATTTCACTTAACATAAAGTCCTTAAGGTTCATCCATTTTGTCACATATTGCAGGATTTCCTTCTTTTCTAAGGCTTAATAATATTCCACTGTATGTATAATATTAGTATATGCTACATTTTCTTTATTCCTTCATCCACTGATGGACGTTTAGGCTGTTTCCACATCTTGACTATTGTCAATAATGCCACAATGAACATGGAAGTGCTAAGATCTCTTCAAAATCCTGATTTCAATTCTTTTGCATAAATATCCAAAGGTGAGATTGCTAGATCTTATGATAGTTCCATTTTCAAGTTTTTCAGGAACCTCCATATCGTTTTCCATAATGGCTGCACCATTTCGCTCCTACCAACAGTGTACAAGAGTTCTTATTTCTCCACATCCTCACCAATACTTACTGTCTTTTGTTTTCTTGACAATAGCCCTCCTAACAGATGTGAGGTGATATCTCATTGTGGTTTTGTTTGCCTTTCCCTGATGATTAGTGACATCAACTATTTTTTATATGTCTGTTAGCTATTTTTGTTTTCTTTAGATAAATGTCTATACAAGTCCTTAGCCCATTTTTTACTTGGGTTTTTGGTCTATTGAGTTATAGAATTTCCTTGCCTTTAAAACCTATAAAACTGTGATATGAATATACAACTTAGTAAAGTATAAAGTTTATTTTAAAAACACATAGTTTCTTCCCACTACAAGGATGTCAGGACATTTTAACTCTGACCAGCCCCTCCCAACCTACTCACTATTGTTGGCAGCATTTTAGTTCCACTTTGTTTTTATACCACTGAAATTATTATTATTGTTCATACAGTCAATAATACTTGTATATATAAAACTCCACATGTTTACCATTTTCTTTGTTTATCATTTTTTTCTTATCTAAATCTTCTTCTAGGTATAATTTCTTCTTTAAGTGTATCTATTTAAATGCTTTCATTGAAAATCAAATAGTATGTATAGCACTTTAACTGATTATAGAATGTATAGTTATTTTATCTTAGCACTTAAATTTTTTCATTATCTTCCTATTTCTAGTTTTGTTACTGATATCTGTAATTATTCTTTAAAGACGATCTGTCATTAAAATCTAATTACTATTAAGTTTTTCTCTTTTACCTTGATGAAATTCTACAGTTTTATCACGATACATCAAGCTGTGGTGATACAGATAGATAGATAGTTCCTACTCAGATTCAAACACGGTGAATCTAATGAATCTTATATTAGTTCTGGAAAGTTCTCAACTGACTTATCTTTCATGTTTTCCATCTCTTCATATCATTATGCTATCATTTGAATAACATTGTTAAGTTCATCTTCAGGTACACAAATTCTCTCTTTAGCTATATTTAATCTGTTGTTTAACCAGTTAACTAATTTTTTTAAGTAAGTATATTTCTCATCTATAGAAGTTGTTCTTGGTTCTTTTTCAAATCTGCCTAATCTTTTGAAATGCTCTTTTGCTGTTTTTAAAATTTAGAACCTTTCTTTTAATGAATTATTTGGTTTAAACATTTTTGTGTTATAGCTTCTATTTGATAATTCTACTATCTGAAAGTCTCAGGGATCCAATCTTGACTCTTTTTGTTTTGGTGTTTTTGCTCATGAGAGCTTGTTTGCTTGTGTGTTTGTAAATTTTGGATATTATGCTCATCTTCAGCATGGATTTATCTGTAGGAGTTTTGTGTGGCCTGTGTTAAACCTGTGTCACTGCAGAAATACATCATGTGCCTTCTGCCAAGCACCCAAAGGACATTACAAGCCCATACTGCTTTTTACGTTGATTTCTTACTTGGGAATTTCAGGAACTCATGGGTAAGGTAGATTTAAATCCTACTCCCATGATGACAAATTCTCCTAAAAGGCTTCATTTTTTGTTTGCAGCCCAAGACAGTTAAGCCTCCTTGTCTCCTGTGCCAGTGGAAAGAGGTTTTCCAGTTCAACCTATTTCTGATGGTTTTCCCTCTGAAGCAGCCAGCTTTGGTGGGGAGTGGGGAGAATCTCAATACCAACGCCCATATGTACAGGTTCAACCACATCTCTCGTCTCAGTACAGGACTCACAGCCCAGATCCTGCTTTCTCTGCTGACAATCCCTGTTCTTTTGTTTTGTTCCTTAACCACGAAAAAAACAAAAACAAAAACCAAGATGAGCCAAATATCAGTTTTTCCTCTAACCATTATGATTTTCAATTTTCTCTTTGTTTAGGAAATTAGGTTTTCCTTTCTTACTATAAGATCAGCCCTGAATTTAAAAGAATTTTTAAACTGTTTTAGCCCGCAAATCTTTGTTTTCTAATGGGAGGATTTTCAGTTACATAATTCAAAGAATTGTTGGAAATAAAAACAGTCATTTTCTTCTTCAATTCAATTGTAATCTGCTTGTGTTGACAAGAACTGTGCACACAGTAAGTTAAGCATAACTACGGATAGGATAGCACAGTTCCATTGTAAGTGAAAAGACTCTTCACAAATAACGGCCATGATCACTAATGTTTTAAAGGTATATATACTGCATTCACATTATCACAGGAAAATAAGAACAACAAAATAATGATATTAATAAAATTTACCAATTATTAAGCACTTGGGGTGTATTCGTCATTACTAATCCTCTTAATAATTTTTGATTTATTCCTCGGGAAACTGACATTTATGTTAACCTGTTGATAATCATGCAGCTAGTGTGGTGACTCGGCTGGTGACAGAGATCCAGCTCTTTCTAACACCAGAGTTGATGATTTTCACATCACGGACTTCCGTTATGATCATCAGTGGGTCATAATTCGTAGTGTTTATTTTAGATTTGTTTACCTGGAAACTCTTTAACTCAAACTTGCCCCAAGTAAAACTCACATTACTTTTCTCTTATTCACTATGTTCACCCCCATAAGCTTGTATACTCAGAGCTTATTTTAAGTTGCCAGAAATAGAGATTAAAGTCATAAAAATATGAAAAATGCAATTAAGGGTAGAGACTGTGTATTTATCTACGTAATCCACTGCCTCACAGAGCACATGATTTTGTTAAATAAAGTCAAAGTGATCCAAAAATACTTTATTTCTCTAATATCTGAAATATTTCTCTAAGTACTTCCTGAAGTACCCTACATTTTACAATAAAATATATTATACCTATAATCTTTCTTCAAAATATTGAAACTTTAGCCTTTAGCAACTATGTCTATAAAAATCTAGAGCATTTATTTAGGGTAAAAATAAAAAGAAAAGCTGAATTTTAGATTTAAAAATTCAAAATCATAATTCTCTTGTGGAACAATTATAAATGTCAGTCAGCAAATTCAAGTGTGCAAAAAAACTTTATTTTTCTAAAGTGAACTTAACTTCTATGTCAGTAAGTTTAGATCTACTATGAAATAAACCAATGAGATTTATGATCACAACATAACTTAAACCGTGTGGTCCTTGGAGGACTGTGGCATCTTGCTAATATCCCTGGCACCAATCAAAAAGTAGGGCACGTTTCTGCCACCCCCCCACCCTCCACGCCTTCCAGGACTGGCCTGGGCAGGAAGGGGAAGCTGCCCCCGCTCAGTAACTCACTCTCATTTTCTCAGGAAAGAAGGTTCTTGCTGCTCATCGGACTTTTTTCCTTTCCTCTCTGATACTGAGAACAGAGGTGGAAAAATGTCTACTGGTTCTCAAAATCTATATTCTAGATCCTAGTTTAAGCATTTGAACTTCAAAAGCCAATAATTATGCTTCATTGCTGCTTGTTTTGCTCTCTGTATGTTGCGTGTCATCCTTCCCTGAAGCCTGTTGCAGGCTGGGCTGCATGGGAACGGCAGGGCGTAAAAGGGTAAAGAAATTGCCAAAGAAATGAAATGATTTTCCGATTTGACCTAGAAAGAAAAGACAAGTTTTGGAAGTCAACAAGAGTTGGCTTTAAACATGAGTAAAGATATTAGCTTGAACCACTAAAATTATCAATATGTTACCATTTTTTACCCTATAAAAAGATAATTATATAAGGTCCAACCTAATATAAGTATATACATGCTATGAGTAGGTTCATCTTGCTTATTCTCTTTAACGAAAATCAAGGAACCATTCTGAATCTACATTTCTTTGTCAAAGAGGAATATAATTTCCTTCATAATGCCATCCTAAGAGATTAGGGTTGTAAACTCTCCATTACCAATGAATTTTTGTATTTCATTGTAATGTAAATGCCATTTGGACAGGTTGCGAGTGCCTAGGAGGTGGCACAGTGTAGCTTGGGGTGTAAGAGCATGCACTCTGAGACAGGTGGCCTGTATTCTAACTCGCAATGCACAATCCACTATGTACTAGCTGTGTGACCTTTCTCTGCTTCTGTTTTTCTTACCTATAAAGCAGGGATAACGGATTAAAGATTATAGGTTTGCCATGAGGATTGTGACTTAATATTTGCAAGGCTCACAGATCAGTACTTGGTATTCTATGCCAAGTGAATATTTATTTTTATTATTAGATATTATGGGTTGAATTGTGTCCCCTCCAAATTCATACAATGAAGGCAAATCTATAGAGACAGAAAATAGATTAGTGGTTGCCTGGGGCTTAGGTGGGCGGTGACTGGAAATGGGTACAAGGGATCTTTTGAGAGTGATGGGTATGTTCTAAGATTGGATTGTAGTGATGGTTGCATGATTGTATATATTTACTGAAATCATCAAATTTTATGAACAAAATTAGTTGACTGAATTTTATGGTATGCAAATAACTACTCAAAAAAGCTACTAAAGGCTGGGTGCAGTGGCTCACGCCTGTAATCCTAGCACTTGGGAGGCCGAGGCGGGCGGATTGTTTGAGCTCAGGAGTTCGAGACCAGCCTGAGCAAGAGAAAGACCCCGTCTCTACTAAAAATAGAAAGAAATTATCTGGCCAACTAAAAATATATATAGAAAAAATTAGCTGGGCATGGTGGCACATGCCTGTAGTCCCAGCTACTCGGGAGGCTGAGACAGTAGGATTGCTTAAGCCCAGGAGTTTGAGGTTGTTGTGAGCTAGGCTGATGCCACAGCACTCACTCTAGCCCAGGAAACAAAGCGAGACTCTGTCTCAAAAAAAAAAAAAAAAAAAGCTGCTAAAATAATAACTTATCGATCATTTTTACTAAAAAAAAAAGTATCTATATTCTTTGTATTTTCATAGCCAACAACATGGAGCTATAAACGTGAGGAACAGAGAAACCTAACATTGTGGAAAGAGCTATTGCCACAGTGCAGCTAATTAACATCCTTAACATCTCATTTTCTTTCTATCATCAAAGGTACCTCTGTCCTCATCATGGAAACATTTCTAGTGTTTGATTATGTGTGTTACTTTATGACGTTTGATAATCTTCACCTAAGGAAGATCCCACAATGGGAATGATTGCCCAATATGCAGACAGCACTCACTATATTTTATGTTCAGGATATTGCTATTTAAGAAAGCATCATTTACTGTGACAAATCGTAAATGGGAAATGAAGCAAAATTTAACTGGAAGAACATTTTTCTGTGCCAGAGTTGTATGTGCATTGCAAGAAGGAAAAACAAACTTCCCTTTAGTGTGGTTTCAATTATTCACAGTCTCTGACGTGATTTTAATATAATCCAACACAAATGCTGCCTGATTCTTCTTTGCCAATTTTGATGAATATTACAACAATCCACTCTACTGTTCAGGGACAAATGTTTTCCCTTTCCAAATCTCATGGATTTCTTACTCAAAGCATTCTGACTTCCCATGAAAACTGAGTCACGGAACTGGAATTTACATGAATTGAGGTGGTTTCCTATTAATCTCCCAAAGCCTCTTTGGATCCTTTCTTGGAACAAACGTTGAAGGGCCAGATAAACACAGTCTCAATCCCCAGGCTCATGGGCTGCTGGCCACCCGTATTTAAAGTCTTTACTACTCCGTTACAACACAAAGTCCCATATCACCTTCACAGTATTATCTTGCGTAATTATTTCTTAATTGCTTTCTCTAGTCTACTGTCTCTGACCTATTAATACTCACTCAGTGCTTATTTTTACCAACAAGTCTTGGCTGTTCTTAAGGGCAGAGACCATGTCTTTACTGACCTTCAAATGTGCAACACATAAAACTGTTAAATCCTGCCCATTTCTCAAGGGCCTTCCCAGTGCTACCCCTTCCATAACATATTTCTGACTTCACCAACCAGATATAATTTCTTATTCCTTTTTTATCCTTTATAGGTTGTACCACTTTTATTACATTTATTGTGTTCTCTTTTGTTATATAGCAATTTGAATACCCTTCTTATTCACCATTACACTGTAAGCTTGTGAAAATAACAGGTGTGTTATACTACCTTGTGTTCTCCATTCTGCCCCAGCCCCGAGCCCACTCAAAATCATTCTCAGAATTAGAAGGTGATCAGCAATGCCAATTAAATCAAATAGCAATGGTTATGCCATCCTTACTTGCAGTTACAATATCCAAGGACAATATCAGTTCAAATGGTAGAAACAATGAACAAACAGGCTTTACCTGCTTTATTTGTTTAAGGAACAAGAAATATTTGTAGTCAATGAAAAGAACTTCTCCGTGAACACTTTGAAACGGCTACATCCCTTTGCCAATATTCTTATGCCAATATTTCTACAAACTTCCCCATCTCTCATGTTTTATAAATTCCCATCAGCATCTGGGGTGATTTTTACATAACTCTACTTTCTGATATATTAAGCAGCATGGCATAGAAAATAAGAAATGTACTTTAAGGTCACATAGCCCCAGTTCCAAATTAGGCAGCTCAGCTGAAGTTTAGTCAGCACGCTGCTTACCCCGTCTGAAGTTTAGATTCCTTGTGTCTATTATGAAGACCAAAACAAACAGCCTCTAATGATGATTATGAAGATTAAATGTGTTTAAGGCACTCTTTGCAATACTTGACATACTAAAGTACTCAAAAATTACATTAAAGGTATTGATTCAACTACACAAATATTTATAGAGTGCCCACGCAGGCCATGCACTAATTTGTTCTGAGGACCCAGTGATGAATAAGACAGACAGAGGCCCTATTTCTCAAAGAGAGAAGGAGACAGATGATTCTACACGCAAATGTAGTGCCCTGTGATAAGCACAGGAATGCAGAAGTACATACAGAGTGCATTTGGGGCACGAGTGAGGGGCACCTATGAAATCAGAAGACTTTTTTGCTCTCCCAGTAACTTCAAATCACAGCCTAAATTCTAAAACTTAGTACCTGCAAAGCATGGTCATTATAACAATAAAATCCATCTGATGGTCTGGTGCTAAGGGCACAGTGCAAGGCAGCAGGTGCCGTGTAACTGCATTGCAGACTTATCATGCCTTCTAGGCCAGGCCACATTCTAGAATTCAGCGCAGTCTCGTGGAGAAACGGGAACCAAATCTACACACAAATATCCCTCCATTGGATTATACAGAAGAGCCTCAAGATAAAAACATAATCAATACACATGTCACGTATTTTCATATTTTCTCATTTTGGGTAATAACTTAAAACTTAATAGTTTTAAGGGAAGAGACAGGGCCTGATGAGTAGCTTCTGCAAAACAGATGCCCTTGTTATGCTTCTAAAGCCTGGGTTTTTTCTTAATTGTCTAAAATAGCATGCTAATTTTAAAAGGCAATGATAAAAGACATACAGGGTTGTGAATGGAAAAGTTTCAAAGCTCAAAAGGCCAATTTCTCATTATAAGTGGCCCCTGGGGAGAGATGAGAAACTGGCACTCCACTCGTCAAACAGGAACCAGCGTGCTACTTTACATGCAGCTTTACTTACGGCAACCTTAGCAGAACCAGAAAGTTATAAGGTAAATGGAGTCTAATGGCTTCACTGCTTAACATGAATGACAGCAGTGATGGAAGGGCCTTGAGTTTATTTCAGGGGCCACACCCTGTGTCTCTGAATGGGGTTGGCAAAGAGCTGCAGGAGAAAAGGCACAAAGTCCACAACACCTTCCCCAGACTGGCATCTACCCACACTCCCTCTCATGACACTCCGCTCTTCTCTGCACCCAGCAGAGGGGTGAATATGCATGTTCTGACCTTTGCTTCCCGTTAGCCTAAATTCTAAACGAGCAAGTGCAACCTAGGAAAACCTTTCATTTTCCTTAGGTGTCCTTGCCTTTCTAGTGAGCTCTACTTAAGGTGATTTCAAATATTGTCCCTTCTTATAATCAAAATAATTGGTTTGAGTATGGTCTTCCGGGTGGTTGGCAAATATACATGTCACCATTATATTTCTATAAAAGTGGCACCCTCCTAGCTCTTATTCATTCCCATTCTTTTCACTTGGATTCTTTGTAAGAGTATGCTCTCCAACTGAGAGATTTGATTGTGAGGAGTAAATTAAGTTTCTATGTCATCAACTGGAAAAAAAATGAAATGAAATATCATTAATTAAAACAAAGAAAAATATATCCTTTTAGTTCACTCTTTCCTCTGCTTATTCACAACTAATAACATACATCTATATATAATTATAAAGTTTTTCTGAGGTATCAACATAGGGCAAGCTATGATCCAGCTAAGAAGACAACAAAGACTAAATGCTATCAGATTAATATCCTTGTAATGAGTGTTCTAGTTCTTGCTCAATGAGAATAAAATGGAAGAGCTCCCACTAACTCACTGGAGTCTGCTCAGAGATGAACAGCTGCCAAAAACTGCTGGGTGGTTGAAGAAGTGCCAAAGTCTAATTAAGAGTCATGTGATACTGAGTCTCAACTTCCTCTTCTGAAAAATGAAGATAGTAGGATCTGCCTCTCAAGGTAGTTGAAATGCTTAGGTGAAGTTCCTAGGTCACTGTGCCCACTGCATGCTCTATATAAATGATAATTATTATTTTATTATTACTATAATAATAAATACTCCATAATAACCTTGGGGACATCTGTAACCACAAAAACAAACAGAACTCCTCAAATATACCCATAAGGAACCTGTCTAGAAGACATGCGTGATACGAGGGAAAAGCCGTAACCCGACAGCTGGTAGACCTGGGCGTGAGATACAGGTCTACACACTTGGCCGTGAGACCTGGCTATTCACTCTCCTTCTCTCTTTGAATTTTGTCTTTTGAAAATGTAAGGAGTCAACCAAAATTATTCGTAATGCGCTGAGAGCTCACAGACTATCATTTTTATGAATCCTCTGGATTAAGTAGGACCCCTCTGCAATGTCTGGGAGACCTAATGCCCTGTGTCTGATCCTGCACTGAACTGCGAGGACATATGACCAGGCAGCACCCTGGAGCTTCTGTGGGAGGGGGGAGCCATCGCACCTGCGTCCCCAGATGTAAACCAGCCGCTCGAACTCCCAAACTTCCTCGGCTCCAGTCCTCCCAGGCAGCTCTACGACACCCCACATACTTGTCTTTCTTGTCAAAGGAACAGGCCGCTGTCCTGACCGACAAAGAGCCAATCTCTCAGGAACCCAAAGCACTTGACAGATGGCATCACATTAACACTGTTAGCTGTCAGCGGGCATCTTGTATGGAAACTCATTTTGGTAAGTATCAGAAACACTGAAAACCAAGTGACCTTCTCTTCAGCGCCAGTGAGTCAGTGCAACGTAACTAAACTCTACTCACTCGTCCGGCTTCCCAGTGAGGCATCTGCGACCGCCGGGGCAGCTGCGACGAGCCGTTAGGGGTCCCTCACCGGCTGCCCCCCTGGTGCTCCTGCACCGCGGCCGGCTCTCCCTACCCCCGCTTCTCCTCTCCCGGCCCGTGACACGCGGCACTGCCCTCCGTCCCCCAGCAGCGCCACCATCCGCACGACCGTCATCGCCGCCCCCTCACTGCCGCTCCACGGCCAACGCCCTCCTGACCTTTTACCCAACCGCAATGTTAGGAGTATTATTTAAATCAGCGGTCCCCAGCCTTTTTGGCACCGAGGACAGGTTTCATGGAAGACAATTTTTCCACGGACAGGTCATGGTTTCGGGATGATCCAAGCGCATTACGTTTACTGTGCAAACCTCTCTGCTGATGATAATCCGCATCTGCCGCCGCTCCCCGGCGCGGGCAGCCCCGCCTCGGCTCCACCGCAGATCGTCAGGCAGCGGGTTCTCACGAGGAGCCGCAGCCCAGATCCCGCGCACGCGCAGTTTACCGCAGGGGCCGATGAGGATCTCGCGCTGCCCGGATCTGGCGGGAGCTGACGGGCGACGCGAGGACGGGGAGCGGCCGTGAAGACAGACGAAGCTGTGCTCGCTCGCCGCCGTTCGCCTCCTGCTGCGCCGCCCGGTCCTTCCCCGGCCACAGACTAGCCCTGGTCTGCACACGGCGGGTGGGGACTGCAGTGTAGACGCCCCTCCTCTAAACCCTGCAGTAGAGAATAGAATTTTCCACAACCCAAAATTAACATGTACACACAATTTGCCTTCTGCTGTCCCTCTCTTAGATTTTTGTGACTCCTTCTAACGAGACCACCTGAATAATTTGTGAATCTCAGTGCAAAATGAAAATAAAGAGTCCTTTGTTGAAAAATTGAGACTTTTAAGATAGTGACACAGAGCACTAAAGCCGAACTCTGGGCCCGGTGTGACTGTGGGACACGTCACATGCACACGAAGTCAGTTCAAGGTTGCTGGAAGGATTAGGTGAAGTTCCTAGCTCACTGTGCCCACTGCATGCTCTACATAAATGATTATTACTTTTATTACTACTCTGAATGATAAAAATTTCTCTTATTCCTCAGTTGTAAGCACCTCTAAAGATACATGGCCTGGTGTCTTCATCGGAGTGTTTCCCTCTCTCCACAGCAGCCTCCAGCGATGTTGTTGCCCAGCCTTTGACTCCACAGGTTCATATCACGGGCTGTCAACATTCGCTGGTTTTCTGTCTCAGCCCCCAGAGACCAAGCTGTCGACCAGTTAGTTCACTAGACTGATTGTGCCATTTGTTACCTGGGAGCTCCTCTAATCCTCAAATTCCTATTTCAGGTATGGCCTCCAAAATCTCCGCTGCATTTTTATTGACTAATACTCCACTGATTGGCCAGGGGAAATGCTTTGTGTGTGAACAGTGTGATCTAGTATCTGTCAAACAACCTTGTGCAGGGTCCACCTACGAACAGAGCAGGACCTGGGATCGAGTCTCCTCAGGAGAGCGATCGTTTCTCTTCAGGATGACAGGCAAAACGTATAATTTCTCATTCGATAGAACCAGTAAAACATCTGCGGGCTAAGAGGCTACAGCCCGAATCAATAAACTGCAACCTAAAAATAAAGCCACGCAGTCCCTTTGGAATATGCTTGACTTAAAACAGACTTAAGTGGAATATTCCTTAATTACCACTGTTTTCGTAATACTTTTCTGACCCCCTTTCTCGGGCATGTTTAATTCTCCAGGCTATTTCTAGGCATTGCACTTAAGCAATTTAAATGTTTCCAATCTACAGATAGTATCATTCATCCTACCAAACAACCCTGGGCCTCGGCAAAAAGTAAAAATAGAATAATAGTTATATTATTGTTTATATTATTAAATATAACTAGTGCTTTGAGCTTCCAGAGTTTTTAGAAAAGTTTGGATGCTTTTTACTTGTCATCAAATTCAAACTAATTTTGCTTTACATCATGTTATTGAAATACTAGGCATGAACTAAATTTCAGAAATTTAAGCTAGAAGAGTTAACTAAGGAAATCTTTTGTAAAATAAATCATTATTTTCAATAATAATCACCCCTCAATCTATATTTTTCTGTCAGATATTTTATTATATTCTGATAGTAGGCAGCATATATTGTGTTTCTTTAAAGAATGATGCCCAAATTACATCATTTGAGGCAGATAGATTCAGAAGCATAACATTCCATTCGTGCAACTGAATAGAAACCATGTTAATAACACTCAAGGGAAGAGACTATAGTCTCAACATGGAATTAATTAGTTACAATAAATATAGCAAGAATGGAGGGGAATTCGTTTAACCACAGCATCTGTGCCATGTGGCTTTCTGGTACAGAAAGAAGGGAGGGAAGTAGACATATAAACACATGTGCCTAAAAACTCTAGGCTATTACCTAAATGGAGATGAGGATGTAAGATATATATGATTCTTCCATTTTTAACCAGAAGTAAACCAGAGAGGGAATGAGAGACCTTCTATTTATAGTAAAAAGTACACAGAAGTTGGCAGTTAGAAGGTCTGGGCCTTAGCCTCAGCTATCTCACAGCCACTATGTGAGTCAGTGCAATGCACAAGAGATCAGTTTCTTTTTTCAATTAAATGAAAGCTTTGAACTAGATTATCTAAATTTCCTTTAAATTCTAAATTTCTGTTATAGAACAACTACTTTAAAATGGAATTGCAGAAGCAGCCTCTCATATAAGCTCTTCCACTCCCTACCTAGGCAGCCAATATTTAAATACAAAAATACCTCTCTTTTTGTAAAAGTTGCCTTCACAAAGCTGTTTGGCAAAGGTTATAAGGAAAGTAAACAATTGATATAAATTTGTCATTTCTGTTTATCTTCCTACTCACACGGAAAAGCAATAAGATGGTATAAATGCTCGATGACACTAGGGGAAAAAAACAACCAAAATGCCATTTCTCCTAAATTACTGCATTTGAAATTTTTCAATAGCATTAAACAAGTTTCAATGTTTTATTAGATATTATTTTCTGTAATGCTTGAAAATGTGTTTGGGAAAGATGGATGCTTGTTTTTAATTTTCTGAAATTTGTGTTCCTTTGCTCAGCTTCATCTATAAAAATCACTCAGATAATCTCTATTAGCCTGATACTGTACATTCAAAATAACTTACATGGTTCTAGGCTTCCAGGATTGTATTTCTCATAACAGTCATTACTCTCCATTTTCCTTTGGATATAATTTTCTTTGGACAAAATTACCTTTTCTTCATGTAATAATGTTTCAAGTATACATTTTCTATATCTGAAAAAAAGCACTTATTTGCTGCATGAGTTTTAGAGTTCTTAAAGCAACTTCCCAAATATTCAAACTTGAGGGGGAAAAAAACTTCAATTTTTTATGGGGAAAAGTATATCAAAGTAGGTTTCTGAAGCTTCTGGGATTGCAATTTTTTTTAATTCTTTGCCTTTCCTACAACATTAAACTTGTTTTATCCAACTTTATTTGCACTATTATGTCCTTAAAACCTTTCAAGGTTTTATAATGCTATTTTTGGATCCTAAAAGACAAACGTTTGCTTTGTGTTCCATTCTAGTTCCTTATTTGCCAGAGTCACAAGGACTCCACTATTCAAATTTGCAGGTTTCATAAAAACATGTATTTGTGTAAATTATACTTACAAAGCTTGGCATTTCTACATATATCTCATTAATCATTACACTAATGATAAGTTACAAGAAGGTTACAGCAGAGGCAGGACTGCCGCTTAAGAAGCTGTGAGACGTGGGAAAACTTACAGGATCTAATCCCTCCCAAACTCCACTCCACAATTTTTATCTAAGTGAAAATTAGTTAAAACAAACACTAAAGGATAGTTTTTGTTTTGGATGAGCTTGTCAAGAATATACTCATTCATTCTTGAAGTGTTTATTGAACAGCTGCTGCTCCAGTCTCAATGCCAAGTCCACAGACACAGGGGAAGCATAAAGGAGAAGAGTGGGGGATTCCTTTAGCAAAGGAGGGAGAAAACGAGCAGGGTAATCCTGAGCTCTGAATTTTCTTAGGTCCCACCTTCAGGTGACGGAGGTATCTTTTTCTTTTCAAATTACCCCAGCTTCTGGTCACTACCGAGCCATCTACTTCCTGAGTCACTGGACACCACGCAAGCTTCGGTGGGATGGGGCATCATCATTCACCAATGTCCTGGGGACAGATTTGTTTCAAGATTAGATCGATAAGTTTATAAATGGTGATCTGCAGAAAAGCCATTTTAATTTCTGTGATGGGGAAAAAACAGGCAATGTGGCACAAGTATGTTTGTTCTGCTCTTCTAGGGCAGAAAATGTATATACTTTGCACATGGCAGAAAGGGACAGGCTTGTATTACAAACAAGGACAGGGAGTTGATTAGGTGATTAGAAACAGACTATGCAAAGCTTCGCAAATACACATGGGTGGGCCCCTGTGTGTTCAAGGCATGCCTCATTTAAAGAAGCAAACAATGGTGCTTTCACCTGTGATAACGAGGAAATGCTTCCAGTTCCAGTTTCCTTGATATTTCATTGCATTCAGTTTTGTCTAAAAATGAATATAGTACATTATTTCATAAAAAGGAAAATATGGAGCATAGTATGTTTCAGGATGTAGTATGTTTCAGGACATGTTTCAGGACATATCATGAAAGATCTTCTCTCTACCAGACACTTAGAAATGCTAGCAAAAAATATAACAAATATTCCCCATTTAAATACATAGCCAAGCTTGCAAAAAGTAAGGGAAATCAAAGGGAAAAAACAGAGGAAATCCTAAACCAGAATCATAAACTAGCATTTAAAGTATAGCTGAGTTCAGCATTTGCTAATCTCAGTTACCTAAAGATCTGGCTTTTAAGAGTCCTTTGAAAGCCAGAAAATGAAATCGAAGGCTGTCCTACATTGAGCCAGGGACTCGCAGACTGCTGCACCTTCTGTGAAAGAGTAGACAGAAAAAACTAGTCACCTGCAAAGACTGATGACGAGGAAACCAGGTCTGTCATACCAGGTCTGTAATTTAAATTCACCCTACCTGTGTGGTCCAGGAAGCCCAAGCCAAGAAAATAACCCAGCAGTCCTGGGTGGGCAATGCCTGGGCTGCCTGACAGAGCCACTGCAAGTCTCCTTCACAGGGAGGCACCCTCAGCCCAGTCCTTGGAGAATTCCACAGACTAACAATGCAAATATACAAAAATGCAAACAGACACATCTCAGTCCACATTAAACAACCGTGGACAGCCGTATTCATTTCCAGGAAAAGAATATCACATTTTTAGCTATGCTAACATTGCCTTAATTACATTGGAGGAAACAAGATTCTAACTGATGCCCTGGAAGCTGGTCAGGAAGGACACGATGATCCACTAAGTGTTCAGGGGAAACAGAAACCAAGTAGCGTTCACACAAACCAGAAGCCACAGTTAGGAAGTCAGAGGGGACAAGACCAGGACGGGTCACGTGTCCGGGCTGCAGAGTTTTAGGCCACACTCTCAGCAATGGACACTGAGTCTGCGAAGACAGAGGACATGGTGCAGAGCGGAGACGTGGGAAGGAAACAGGCAGAGGGGACACTCTGGGAAGGCTCGGAGGGCCAGGGGCAGGGTCCACAGAACGCAGGAGCCGACTCCAGTCTTCCTCCAAACACTGGCCCAAACTTCTGCCTACTGGATACATTTCCCTGAAGAATCCACCAGTGCCTAAGAGTTCATCTTGCTTCTAGAATATATTGAAAAGTGCCACCCTCTGAACAAATGGCAGAAACTATATAACTAGGACGCACCGTGGGTAGTAGGCTTGTGGCTTATTTCTTAAACCACCACCACTGGCATTAACCAAGTAGCTATATTTTTTCCCTTTTTTGCAGAATATATAAATGGCAAATCCTAATATTTATAATTTCTAATACTTCATTACTCTGTTGTGAAGTTCATTCTGGGTTTTAAACATACAAAAATACTAAATATTCTTGAATTGCACACATTTGAACTTGTGTTACTTTGGACTTAATTTGGCTGAAATAGGCATAGATTAAAAGTGCTCTAGAGTAAGCAGATTGCAGCTGTTGGAAAGACTCAGCCTTTCCAAGGAAAGGGCATTCCCACGCTGCACCCATGAACGTGCTGTGACCCCGTTACCTGCCCTGACAGCTCTGAATCACTGTGATCCACCTAAGTTCCACGGACTGCATTGGTCTCACTCCATCAGTTGAACTTGCCCTACCCTTCTTCAGGGAACTACACATGCTTAGAACTCTGCCGCAAGCATCTACACCTTGTTCTGGAATCCCTCCAGGACCACCTTCTACCTCCTCATTCTGTGACTGTCCATCCCGCAACTTCTTTACTTCTCAGTCTCTGTTGATGCCCAATTTTCACTGTGTCTGACCCCGTTAAGCAGGGTTTGAAACTGGCACTCCTACAGAGTAAGAGGGTAAAAGTGCCTTACAGGGTATTCCTTCCAGAATCTTCTGGCCAGCTCCCTGTATCCAAACCATGAGAAAGAGGAAACATTCTTGAATCCCAGAAAATGAATTATTTGGGGAAGAAAAGATTTGACTATGACACTGAATTTCCTGGGCAGATCTGGCGTTGCACACGTCCTGAGGCAGAAAAGGAAACTGGAGCCACTAGCAGCCAGTGAAAGCGGGTGCTATCGGCAAACCTGGATCCTTCCCAACCAATGCAAACCCTGCGCCTCCTGCATCATTGCTACGTCTACTCCGCTTCTGACATTCTGAAGTTTGTTTGCCTATTCTAGTCCCAAAGTTATCCTTCAGGTTTGATAAATTCAATTTCTTTGGGTTTGAACCTCAAAATCATTAAATGCAGGTAAAGATACTCTTCTACCTTATTGGACTCCTCAATATTTTAAGAAGCAATCCATCAGCTGCATTGTGATCTTCTGTTTTGCTATTTTATTACAGAAGTTCTTAACTCCCACTTCTCTGTCTCTGTCTCTCTCACACACACACACACACACACACACAGACACACACACACACACACACACACACAGTTGGATTAGATCCAGGACAAGGACACTAGTAATCTCATCTTATTCTGCATTCATTAGACCTCATTTTAAGCATTGCATTCAATCTAAATTTTAAGAGGCATATTAACAAACTGGAAAATGATGGAGAGTTCACAACTGCCCTAGAAGACCAGTTGAAGAAACTAGAAAGGTTTGACTATAAAAGAGTCCTTTTTAGATCCTTCAATTGTGATAAGTCCCTAGTAATTTGACTATCCCAAACAGATCAATGTTAATAGTTCTCAACAATTTGATGACATGTGTGCAGTGGTGGCCTACTTATTTGTACTCAATTCTCTGTCTTTTTTAAAAGGGATTTTGCTTTAGGCTATACATTTTTTGAAACCAGAAAAATGAATTATTTTGGAGAAAGGGTTTGACTATTACATTGAAGATTTCATGGAGCTACTGTTTCCAATTATCTGATTACTACAGATGGTCTGCTAACGTTAGATAAAACCTCCTTATCAGCAATGCATTGGAATCCCACAGCACTACTTTCCATATTCAACAAAACCTCTGTTTGCATAGATACTTGTGTGTAAAAACAGAACATTCGTACTGAGGCCAGAGTGCCATAGAAGGTAATTATAGAGACAGCAAAATCATTTTACACTGGGAAAAATAAAATGCTGGGTGTCTCCTGAAATTTCAGAACCTGATTTCAAAAGGATCATAATAAAGAGGAGATAAAATTTAGCATGGTGGACTGCTCTACGGGATGTATTTGTAAGTATGAGATTCTATAAAATAGTTGATAAAAACAAGAATGTTGGCTTGATATAAATGACTAGTGGATGCTGATTTCAACAGCAGGACTGCTGGGAGTGTTGGCAGGGTTTCTTCTAAGGAAAAAACAAACAAACACATATTCTTATGCCCAGCTTTCTATACTTAAAACAAAAATTTACAGTCACCCCCGATATAAACAGATCTTCTAAATTGGGCAATAGAAGATAATAGTTTTAAAGTATATTCTTTCATTTTATGTGTTGTGTGTGTGTACATTTATGCATATGTTTAGATAAGGATATATTCTAAAATCAGACATCTTGGAATTCTTTGTTTCAAAAATCATGCATTACCAAGTTATTTGTCCCATCAGTTTATTAGTTGTACTGACTCCAGATTTCATTGTTACAAGGTTTACCTGAAACGTTGTTAATCCTGATTTGATGGAATTTCTTTATTTCTTCGCGTTATGCCTAAGCACAGCTACACGCAAATCGCTTGCTTTTTTAATGAGCAAGAATTTTGTGTGTTATGGTAAATAAAATCTCACTAAAATGTAATTTGCTTCAGATTTTTCTAAATTTTATGTAGCATGCTACATTATGAAATAAAGAAATATATTTAAATACAAATATTATATATGAATAGAAAGAATTACTGATTTCCTATTAGGACAATAAAAATATTTAAATATGTGAAAATATTTGCTTTAAAAAATTCATTATTTTCATATCACTTTAAGATTTCATTTAAATACTACAGGAAACTTGACTCTATTTCTGGCATAATATATATCAAATTCAATTCATCACTAATGCATTTATAAACACTCTAAGAATTAGATTCTATCAATGAGATGTATCCTTTCTCTTAAATAATTATCAGGAGAAAACACTGGAAGCAAAATCATTATGGAGACCTAAACTTAATCTAAATAACCTTAGATTGTAAAAGTACACCTTAGTTTCACCAACAACTTATTGAAAAAGAAAAAAGATAAGCAAATTGATATGATAAATATAAAATATTTAAAGAAAAATCAATGGAAAAATACCAACAAAACAGTATAGGAATTTTTATAATAATTCATTAAATTAACAAAATTCTAGATAAGGAGTTAACAGATCAAAAATAGAGATAACCATAATCTGGCATTTATGAAGTGGAAAAATTATTTACTTAAAACTTAAGGCAGATTATTTATAGAAATCCTTGCCAAATATGCATTCTCCAGGAAGCACACAATAATCTTTTTGTTTTTGTTTTGCTTTGTTATTATTTTATTTTTAGGTCAGTGGTATGTTTTCACATATCATACCACCAACATGAAAAAAAATGATTATTGTTGATTTGAAGCTTGGTGAGTTTATCCACAATGTAAATCAGTTCTATATTATATCAGTTTAGGTCATTCTTTCTTTCATGGAAACTCTTTTTTTTGCCAAGATAGATTTGTAGTTCTATGGAATATTTGAGGTTGATTTTTATTTTTACCAGTAATTGACTACTTACACTCTACTTTGAAGGGTATAATTTAACTAAAAATATTCTTAGATTTAACTAATAAACAAAATAAATTTGTTTATCAATAGGAAATTTTAATCAAATTCTTATCCTAAAGAACTATATTTTTTTAAAAAAAATAGAATTTACCCTTTTGGGAATTACCAAAAATATTTCTCAGATGTTCTCAATTATAAATGTGAGAGGGTTTCATATGTCACTCTATATTTTGATGTATTTAACTGTCAATTGAGATGTATTACTTAATGATAAATATTGTTGAATGCAGGATTACAGATACTTCTTTTTGAACCAGTAGTAATTTTGAAAATTCTTTGTCCTCAGACTGTGGATTATATTTTCTCATTTTGTCAGATGAAATTTCAAAGGCTGTCTTTTCTCTTCTCATTTTAGAGGTATGAGAATTTTAACTTTACTCCTTCATCTACTTTCCATCTTCCAAAATAACCTTGAAATATTTTGTCATTTTCCTTTTCCTTGTTTAATCCCCTTTTTCCTTCATGTTTAACACATTAACTGCCATGTGAGTTGTATTTAACTCACACTAGTTTTGAGCCCAAGGCCTCGTGAAGCAAAACCTTACAGTTGGTTCATGAAAATCTTACTTGTTGATGTTCTTATTGTTACAATTAATGTTGACAATTTAATTCTAAAAACGTGCATTGTGTTGCATTTAACTCATGCACAGAAATAATAAAAAATAACAAGTTAGGATCATTTTGTTTTAATAAAATGCCATGGCCTCAGGGAAAAAAATTTTTTTTCTAGTGTGGTAGTCAATGTGTTAAGCCTTTCATTTTCCTTTACTATAATTTTACCAGTGTTTGGTTCAAAAAGGTAATAAATTCGGGTGGTCAAGCTGACCTTTTTACCCAAGACTGGGTTAAATATTTGTGAATTCACCTCTTTGTTTCAATGCAGACGGCATTATGAGGGCACAGGGAATGTTCTGTGATATTCCTGCAAAGTAGTGGCTCATGGCGATTGTGAATCAATAGAAGCACAGAAGTGCAGACATGTGGGTGGATATTGGATCCCAGAAATCTCAGAATACAGGCGGCAGGGCACCGGGTGCCGGGCGGGGGCGCAGGAGAAGGGCTCCAGTCACCGGGACAGTGTCTGACCTCCAGTCCCATTTCAGATGGGACTGGAAAACCAGAGAACTTCATAAAACTCAATTCTTTGGTGGTCTATTTATTCTACGCATAATACATCTTGTGCATAATTCTGTCACTAAATATTTTCTGCAATTTAATTATTGATACTTTTATGACATACTCTATTTGTATTCCATAATTTAATAAATCTGTGAACATTTGACTTAGAATACTAAACAACATATAAACAACTTGCACACACACGATTATCAAATAATATTTGAGCAAACACTTCAGGGAACTTATAGTCTAGTAAAAGTAGATAAGTCAGAAATATAAATAATATTATTTTTATGTATTTTTATAGATATATTTATATTTTTCTCCTTTTTCAATGTCCCCCAACCGAGTGGTAGACCAGAGAACCTCCTCTGAGTCAGTCACACAGCTGAGCACAGGGTCACACAGCTGAGCACAGCTGAGCAAAGGCTGGTCTACGTGAGCCTTTCTGGAATCAGGAAAAGGCAGCCTTCGCTTCACGTGGGATAAAGCCCCACTCGGGGTTCCAAAGCTCGGCAAGGGGAGGCCGGGTGGATATCAGCCTCCTCTCTTCCTGTGGACCAGGCATCTCTATAGAGGGGCAACCTGCGTGGTCGCGCCTGAGGGGACGCTCTGGCGGGCTGTCCTCCAGTCCCTTCTGCCCCCAGCTCGCAAGCGCGCCCGAGCTCTTCTGGCCAGAAAAACATCCCTCCTGAGGGCCCCGACTACTCAGTATGATGCACAAAACCAGATAACCTCCGAATCCCTGTTACAGACCCAACTAGTTCTAAAGCTGGGACCCAGCCATTAATATGATGTGTGAAGATAGAAATATAGGAACAGCAAACATGACGAGAAGAAGGATTTGCAGAGACTTGTTGACATGTTGAAGAATGGATAAGGTTAACGGGGAAAACTTGTGAGATCTGAGCTGAAATGTGAAAAGAGGAAGGAATGTAGTCTGACAGAATGTGTGCTTCCTGTACACAAAAAAC
>CM052450.1:2025643-2048170 GCA_028533085.1 Varecia variegata | reverse complement strand
GTAACTGCATTTTATAGATGATCACAGAGATGAGGAATCTTAAAACTTGAGCTACACTAATGTAGTTCAGGGTCCAGTTATACACAAGACCGGTTATGGACGGACAATCAATTTAACAGTTTTCTTAGTCTCAATTATTTCAGTGTTAATCATCTTCAGTCAGATTTATCTATCCTGAAGAAGGTTTTTATTTTCATCACACTGCTATTTAAAGACCTAAATGAATTTACTATCACCAAACAAAATAAAGTCCAACATCTTTAGTCTTGCATTTAAGGTCATCTAGAATCTAACTGCACACACAAACATACCCCTATAATAAACTTTCCCTTTTGCTTAAGCCACTTTGAGTCTACATTTGCAATCAAAAGAGTCCTAGTTAATGAATTAACCTATGCCCCTTCCATCTCGCTCCTTTCTATAGTCACATTTAGCCTCCTTGCTGCCTGGTCCTCCTCACTGGCAGTGGAGACCACACAGAAAACAAAGTGCAGCAGACCATGGCCCCATAAGTTCCTGTCTCCAAGTCTGCGAGTGTACTTGAATCTGCACCTCTACTTTCCTACCCTTCCAGTTACAAGGGAGCAGTCACTTCTTAGAGTGCCGCTTCTCCGATGGATATCCCAGCCCCCGCATTCTGAATTCTAGCCCCTCCTTCTTTCCCAGGAACCTGAAATTCTAATGATTTTCCCTCTTTCTCCTGCGTCTCCAACCACTGGCCACGGCCAACTTCAGGGTGTGTCACTGACACTGTAGACCCTGGAATGATGCCCCTAGAGACACGCAGGCAGCCCAGAACGGGCACATGACAAGAGTCCTGCCTCTGTGTCTATTCTACCTTTCTGTCAGCAGCTTTCAAAACAGGCAAGGAGGAAAGAAAGAGTGCGAGGAAGGAAGGACAAACAAATTACACGTAGCTCTGTGCCAGTAGCCCTCCGTGTGTCCTGGGCTTCATTTCCTCTTGCTTTCCTCCCTCTTGTTTCCGTCCTCCCTGCTCCACCAAAACCAGCCTCGCCAAGGTCATTAATCACCTTGTTAACAAATCTGACCGCATTTTTCAATCCTTTGCTCTGTTAATCTCTTCCCACCTTTTTACACTCAATTGGCCACTCTTTCCTTTTTGATAAACTCATCCGTTAGGGCACAGTGGCTCACACCATTAATCCCAGTGACCAGGAGGCTGAGGCAGGAGGATTACTTGAGGCCAGGAGTTCAAGACCAGCCTGGGCAACACAGCATGACCCACATCTCTAAAAACATGAAAAAAAAAAAAAAAAAAAAAAACCTCATTCCTCGGTTTCTGTGATATCATATTATTCTGATTTTCTTCCTGCAAGCTCCTTTTTTACAGTCTTTCTCTTAAATGTTTCTGTTCTTCAGTCACTCATCTGGGGCTCTCTGTTCTCAGTTCATGGTCTCTCCCTGCATCTCATCATTTTTATTTATTTAGTTTTTTGCCCAACTTTATCTTGAAATCAAATCTCTTGCCTAAATTTGTTCTCTTTCTTCCTCTCACTTTCCACATCCGACACATCAACAAGCTCAGACAGTTCTTCCTCCAGAACCTCTGAGACCCTCTCCCCGTCCTGCTCTTCCCCTTCCCCACGTCACACCTCACCCCTGCTCCTGCGGCTGCTTCCCAGCTGGCCTCCCTGGGCCGTTCCTGCCACACGACGACCCGATCTGCTCACAAAACCAGTTTGAAATGTCAACAAGGCTATTCCAAATTTTAAAACCTTTCATGATTTTCCAACTCCTACCATGAAATCTACACCCAATGGCCTCACGTGCTCGGCCCCTGCCTGTCCTTGAAACATCTTCTCCACCACTTCCTCCCTGCAGTGAACATTTTCGAACACGATCATTGGCCCAGTCTTAACTCTCTAGCCTTTTTTCTCAGCTCTCTCTCTCTCTCTCTGCCACACTCTAGATTCATGTGGTCACTAAATTCCTTTTATTTTCTGAACTAACCTTGCTCAAGCTGGTCCCTTCCCGCAGCACATTCTCGCACACGCTGCTGCCCCAGCTGGGATATTACTTGACTGCTGGCTTCACTAGCCACCCTGGGTCCGGTTAGGTCTCCTCCTGTGTGTTCTCGTGGCCCTTGTACTTCCTGTATCAAAGTCCCCATCAAATGTATTTTCATTGCGTCTCAGTGAGGGCAGGAGGAGGAGAGGCGAGATCCATGGAGACCACAGGCAGCCAGAACTGGGCATACAGCAAGTGCTCAACAGACACTTTGAATGAATCGGTAAAGACTGATATAAAAACTCACCATTTATCCCCAATAATTCACTGTATGTCAGTGTGTACTTATGTTTAGCAAACTATTTCCAGCTTTTATTATAAAGTGTGGACTTAATTATCTTAAAACTTTGTGAGTTGTTTTCTCAAAGTCCCGAGTTAAAAACCCTTTATGACATGTACTGTGACGTAAAGATGTCTGGGCTGAGGGAACTTTATCTAAGTATTAAATTCAAAGTTACAATGATCAGAATGGATAAAACTGGTAAGCAACACCCCTCTTAGAATTCACTCTTAAGGAGATTTATTTTTATTTGGATATTTACACTTTGGCTAATTAGAAAGAGGCAAATTCTTATTCACTATATTGAGAGAGCTTTCTAAAAATAAGAATTGTCCCAAAAAGGAAGCCTTGGGAGTTGGTGGGTTCTAAAGGAAAAGATCTTTTTCAGAGATTGGTATTTTTGAAACCTCATGATTTGAGGACTAGGTAGACCAGAGGTGTTCTGAAGTCACTCAGCGATCCAAGCACCCACTCGTAGGAGAGATGAGTCATTGCACTCCCTGCCCTCCCTCCCCCACCAGGGATTGCACTTCTGTAACTTCAAGAACCCATCCTTATTTTTTCATAATTTATAATTCTGTATGTTCTTTAAAAATTGAGTCTAACATATAATTATTTTAAATGACTAAATTATACAGATATATTCTGCGTGTCTTTAGAAAAATGAGCAGGCGAAATTGTTGGATTTGTAAGATGCGCAGAGATGAATCTAAGAGGCTCCCTTCAAAGTAAGTAAAGTTTAAATTCTATAGCCATTTTAAAGCATATTCAACGTCCGCCCGGCTAGCTTAGTCAGTAGAGCATGGGACTCTTAAAAGCATATCCATCACGTGCTGAATAAGTGCATATTTATTCAACTGCTATCCTAACGTATTTTGTTCAGAAGGTAAAATTTGCATTGACACATGAGTGATTCCACCAGACGGGCAGTCACGTATGACACTAAAATTCCGTTTTCATTATTCATGGTTTACACTTGAGAATTCAACGAGTTAAATGTTTTTAAAGAATCTATTATGAAGATTCTTCATTCTTCTTACAAGTTTTATATTGTTTAGGTTAAAATGAGATCTTTGATCCAGAATATTTTCACAGTTAAAACTCTCCATGTACAAATGCCAGAAAGCTTCACCCCCAGATGAGGAGGTGAGAGGAGGGGCATCAATGCCCACGGAGACTCCAAGCCTCTTCCCTTACACGCTTTGCCGTGGCTAAAAATGTACCCCTTTGGACGGGAATAGTGGCTGAATTGAAATGGAAGGTATAATGCCTGGGAAGGGGAACAAGCCGTTCTACTGGACAGGCTCGCCTCAGAGATTCCCAGCTTGAGGATCCGTGTTAGGGCTCCTCATTCATGGTCAGGAACCGTGGACGCCTAACCTAGTCCACACCGAGACCTCAGTTCTGGCCACATCTGGCCATGTGGCCAGAGGCCCTGGCGTGTGTGCTCCTCTCCTGACGTACTGAAATGTCCAAAAACGCTTCCAAGTCACCGTGTGACGGGGAGGAGGCAGTGCGACCTAGCTCGGCATTTCCGATGACCAGATGACCAGCTGAGGCTGCTGAACTGCCCAGGTGCAGCCAAGGAAAAAGGTGTAACCGGCTGATGATTTCCACAGAGTGTCCTGCCAGAGCTGCATTTCTTGCTGCCTGCCTTGTAGACCCACCAGGAGGGAAGGGGAGGCCAAAAAAAGAAAGAGAGAATTCACATTCACGGAAGGCTCCCAGATAATAGTTACTTGATAGGTGCTTTGCATTCATGATCGAATTTAATTTTCATTATAGCTTTGTGAAGTAGACATTATTATTCTTATTTTATACATGATAAAACTGGGGTTTTGAGAATTTACGTAAGACCAAAACTATTAAGCATTGCACTGGGATTAGAACCTAGGGCTATCAGATTCCAAACACTCTTCATTCCTTTGTCTTCATGACATCCCAAAATGCTCCCGTATCTATTTGGTATCCACTGCCTCTCTGCCCAGAGAAAAGGAGGGGACACAAAACTGGAGAACTGGTATCAGGAAATCTGGTGGGTAAAGGGACAAATGTGTTTTGAATAATTCTAGTAAAGGCACCTGGATAACCATGGGCCAGCATGAAATTGTAAGATACTCAGAAAAAAAAATTATAAGCAAAAGTGGGGTTCAACCAAAACCAAATTTTATTTCACAACTTTACACCCTCACCATAATTACTCCAATCACAGTTTATCGCCATAAATCTCATGAATCTTAGAGGCAAAGGAATTCTCTTACCAACAATTGCCAACACTTAACTTTAAGCTAATGCAACCCCTTGATGGCATCTGCATTCGTGTCGTGGGTTTTCTTCCCTACATGATGGGAGTGAGTGGAACACACAGGCACGCAGTGAACCTTGGCGAGCACTTTCCACTTCACTGGATTGAAAAGGTTATTTTAGGTAACTCTTTCTACAGTTCTAATAAGAGAAAAGAACACTGAGTCAGATACCATTTCATGGAAATGTTTTCTGAAAGCAATCTTAACACAGTACACTGTTAAGCCCCAGTACTGATGCAAACAGTCTGTCCAAAACTGGCAGGATCCATCTGAATTTTTAGAAAACAAAAGATATTTGACCTTTTTAGGATTTGCGATACTTTTCCATGTTCTCAGTTATTTTTTAACCTCTTTAACTAATCTTCCCTCACTGTGTGAAGAGCCTGCTAATCCCGACAGCCGTCCCTGCAGCACAGATGCGGCCCACGCAGTGCCTGCTGGTGTCTGTGCCCGTCTTTGTCTATATCTAGTTGTTTCAAGGTGAAAAATTAAGCATTTACCATAAACGGAATGGCAGCAAACACACTGACTATTTTTAAAGAGGAAAAGTAAAATTTTCTGTATGTGAGAATAGTCTCTTGCCAATTCAGCTCATGAAGTGCACCAAAGTGGACAGAAACGAAGCCTCAAAGCCAGTATCTTTCACGGATCTTTTCTAAGTGGTAAATGGCTTTGGTTATACTGTTTAGGTCAAATACTACTTTACATATTATACCTTAATAAAAATTAGAACTCTCAAAATGAAAAAAATATATAGCAAATAAGAGATGGAGAAAATAATAGATACAGAGTTACTAACTTTATTATGTGAGTGCACACAAACAGGTTTTGAGGATAAACTGCGAGTCTAACAGATAAACACTGCTGGTGGCAGCAGCGCACAGCACACAACCTTTTTAAAAGCAATTTGTCGTTGTACCGAGGACCTTACCAATGTGCACTTCTGTGCCCACTTTCATTCTACTTCTGCCCATCTCCTGAACCTCCTAACACTGTGAGCACAGCACGCTTTACAGAGTGCTGCTACCTTTGGCTGTCAATGGTGAAAAATGAGACAAAATCAAAATGCTCTTTGAGAATAATTATATAAACTATGGACTGCCCCCTTGTAGAATATTCTACTATCACTATAAATTATCTATCAATGATTATAAATGTATAATTACAGATTATAACACAATTGTGATGACATATAAAATGCTTACTAAGTGTATATGTACACACATAAAGTGTGCACACACACAGAGTGTGATTACTTTGTGGTTAACAAACACACAAATATGCACATAAAAAGACTAAAAAAAACTACATCAAAATACTAATAGCGGTAATTTGTGAATAGGGAGATTATAAGACAATGGTTCTTTATCTTCATAAAATTTACTTTATCATATTTTCAAGTATACTACCTTCATAATTTGTGTAATTTAAAAAAACTTATGTAGTAAAACTGAAATGTAAAAGATCAAAGAAAGATAAACTTCCTCCACAACCACACACAAATGGAAATGAATTATATTTTAGTGTCATTTTCAAGATAACATAGTTCCAGGTAGTTCAGCAAAACTTTGAGAATACTTTAGCCCAATGAGCACTTTTTGTGTTTCTTTTCAAAGCCTTACTTTGGAGGAAGTGTTGCAGTGGGCTCAGTCTTTTGACAATTTGATGGCTACAAAATGTGAGTATTGTGTGTATATGTTGTCTTTGGATAACTGGCCGGTTTGGGTCTTAGGAGAAGGGGCAGGGCTGGGGGCACTAGATCTGTTCCTCTCACAGCAACTGTCACAGCTAAATAAAGGAAACCTGAAAATAGCTTGTCATGTCAACTGCTATTATTTTCTCTGGTGTTAATTAAACCACGATTAGTCACTGCGAATATTTATTCTTCACAAGCATATGTGTAAGATCCCTTGGAAAATATGCTTACGTAGTAACACATACTGAAATATACTGCCTTTCCATAGCCTTCAAAGGTTAATATTAAATTAAAAAAAAACTTGCTGTTCTCAGTGCTTTCAAAAGTAAGAATAAATTTGAGTCTTGATGGTCTAAGATTCCTCCTCAAACTTTGTATATCACTTTATCAGTCTGATTTAAGCAGGACTATCTATGAGTCCACGTAGAGTCGTATATTAGCATCAACGTACAAATGAAAGATAACAGCAATGCACGTGAGGGAGAGAAAGCCCAAGGCTCAAGGAAGGAAGTCTGAAGGAGGCTGTGCATTCAAGAGAATAGTCCGTTGTGTTTGGGGCAGGAAAAGCTGGCGGGTTGTAGAAAATGATAAAACCAGGAGACAGGTACAGAACATAAGGTAGTGGGCACTCACAGAAAGTTCTGTTGAATTTGGTATTTTTTAATGGAGTTGATTCCCCTCCAGTGTTCATTAATCTCTGCCTGTAGACCCATCTTTTGTATTTAAGATCCTGTCTCAGCCTCTCTGGGGCTGTTTAATCTGTTCAGAGATACGGGCTGTGTAGAAGGGTCAGCGGTGCCACTTAGATGCTTTACGTGGTGAGGCGGACCAGAGCTCACTCCGGACAGGTGCCTCCCGCTCCTCCTGGGCATCGCCGTGTTCCCGGGGCACAACCTGCCCTTTCTGACGCCAGGGGCCCCAGTGGTATGGACTCAGTTGTCACCACCTGGCCCAGAGTGCGGTGGTGGGCGGCATGAACCCTGCTGCAACACTTTAACCAAACACCCTGGGACTTCCTGCCTGGCCCTCCCTAGGGCTGGGGTTCACCTCTCCAGGCCTGGTCTCCCCCTGAGCTCCTGCCTTTCGTAGCAGGCCTTTCCAATGACCACTGAGGCCAGAGTTTCTTTCTCTGAGGCAATCACTGCTGCTTTTCACTTTTTATGTATTCCTCAGAGTTTGTGGTCCAATATGCCGGCATGACTGTAAATTTTTAAAAATATATCCTTTGGGTAAATTTTAGGACATTGAAATGGGAGGAAGAAATGAAAGCATATCATCAGTCAGCTATATTGATTAATCCTCTGCTAATAGCTTAGATTTTCATCACAACTCTCTGTAATCCATGTTTTGCAACATTGCCAGATTAATCTCTTTCTTAAAGTTCCAAATGCTTCATCTGTAAAATGGGAATCATGTCACCTATGTTTTCAGCCTTACTGTGCAGGTTAGATATAAAACAACTAGCTCGACGCCAATACAGATTAGGCACACAATTATGGGTAGTTCTTTTTATTACCAACAAAGTGCATGTCTCTGAAGATCATTCATTTTTCTCTGCTGCCTAGAAAAAGTCCAAAATCTTGGCATTCAGGACTCTCTCTATAACCTAACAGATTTTCTAAAATTTATCTCTGGCTATGCCCCTTCATGTAACATGCCCTCTGCCAGTGTGACTATCACTCCAGTTTCTACTTGTACATTTATGACTCTTCTGCTCCAGGTTTTGCTCAAAGTCCTTTGCATCTCCTCTACCAACAATGTCCATCCTTAAAGTCAAATTCAAGTTTCACCTTTTCAATGAAATCTCTTGGAAATATTTTTCCTCTCTCTTCCATTTTGTTAGTAAAATTATTCTGCTTTTAATTGCAGTTTGTGTATTGGGTTTTTCCACAGTGGCTTTCTCACTAGATTTCAAATTCCTCAAGAGTGTGGATTGCTTCTCATTCGCCTTTCATCCCCCTGAGAGACTAAAAACATGCTTTGCACCTAATGGGCATGCAATAAGTGTTCAGTGAATAAATACAAGACAAATACTAGTAAGAAAAGATCAAAACACCAAGCTACATTATGTAAGTTTCTGTGTCAATCCTGGAGGCTTCATAAACAAAAGTGAATAGAGTTAAGTATTTGGCAAGGATTCCAAGTGGGCACCTGCCTAGCTACAATTAACAATTTAGAGATCTAGTGTCATGAGAATAAGTAAAGGCTACAGAAAAGATGAGGACAGGAAGACATCATACTATGCTACACTACACCCAAAAATACCGTCAAAGTCTCAGGCATTACCAAGATGAAAATTAGGAACAAAATCCTGTGGGTATTTCTGATAGCCAAACCTTAATAGAGATACAATAGAACTAAAAAAGATACAGAAAAGTGCATTTATAATGACATGGGGACCTACAATCACCTTAAATCCAAGGACCCTTCAAACTGAAAAGGTCAACACCAAAAAGTAATCAAAATCTATAATGCCAGAAAAAATTGAGCCAGAAGGCTCATACTTATATTACTGACTAAATCACAAAAGATGAGGAGAGGGGTTGCCCACTGATATTTGAGTAAATTATGTTTCATATAAATAAAAAGTAGTTTAGTAAAACCGCAATTAACTCCCTTGCATGATTCACTCAATCCTGCCGTGTGTCGGGCAGACCCTGCAGGCACCAGGGACGCAGGGTGAGAGGTGCACACGGTCCCTGTGCTCGGGGCCTGCGCTCCCTCTAGAGGGGGGAGACAGACACCAAGTGAACAAATTAACCAGTAAATAATTCCAGAAAGTGGTCAATGCTTTGAAGCAAATAAAACCAGGTGATGGAACAAAAAAAGTCAAGTAGAAGAGTGCAATTCAGTCTTATAATTAGAGAACTGTCAGAAGGAGTAAATTTGAGCAAAGAGCTAAATGATGAGAAGAAGCCAGGAGCAATCGTGCTGGGGTCCCTGGGCAGAGTGGTCCAAGCAGAGGAAGCCAGGTTTAAAAGGCCCAGGGATAAGAGTGAGGTCCGTGTCTTCAAATAAGTGAAAGACGTTCAACATGAAAAAACTGTAGGGCCTTATAAGCCACGTGAACAACCTTCAATTACAGAATAAATAACAAGATTCAATGCACATTTAAAAGCTCTTCCTGGTTCTCTTCTGAGGCATTGAAGCAGGCGGACTTGTTAGAAGGCTGTTGCGATAAACCAGGTAAAACCAGAACTCTATGGGGAAGACAAGGCGGGGAGTGATTAGCATACGGATGCTGACAAAATCCATGGGGCTATGAGATCCATTAGAACGTTCAGATGGAGGAAAGCAGATATCCAGAGATGGAGCTGAGGTGCATGCTATTTCCAAATCCAGGGAATAGGAGGGTCAGCAAAGTGCATGGAAAAGGAGCATCATGTGAGTTAAGGATGACCCAAACAGTGTGTTATCACCGCAGCCAAAGAACAGAGTGTTTCAGGGCAGGAGCTGTGGACCGTGTCAAAGACTGCAGAGAAGCCAGGTGAGCTGAGGAAAGGACAGCGACCACTGGATACGGCAATGCGGAAGTCAGTGGGGCCGCAACAAAAGCAGTTTCACTTCCTCAGCAGCAGAGGAAGTGAGATGTAACACAGAGAATAATTTAAATAAGTTTTGCTGTGAAGGGCAGCAGAGACTGGAAGCGGGCGTGAGGTCAACACTGGGAGTCAATAGCTGTGACTGGTTTTATTTGTGAAACACAGCAACATACTTGTTTGATGGTGGCAACTGTTAGCAAGGAAGAAACAGATGTCACAGAGGAGATCGGAGACAAGTGTAAGAGCAACGGGAAAATGCCAAGTGATGGGGAAAGCCGAAGTAGGAGGGAGTCAGAAAAAAATTGTTGGACCAGCTCAGAAAGGAACAGGGACACTTCCCTTCAGGAGGGGAGTTAGAAAGGAGAGGTACAGACGGAGACGGGCTGGTTGATCTGGTGCAGAGAAGACGGAAATCTGCATCTGATTAAGTCTGTGTTCTCAGGGGAGTTTGAGGCAAGGTCATCGGCAGATTGCGGAGCAGAGGGTGTGGTGGCATGCTGAAATGCGAGAAGATACAACATTCAGAGATTTAGAGAGCCGTAACATTGTGGAAGGATCGCTGGGTGACTGGGCACTGTCAAGTGCTCCTGGAAAATGTGCGGTGATGCGTTCAAGTGCGAACGCGCAGTTGCGAACGAACGGGCTGCTCCCGCGTAGACGCAGAGCAGACGTGTAATTAAGCCGCTCTGGGGGGGCAAGAGCTCGGATCACACAGAGTGTGCTTCAATCTTCCAATCTCGATCAAAATCGTCTTTGACTGTACTGTCTGCTTTCCTCCTGTTCTGCATTGTCCCTGTCACACGCAGACGTCCTTAGACATGCAGAACTGCCGCACGTGACGAACCCTCGGTGCTGGCTGTCGCCTCTTCCTCCGCATCGCGGCACAGGCAGACACTGGGAGTCAGTGGCGGGTGTCAGTGCCCCTGGTACACAGCCCGATCCCGGCGCAGAGCCATTCCCTCAGCTTCATCTGTGAGAGTCTTGGCCGCTCACGTGATTGACAGCCTCCTACACTGTCATCTACTCTAATTCCGATCTCTCCTAGCTGCTGCTGTTGCCATGGTTCCCTTCATCCACCCCTGTATTACCTACACTGCCTTGGCTTTGCCCTTTCCATTTACCACTTTTGTCTTCTTTAACTTCGTCACCTTGCAGGGGGAAAATAACCATGGCCTTGTATAGACATCACTGTTCAGTAAGAACATTTTTTTTTGTCTTATTCTCAGAAAATCAAAACGCAATCGCATGCCAGGTATAATCCTGTGGTCTTTAGTGCTTCTTGGATGCTGAGTAATTAGGGTCTTCTTTTTCACTTTTCAAGACCTACATAGAGTCACTTTAAAATATGGAAGAATGAGGGATCCAAAAGCCCAGATTGACAAACCTTTGTTTATTTAGTGTCTGCTATATGTCAGGCAGTGCGTAGGAACTGAATATATGAGGATGAATAAACTGCAGTCCTAATCCTCAAAGTGTTCTTAGGTGAGTGGGTGGAAAATGGAAGTAAACCAATAAATATAATAGACTGTGATATGCAGAGGGAGAGAACTGTAAGTTAAAATACGTGGGGAGGGAAATTTTCCCAGAAATTAAGATACATAAACTGAGTCTCAGATCAGGGTTTAAAACCTGCCACACGAAAGGAACTGTATTTACAGTGGCACGAAGGTGACACACTGCCTGGCCAGGAATAGCAAGGCTTGAACAAAGACAGCTTCCAGGAGCAATGAGAGAAGAGGCTGGAGAGGCAGAGGGTGCTTGATCCTAATGGGCCTTCAGCTACTGCCAGGAGGTCTGGCCTTTATCACCAGGGCAATGGGAAAACTTTGAAAGGGTATAAATAGAGGATTGTGGCTAGATTTTTGTTTTACAGATTTTTCTTTAATAAAAGTGTGGAGAAGATTAAAGGCAGGATCAGACAGATGAACTGAAGCCTTTTCAAATGAGATGGTTTACAAATACACTTCGAAAATCATAAACAAAAATACATAGAAGGAGAACAGAAGATAATGCTTATAAATATTAACAGAGATAGTGTTTTAATATATAAAGAGATTGGAAAAAATTCAAGAAAACACTAACAGTGCAAAAGAAAAATGGACAAAAGATTTGCGATTCACAAGAAAAAAAGAGAAATGGTCAGTAAGAAAAATGTTTAAGCATTAATATTTTAATAGAAATTTAAACAATTACAAATCACTGGTTTCACCCCATCAGACTGGAAGGGTTGGAGTGTAGAAAAACTGACAATGCTGTTGGGAATGAAGAATAATGAAATCTGTCCGAAAGCAATTTTAAAATATGTATTAAGAGTCTCTAAAAATATTACATCTTCAGTCTAGGAATTCCACTCTTCAAAATTAATTATTTTTCCCTAAGAAAATAATTAGAGATGGAAAGATTTATACACCAAAATGTTCAATGTAGGATGATTTATAACCAAAGAAAGGGAAACAAATGTTCAATACTAGCAGGACAGCCAAATATTAGGTTATTAGGTATGAAATGTCCGATTTCCTTAAGTACTAAATTTGACAGTTAATATCTCTGACGTTTCATTTCTTGTTTCATTTTATTGCAAAGGTACATCCTCAGTCCTTCAAATACACATTTAGGCTTGTGATTATCTTTCAAAAAAATTTTTAGAGGAATTTTTGCAAAATCACTTAAAAATCAGAAATTCGAGTTGTTTTTGAATATGAGTTCTGTCGTGGAAGAAGTGCAGCACAGACAGCTTGAAATACCAACAAAGTGTTTGGGAAGGATGTGGCCAATGAATGCACAGTACATCCATGGTTCAGAGAAGTTCCGTTCTGGTGATTTTAATCTCGAAAATGAGTCACGTGGGCGACCTGAGACCGAGGTGGCTAACAATGAGCTGAAAGCCATGAAGGAAGCGAATCCATCTCAACCTACACGTGAATTAGCAGCAAGGTTTGACATCACTATGCCAACGATACTGGACCATTTGAAACAGATCAGCAACGTAAAAAAGCTGGATAGATGGGTTCTGCATTCATTAAATGAGCATCAGAAGAGAAATCATCTCAAAGCTTGCCTTTCTTTGCTGTCACTACACAAAGGCAAACCATTTTTACACATGTAACCATATTGTTACATGTGATGTAAAATGGATTCTTTTTGACAATCGCAAGCGTTCACCACAATAGTTGGATAAAGATGAAGTGCTGAAACATAGTCCAAAACCGAATAGTCATCAAAAAAGCTAATGGTGGCCGGGTGCAGTAGCTCACACCTGTAATCTTAGCACTCTGGGAGGCTGAGGTGGGTGGATCGTTTGAGCTCAGGAGTTCGAGCCCAGCCTGAGCAAGAGTGAGACCCCCTCTCTACTAAAAAATAGAAAGAAATTAGCTGGACAATTAAGAAGATAGAAAAAATTAGCCGGGCATGGTGGCGCATGCCGGTAGTCCCAGCTACTCCGGAGGCTGAGGCAGGAGGATGGCTTGAGCCCAGAAGTTTGAGGCTGCTGTGAGCTAGGCTGACACCACAGCACTCTAGCCTGGAAAAAAGAGTGGGACTATGTCTCAAAAAAAAAAAAAGCTAATGGTGTCTGTTTGGGGGTCCGTCGCTGGTATTATCCACTGCAGCTTCATGAAACCTGGTCAATGGATTACAGTGGATGTCTACTGCAACCAACTGAACAAAATGAAGAGGATGCTTGTGATTGAGCAGCTGAGATTGGTCAATAGAGACAGGCCAATCTTCTCATAAGGCAGCGCCTGACCACATGTCACCCAAACAACACTGTTCAAACTACAGAAGCTGGACTTAGAAACTGTCATCCACCGTATTCATCTGACCTTCCACCAACTGACTACCACTTCTTGTAAGGAAAAATATTCACTTCTCAACAAGCTGTGGAAAACACCTTTCACAACTTCATCGCCACTCGCTCTCTAGGGTTCTTTGCTGCTGCATAAACAAGCTACCATTAAGATGCAAAGCTGTCAATAGCTTAGGTGCATACTTTGGTTAATTGTACTGTTTCTTGTTTGAAATAAAATAAAACAGTGCTCCCCAACCTTTTTGGCACCAGGGACCAGTTTCATGAAAGGCAATTTTTCCAAACATAGTGGGGCAGAGGCAGTGGAGCTCTGTGGCCCGGTCCCCACTAGTCCACAGCCGGGGGTTGGGGACCACAGTAATAAACTACCCTTTTGATTGAAATCGGACATTTCATATTTAATGACCTAATATATTATGGCCTAGCCTTCAATGAAATATTATACGGCCATTAAAAGTAACAAGAGGAAAGTGTTTACATGATATTAAGTATGGAAGAGTGATAGTGATAGTGAATAGTGCTTTCATATTATAATGCCAATAAGTAAATTTGAGTATCTGTGCTTGTGTAGATATATTAATGCTAGCTAGATAGGCAATTATACATGAACAAAGGTTTGAAAGAATAAAACAAAATATACCAAATTGTTAACAGTGGTTATTATTTTGTTCTGTATTAAAAACAACCCTGGAGATCATTCTTCTCAGTGAACTATCACAAGAATGGAAAATAAACACCACATGTTCTCAATACTAAACTGGAACAAATTGATCAACACTTGTGTGCACATATAAAAGTAAAACGCAAGGAAAATCAAGAAGGTGGGGGGCAAAGGGTGGGTAGATTCACACCTAATGGGTATAATTCACACTAACTGGGTGAAGGATGCACTTATAACTTAGACTCAAACTGTACAAAAGCAAATAATGTAACCAAAACATGTGTACCCCAGTAAAACTCTGAAATAAAAAAAATAGCACTTTAAGCTATATTTATAATAGTACAGCAAAGAGAAGGTAGGAGAAAAATCAGAAATGATTAATATCATAGATGTCAAACCAGAAATTTTTTAATAAAACAGAAGATTTACTATAAAAGTTGGCACAGATTCTGTTAGAATCATGGAATGTATCATCCCCAGTGGTACAGATTGAAAATAAAATGGATTTAAAATTGGTTTAGAGACATTTCTAATGGATGCTGTGACACAGGTCGCTTTTAGGATTTCATGCGTGGTGTGAGCCTGGCTGCCTTACAGGAAACCTAACTCTGGACTGGACTGGCCGCTGCTCTGACTCAGCCAAGAGAAGCCCACGTTTTCCTTCTGCATCAAGAACACTGGCATGTGTCACTTGTGTGTCATAGAAATACTAATTTTAGCAATTGGTTTTAAGAGAGCAGGCTAGAAAGTCCCAAAGGCACCACTCTCTCTTCGAGGAAAAGGCATACACTATATATGACACAAGCCTATTTCTTCCATCCTCCTGACTTAAAGGAGCAATTCTGTTGCTCATCCTTATTCACTCTGCTCGAACAGTCATGGTCTCTCGAGCATAATGCTCAGGAATGGGTATCATTGAAAACCGCAGAACAGGCTTCTTTGGGCTACCTTACCTCATTTGGAAAAGCCTTTTCCACCTTGTAATTCACTTGTTGTATGAGCCAATAGAAATTCTAAACTGAGCAATTCAGTTTTGACTTTAATAATTACTAAGATTCCTGGAATACTTTCACACATAAGTGTTTTCAGCTGCTTGCTTGGGTAACTGGCAGCATATTCAGACAAAAATTAGCCTAATGTAGACAGATCCTATAAAAATACCAGTCACATGAGTCTACTCATTCTACACACCAGAATCAGAAATATCAGACAGGTTCAAGTGGTCCAGGTCAGCTTTTGCTAAGTTATGGTACTATAACAGATGACATTAAAATCCCAGTGGTTTATAGTAAGAAAGGTTCGTTTCTTGTTCACGATACACAACAATTAGGGTCAGCTCCAGCTCTGTTCCATGTCTTCGTTCTGGCCTTCCAGCTTAAAGGAACGGCTCTTTTCTAGAATACGCTCTTCTCATGGTGGTGGGGTGGGGAGGGGGTCAATGGCGGAACCACATGATGGTTCTTAAACTTTCTGCTTAGACCTGTCCACAGCACTTGGCATGTATTGCATTGGCTAGCACAAGTCCAACTGCCAATGCTGATATATATGGGACATGAAAATATAACCCTCCTACACCAAGGTCAGGGAATAACTGAGGAGCAATACTACAATCTACCACATGGTATCTGAAGGATACTATATTTTATATGCATGTATAGAATATTATAACTTACAATCTATTCCGAGAGAGAGCACAATACATGAATAGCTTCATTAGCAAAGGACTTGGGTATGTCAAGAACTGTGGAACCATTTGGCCAGCCCAAAAAGAAGCAGAGGTACTTCTTCCACTATATCAGGAGGGAAGTTAGAGAAGCCAGATATGCATATAGGTGGGTTCTAGCATGAGAATCTATAAATATTTTACTATACAACTAAGCTAAACATAAACATAAACACAAATTTAGAATACCAGCTTGACATCTAACATTGGTTTCCAGATCATCTCCCTACCCCTACCCACTCATCCTCTCAACCCATCCAAGTAGCCCGTGGGGCTGACTCTTATTCCATGATCCATAGATTTTTATCTGGTATCTCATTCTTTTTCCTGTTCCATTGTTCATTTCTTTATTTCATGGTCCTTCTAGTCTGTTTCCAGTGAGGCACTCAGTCCAAATTCCTCTAAGTACAAACTATATAAGTTGCTTATTTTTTAAAATAGACCTCTCTTTCTTTCAGTACACACTGAAAAATATTGGCTTCCAACTTTACTTCTTAAACCACAAATGACTTTTTGTTTTGTTTTCTGGTTTGCCCACCATTTAGTATTTAATAGGAGGACCAATGGCTGCATCTGTGTTCTCTGCTCCCAGCTTTCTGTGCCTATGATGAGACAAGGCACATTTTAAAGTCACTGTCATGTGAAAGCAAACTTCTTATTTGAAATCTAAACAGGAATATCAAAAGCATATTCCCCCACTGGATAGGAATATCTAGTCTATATCATTTCCTATATTACATTTCTACACATGCTCTACTTGCAACTCATCTGTCCTCTCAACTCAGGTGATGTTCCTGTTGAACCATCTCCCACCCACACTTGCTCACATGGTAATAGTAATCCATGCTCTAACCTTGTGTATTCCTAGGATGCCATACTTATGGCAGATTGCCAGCTTTCCCCAATCCTAATGCCTCCTTAGAAGGCATCTACCTCTATTTGAGTTCTCTTTCCTGAATACAAAATACTTTGTTATCTTTATTCCTGTATCACTGCTGACAAAGCCAGTAGAAGCCAAAAACTTAAAGAGCCTGGATTTCTAGTACCGGAAAACTCAACATAATCTCTTGTGTCAAGATCCAGGAAAATATAATTTTACTCATAATTTCCATTTCATCTGATTACATTATTTCTCATAACAGTTAATGATACTGACCAAGATATTTTTAATCAAAATCCTATGCTTGATGATGAATATGTTTATGGCATTGATTCTGGTGATGGTTTCATGGGTGAAATCTTATCTCCAAACTCATCAAGTTGTATACATTAAATTATGTACAACTTTTTGTAAAAAATAAAATTTAAAAATCCTATGCTAACAGTCAGTCTCTCAGCAGTCTTATGTTTAGTGAGCCCACACACACATTTCTGTTAACATCAATCGAAAGTTACATTATCGTTTTATCATTTAGCAATTCAATTCCTCAGATAGGTCAAGAGACTTTCTAGACAGCAGAAGAAGATTAATATCTTGAACCTGGAGAATACTTGATACTCCCAAAGATTCTGATTAAAGTGCTAAGTTTGTGAGAGCTTACTTAACACCCTCCTTCAAACACTAGCACCTACAAAATGGTGCCTCAGTTGGAAAAGTGCCTCCCACATGCATCCTCTCCAAATGGCAATTTAACACCAGCGCTGAGGATGAGCATCTCCAGCAGCAAGTGTCATTTGATGGTTATGATGTCCTCTACTAGATTCTGAGATACTTTCCAACATCCCATCTGATTTCCATTCCTTGCCTGGTCCCTTATTTCTGGTTTGAACCATAAACCATGAATATCAAGTTGAATTTTTCATCTATCTGTGTTTTGCTCCAACTGGATACTGAGAAACACTTTAGGCTATACAACCTGATCAGAGAATCACTCCCATATAACTTGGATATTTTTCTTCCAACCTGGACCTGCTTGTTTAAGTTCTAAACCCTGCTCTTACCTTCCAGTTTGGTGTAAGGTCTTAGATTTTTCATGTTAGATTCGTGATAGAGCTCTGTCCACCTGTCCAGCTTAAGTCCTATTTCTGGGTCTTTGTGATGTCTCCCGTCCTATTTGTCCTAGACTCATTCACACTGGTGGGCATTTTACTCTGAGTGACTCAGATTAAAGGGACAACCTCACCAATGATTGGTATTGTCAAAACATGCTTCAAATGTATAGATCCAAGTGTGTGAGAGACATAGATATTGATATACATATAGATATAAAATATTTGCTTGTTAAATAATTTGAGAATTTTGTTTTAAACTGCATTAAATGTTGTTCAGATTTTTTGATAATTTTGACCCATGAAAATAAACTGATTTCTCCACTACTTTTAGATGGTCCAGTAGTCTATGCAGCATATTTAAAAATGGAGCACAGTGATGAGAATATTAAATTCTGGATGGCATGTGAAACCTATAAGAAAATTGCCTCACGGTGGAGCCGAATTTCTAGGGCAAAGAAGCTTTATAAGATTTACATCCAGCCACAGTCACCTAGAGAGGTAACTATCAGACAGCAGTGGGAAATGGAACTCAGGGCAGCCCTGGGAGGGCACTAATATCTGCCAAGCATCGTAAGTGCCAGACACTTTCCATCAGTGTCTCCTAACATGCTATGAATTTAGTACTGCTAACATTATTTTATAGATAAGAGACCCGAGAGTCTGAGAACTTGTCCAGTGTCACACAGCCACTAAGTGTAAAGTTAGGATTCGAAGTTAGGCCTGTCTGGCTCTAAAGTTTCTCCCTAAATAAATTACCTTAATTCCCAGAAAAGTCAAAAAGAACAAGGGAGTCCTTGGAAGAAGAACTGGCCTTACGAGTAGAAACCACAAATGCCATAAACAGGCACATGGAAGCCCCAGTAGTGTGGGACAAAGCCCGTGCCACCGCACCAGCAGGACGCTCACTGTGGTTTCAAAGCTGCAGACCCAGCAGACATCCGCACTGATGTTACTGCCAGTTGTTCACAATTGCCTGAAGAAAGTAGAGTCATGAGTGAAACAGACACACTGAGTCTCCTCCTAGTGGAGAGAGACAGAGATGAAAGTTCGCTTTAAGGGGATAAAGATAGAGGACAGTGCATGGCGTGTCTCTCACTCAGGACAGGCTTACTCTATGGACTTATTCCCCAAAACTCTCGCCGGGAAAATACGTGGTTTATTGAAATAACCACTTCTCCCCTCTATTTCTCTACTTCTCCTCACTTTTTTCCCATTTCAGAGCATATTCAGTTAAATCAACATTTGTGACTACTAAGGCAGATACATTTTAAAATCACCAACTTCCCTTTTCCTTAAAAAGAGATCTCTATCTCATAAACTTCCTGGTTTGCAGACTGCTGCTAACAGACCACTTGCACTCTCCTAAGTGAGCAATTGTTTCTGAGACTTCCCTGGTCTTGGGCCTCATGTTTTTCCCCCCACCCCAGGATGTGGAGGTAGATAATTACTTTTAAAAAAGCAAAAAGTTTATCTCTTATAAGTCTTTTTAGATAACTATGAAACTTCAAACAAATTACCCTATTCCACTGAAAAGGAGAGGGGGGAATAAAGTAAACCTTTTCATTATAGGTGTCTATCTTCAATCATGCTTACTGATGCTATACATGTAATTTCACTTTTCAGATTAACATTGACAGTTCGACAAGAGAAACTATCATCAGGAACATTCAAGAACCCACTCAAACATGTTTTGAAGAGGCTCAAAAAATAGTGTACATGCACATGGAAAGGGATTCCTATCCCCGATTTCTAAAGTCAGAAATGTACCAGAAACTTTTGAAAACGATTCAGTCCAGCAACAGTTCCTGACTACCACTCAAAAGTTTAAATTGAAAATGATATATTGAAAGTACTGGGTTTGATCTTTTAGTTTAGAAAAACATAAAATCAGAAACAAGGTGGGAATGAAGCCGAAATAAAACTATAAATTGATTTCCAGTTTCCAACTAGAAACAGATCTCAAAAGGAATAGACTCTAGAACTCTTATAACATGAACAAAACCATTTACAGCATACCTATGTAGTTTTGTTAACATATAAGGAAAAGGTAGGTCTTTCTTCATGACACAAACATTTTAAAGTTTTTACTGTGGTAGTCAACTAATAGATGTTTTCTTATTAATAAAATTTTATAGTCATAATGTACAGATTAGTTCTTTAAAAATTGTAGCTATATGAATTGTGTCTCTAGCATGAATATATTCTATGGATAGAGTACTCTTAGTGATTCAAATTATTTCTCTAGATAGTACTAAAAATAAGTAAATAATAATTTGATTTTTTGGTAGACAAATGCGGTACTCATAGTACAATCAATTGTATTATGTCATGAGCAATATCAAAAAATATGTTCTTCAGAGATATTTTATCTGTAAAATTTTCCTACCATTATGTTCATAACTGAACCATATCACTTGGATCTTCTACATGTGAAAAGTTTCTGATGATTCTAAGCTATTGAAAATATATGAATTTCTTCATTTATTCTTGCACTTACATAGCTATAAGGGTATAAAATTTGGTTCCTATATTTGGAGATTTTTTTCCTTACAATGTGAATTCATCATGGTCTTGGTAATTAATAAATTCAAATATAAACTAAAAATTTATGAATGTATGGTTTTTTGAAATAAACAATAAACATATTTTTCCAGTGCAAATTTATAAAGGACTAAAGATGGTATAACAGTGAGAATATATAATATTTTTATTTTTCATAGTTTTCATGGAAACTGTAGGAAATTTAACACATTCATTTGATGTTACCTCACTGAAACTTCATTTTTTATGTAGTTATTTATTTGTTTGTTAGAGATGGGGTTTCGCCAATACCTTGCTTCCTTTCCAACTTCGAAATTCTAATTACTGTTAGTGGTTTTAAATTGCCAAGTTCATGAATATCTGAAGGGTTTGGGGTGACATTCTCTTGCTTGCCCTCTGATTTTACATATTTAACAGTATGATATATCATGAATGCTGGACTTTGCCCCAGAAGCACTCTTCCAAGATCACAGTGCTCAGGTGTTTATAAATCATGAACAATCTCTGACCCCCTACTGGCTCCCATAACCAGGTCTTCCCCCACCAGTCACTGCTGAAACCTATGTTCCAGCTCCAAGAAAAGCCTTCACAGATTGTAGAAAACACTAAGGAGATTTCACAGAAAATTAAAAATAGAACCACCACATGATCCAGCAATCCCACGTCTGAGAATTTACCCAAAGGGATCGAAAACAGGCTCTGAAAGAGATGTCTACACTCCTGTCTTCACTACAGCATTACAGTTAGGTTGTTTCCTTATCTTTCATAACCTCCATATTGTAATACCCAAGGTATGGAAACAACCTCTATGTCCTTCAACAGGTAATTGGGTAAAGAAAATATTATATATACAATGGAATATTATTCAGCCTTAAAGAAGAAGAAAATCTTGCCATTTGTGCCAACATGGGTGGATGGAAGACACTATGCTGAGCCAAAGAAGCTAGACACAGACAGAGAAACACTGCACGATCTCACATTCCTGTGAAATCTGAAACAGCCAAGCTGATGGAAACCGAGATAGTGGGATGGCAGCTGCCGGGGGCTGGAGGGAGGGAGAAATGGGGAGATACTGGTCAAAGGGCACACAGTTTCAGTTATTCAGTATGAACAGGTTCCGTAGATCAAATGCACAGCGTGATGACGGCAGTTATATCCTTGTATACTTGAAATTTGCTAAGAGGATAGATCTTAAATCTCAACACACACAGACACACACATACAAATGGTAGCTATGTAGAGTGACAGATGTGTTAATTAACTGGATTGTGGTGATCATTTCACAATGTATACATATATCAAAAGTTGTATATCTTAAATATATACAATTTTATATGTCAATGATAGCTCAGTAAAGCTGTTTTTAAAAAGCCCACACAGATTATCCTTTCTATCATTATAAGACATAGAAATTTCAGGAGAATAAAATATTAATATTCTTCACAGTATATATTGTATTTAAATTTGGGTGATAATATGTACAAAGTAATAGAAATTGCATGATTTACACTGGGTGAGGGCAAGTGGAGTATCATTAAGATCTTTGGATCAATGGGTAATATTGTTCATTTTTGTGGAGATCAGAAGGTAACAGAAGAATATAAATTTCTTGAGGCTAGAGCTGTATCTTATTCTACATTATATCCTCACTGCTAGGCAGAGGACATGAAATGAATTACACTTGAACAAATAGAAAATGAGTAAGTGAATAAGCAAATAAATTAATCCATTTATTAGTCAATAACCGATGAGAAATGAATAAATCTGGTGTCAGATCTCCTTTACACTATAACTTAGCACTGTCAACCTTTAAAAAGCAATTCCTAGTTTGCACAGAAAATATAAATTTTCAGAACTAACACATGCATAAAAACTAGAGTATGATGGCCTGAATTTGAACAATTGAGCAAATCCTCTATCCATTGCATAAAAAGACTGGACAAACAAAAATGC
>CM052450.1:1999496-2025143 GCA_028533085.1 Varecia variegata | reverse complement strand
AAAAAAAAAAAAAAAAAAAAGAAAAGCAAACTGGTCTCTGGGTTCCTAGAATATAGGATGTAAGGTTTATTGTGTCTTAGCCTCATTTTTCCAGTCGGGGTTTCAGAAAGGAGGAAGTCACTTTTCAAAGAGACAGAGAAGTGAAGCTGACATGGAAAAGAGTGCTGGAGAGAGGCTGGTGACATTTCAGTTGTCCTTGGCTCCACTGTTTACGGAGGCTCATCCATGAGACACGTAACTTCCCCAAGTTTGCGTAGCGTAATTTCCTTTTTTTTTTTTAAAGCCAACCTGAGTTGGGTTTCTGTCCCTTACAGCCAAGGGCACATATTACCTTATTTCTTCCTACTTATCTCCAATTATTTGAATGTTAAATCCAAATTAATATGAAAGATATATTGGAACAATAATACCAAAAATTATATAATGCTTACATTGTATCAGGCACTATTCTTTGCACTTACGTTAATTTATTTAATCCTCAAAATGACTTTGTGATGGAGGTATTGGTATTATACCCATTTTACACACGAAGCACAGTGAGATTATGTAATTTGTCCAAGTTTGTCTGTAAGTCTTGGAGCCAACGTTCAAGCCCGGATGGTCTGGCTCTGCCACGCCATGACCTCTGTGCTTTTCTGCCTCTGACCGGCGCCTCCTTCCTTCCTGCCCAGCCTGCCGTCCCCGTGGCTGCAGCCCCTCTCACAGTTACCAAGCAGGCAAGCGAAATAAGAGTGCCTGTTGTACTAATAAAGCAACAGCCCAGTTTCACAGGTTCATGTCTTCGTGTTCAGCACTGGGCTCGTTCTCCTCGTCTACGTTTACTCATTCTGCCACTGCTCAGCCAACAAAGGTGTGATCAAGGCTGTCCACTATGAGAGGGACAAAGATAAATTAGGAATAAGAACTCACTCTGAAATCGGTGCCGAATAGCTGTGTGAGTACGCTCAGAATTTTAAGGTAAGACCATCAACTAGAAGTTAAAGTTCAGTAGAAGACCATGTTTTCAGAATGTCTGCGTCCAGTGTGTTCCAAATTAAGAAATTTCCTGAATTGGTTAAAGATGTTTTAGCCTCTCAAAAAAGCTCTTCTCTCTCTCTCTCTCTCTCTCTCTCTCCCCCACACACAGAATTATCCCCTCCTCAAACCTAACACCTGGGAATTGCCACAATTCATGCACGCCCAGAGATTTGCTGTGACGTTGCTGCCACCATCCAGTGAAATCTACATGCGCCTGTCTGCACCTTGTGGGCGGGCCTTTCGTGTCTGGTGAATTACACCATCATCACGTGATGCCCCCTGTGCAAACCACTCTACAATTTTTATAATGGCCATTATTTTAAAAATATATGATCATAAAAGATTTGTTTCAAACAGTTTTGTTCCTTGAATATTGAAGTGTTTAGACTACAGGTAGACGTCTGCCATAATACAAGTGACGACGTAATGGTTGAGGAGTTTTCTTTGGCAGTGATCTTCCAGGTGGGGTTTACGTGTGGCGGTGGTGGTGGTGGAGATTGATTATTTGTTGAGTGAATTATTTTATGAACTATCCAGTAAGGGGCCTGATTTTTCTAGGAATTCTTATTACTTTAAAATTTGTCAAATTGTTCGTGCATTTTTGTTCTAAAATGTCATGGTCATAGTACAGGGAATGCTTGTGCATGGATATTTTATAAAGAATTTTTTTTAATTTTTAAAGAGTGTCTGTGTGGAAAAAGCCTGCCGATAGCCTTCTTTCAGTTATGCCATTTAAGGACTAAGGGTTTGACCATAAGGTTGTGTTAGAATCACTCCCTGTAATAAGAAGGGTTAATGATAGGAATGGGTTGTATAGGAAAAAAAGGTTGAAAAACAGTATTTTAGGGAATAAGGTAATTTCTAATCAAAGCTGGAAGATGAGGGCCTTGCTGACATTTAATTAAGACAACAAAGATTTAGCCTGAGGTAGTAAAATGTCATTTATATACAAAAGAATCTATAATTTATCAATTATATGGCAACCTAATTGAAGAAAAATTTATGGACAAAAGGATTATCAAGGGATCAAGGAAGCTTTTGGGAGTGGTGGGTATGTATGTTCATTGCCTTGATTGTGTCCGTGGTTTCTTAACTGCATAAATATGTCACAACATTAAATTGAATACTTTTAAAAATTTTGTTATCTATTTATTTGTACACTTTAAATCCATGCAGTTTATTGCAAGTCAATTATACTTTAATAGAGTTGTTGAAAAGAAAAAATAGTAAGCACCTGTCTCTCAGTGAAGCCTTCAAGCAAAGTGCTCACCTGTGAGTTCTAACCACGTAGTCAGCGGGTTTTCCCTCTGCCATCCAGCCTGGGAAACGTGCCCTCCTATCCACCACCCACGGAGGACTTTTACTGATCCCACAAAGAGGGACATGTGACATGCAATGGGAGCTCACCAAGAAGGAGATTTCTTAGACCACTGAGCACAAAGACTGGAGGGAAAATGAGCAAATCTCTAACTCTATGGGGAAGTAGATGTAAGTTTTTCGTGACTGGTCCAACAGAGCACGGCTATTGAATGGAAAAATTAAGAAAGTGTCTTTGGATAAAGGCTCATTGAGCTGTATTCTTGAAGGCTCTGTGGGCTTGAACATGCGTTGCTGTGGAGAAGGGCCTCGCAGCCAGAAGAGGCAAGGGACTGAGCCCAGAAGCAAAAAAGGACAAGAAGTGAATGGACAAGATACTTAATGAAAATAGACAACATGGAGAGTAGCAGTGACAAATAAGTTATAAACATTTTTTTAAATGAAAGAATAATGAACTGAGGGAACTTCTCTCTATGACCATGGTTCTACAGGGTGGATGATTGTTTTCTAATTTGACACAGATCAGTTTCCACCCAAGTGTTGGGTTTTTTTGTTTGTTTGTTCTAAGACAGGGTCTCCCTCTGTTGCCTGAGCTGTAGTGCAGTGACGTCATCATAGCACACAGCAACCTCAGACTCCCGGGTTCAAGCCATCCTTCTGCCTCAGCCTCCCAAGTAGTTGGGACTACAAGCATGTGCCACCATACCTGGCTAAGTTTTTTCTACTTTTTGTAGAGACAGAATCTCACTCTGTTGCTCAGGCTGGTCTCAAACTCCTGGCCTCAAGCTAATTTCCTGCTTCGGCCTCCCAAGGTGCTAGGATTACAGGTGTGAGCCACTGTGCCTGGCCTAAGTAGTCTTGTTATTAAATAAAAAGGCATTGGTACATATGAGGAGTGTTATGGACTGAATGTTTGTGTTCCCTCAAACATATGTTGAAATCCTAACTCTCAATGTGCTGGTATTTGGAGGTAGCACTTTTGGGAGGTAATTAGGGTTAGATTAGGTCATAAGGGTGTGGCCCTCATAATGGGATTAGTGCCTTTATAAAAAGAAGAGGAGGCACAGGATCTCCCTCTGCTCTCTGCCCTGTGAGGGCAGCTGCTGTTACCTACCTGGATCCTGCAGTCGTCTCAGTCTGTGGTCCTCACCCACTCCAGCCCTGAGAAAATCACACCCATCCTGTTTTTGTCTCAGCATCTCGGGGAGATGAGCTCCAGGAATGTCTAAGTTGTCATCTCGATCCATTTCCGTAGAAACTTTCTGTTTTATGTTTTAAAGATAATTCAGAGGGCTCTAAGAATATGTTTCTTTTTTATTCTGCAATTCTTTTTTCTTTGCCCATCAACTTTTGGTTCAAATTTATTGCTAGAAAAAATTATTCTTTGAAGGGTTGATATGTTTTTTCTATGCAATAATGGCATAATGGCAGCTACAGAATTTACTATATTTTCTCTGTCTCTGTCTGTGTATGTATGTATATATGTATCTATCTATCTATCTGCTATTCTATCTATCAGTCAATCAGCCATCTCTATGGTCCCCAACCCCTGGGCCTTGGATAGTACTGATCTGTGGCCTGTTAGAAACCAGGCCCCACAGAAGGAGGTGAGTGGTGGGTGAGTGAGAGAAGCTTCATCGGTATTTACAGCTGCTCCCCATAGCTGGCATCACCACATGAGCTCTGTCTCCTGTCAGATCAGTGGCAGCATTAGATTCTTATAGAAGCGCAAACCCTACTGTAAACTGTGCATATGAGGGATCTAGGCTGTGGCTCCTTATGAGAATCTGATGCCTGATGATCTGAGGTGGAGCTGAGGTGGTGATGCTAGCACTGGGGAGTGGCTACAAATACAGATTATCATTAGCAGAGAGGTTTGACTGCACAATAAATAGAATACACTTGAATCATCCCAAAACCATCCCCGTCACCCCTGCCCCTGGTCTGTGGAAAAATTATCTTCTATGAAGCTGGTCTCTGGTGCCAAAAAGGTTGGGGAGCACTGATCTATCTAATCAATCTGTCATCTATCATCTATCTGACTGACCTTACTGTAAGAATGTGCAGAGCCAGCTTTGAATTTCAGTGGCAGCAATGATGTTGTCTGTAATCAAAAGAGGACGTCTTCTTTTTGCCCTCTGCCTAGACATTTTCTACTTTTCTTAGTTATATCTTTTGTGTAATCTATTGTAAATTCTTTTGGAAAGTGGAAGGATATGTCATTTGACACATAAAAGTAATTTGTGTAAAAATTTAAAATGACATCTATTAATATTAATGAGTTTGAGTTTTGCTTAATTAGCTTCTAGAACAACAAAAGTTATGCATATCTGTAAATGCTAATCAGCTGAACATTTTCTTAAGGCATATTTCATTATAATATTGAATTCTAATAATATATGTACATGATTTATAATTTCTGAGGTAAAATTTTACTCTTATAACAAAAAAGAGCCAGAATTTAACATCTGTTTATCTCTGAATGTATTATTTCCCTTATTCTTTGGAATAATCTTGAGAAATCGAAAATATCCATGAGAAAACTGATAGGGTGTGTTGGGTTGAGGTCTCCAAGTTTGTTGCGTTACACTTTAAATGGAGCCAAGATTATTTGCTATTTATACCTTTGTGGACAGACAGAAATTGCTTCCTGTCATCATTTATTCAGAAACAGAAGACATCTGGTAGTAGATTGTGTTGAAATCGTTTGGCTGGGGTAGGGGGAAAAGGAAAAAAAAAATCGTCCATTCAACAGCTTGCCAGATGGTTGACAAAAAAAGAATGGCCTAACTGTTTGTGGGACAATTTTTCTTAATGGGCTGTTCTTGAGAACATAATGCTCAAATGAATAGAGAGCCTCAGACAGAAAATACAGCCATGCTGCAGTAACTCGATAGGCTTCACCAAACCTTTGGCCCTCAGTGATTTCGCTTCAGAGCACAGGTTTTCTGAGTGTGGGGAGAACAGAGTACTTTGGATTTCAAATCCAAAATTTTTGAAATTTGTCATTAAATTTAAAGCATTAAAGCATTCCCAATTTTCACAATTACTTAAAAGGGAATGTGATGTAAGATTAAAGAACACAATCTTATGATTATCCTTGATAATCAAAATTCTCCTTCAGAATTATTTTGAGATTGGTAGCAATACCAAATCCAACTTTGGCTGATGCTATATTTTATTCACATTGGATTAATTTAAAATGGAGAATCATTTCACAAAAAAGAAGCTGCTATTTTTCTTTGTTTTGGCAAGAGCTAAAAAGAAGTACAGGCATACCTCAAATATTGCAGATTGGGTCCCAGATCATTGCAATAAAAAAAAATTGCAATAAAGTGAGTCACACAAATTTTTGGGTTTCTCTGTGCATATAAAGTTATGTTTACATTATACTATAGTTTATTAAGTGTGCAACATTATGTCTAAAAAACAATGTACATATCTTAATTAAAAAATACTTTATTGCTGAAAAATGCCAACACAGGGACATGAAGTGAGCACATGCTGTTGGAAAAATGGTGTCAATAGACTTCTTAATGCAGAGTTGTCACAAACCTTCAATTTGAAAAAAAAAAAAAAAAGTAACATCCGTGACATACAATACAGTGAATGCAATGGAATGAGGTGCGCCTGTACCTTGCTCTTTTTGGAAGCTCTGAATCTAGGCCTGTTTGCTGGGTTTCTACCACGTTGTATTTCAGCAGCTCTGACAGCTGTGCTGGAAAAGCTCAGTCCTGCCTTTCCACCCTCTGTGTGATACGGGGTGGCCTCGGGGACTTTGGAGTCTGAGCTGGGGTCGTCTGTCCAGCCAGTAACTGCTGTGTGCTCTGGGGAAATTACGTAGTCTCTCTAGATTTCAGCTTCTCATAAGATTGTTTTGAGGACTAAATGAGAAAATGTTATGTTAAATATTCAGTAATTGTTAGCAGCAGAAATAATAATGATAATCATTATCTGCCTCAATGACAAACACGCAACCTTCTCTACAAAAGGGTTCCTACCGGTGAAGCTCTATGCACGGCTCCCCCCTCGTGTCTGAGTCTCTTCCACGGACACAGATGTAAGAATCTGTCCTGACTTTGTCATTAATCACTGCCCACGTCTATCCTCGTCAGCTCAGCCTACCCCAACAAACGCCACAGACTGGATGGATTAAACAACAGTTATTGGTTTTCTGACAGTTTTGGAGACTGAACGTCTGAGATCAAAGCATGACACGGTCAGTTTGTGGTGAGGCTTCTCTCCTTCGGTTGCAGACGTTTGCCTGCTTGCTTTGTCCTCACGTGGCAGGGCGAGAAGAGTGAGGAAGCTCTCTGGTCCCTTCTCAGAAGGGCACTAGTCTCATTATGGGGTCCCACCTCATGTCTTCGTTTTACCTTAACTACCTCCTGGAAGCCCCATTTCCAAATGCCATCACGTTGGGGGTTAGGCCTTCGACATATGGATTTGGGGGACACAGTTCAGTCTGTAGCAGTGTCTGAGCATCAGGGCCATTCTCCCTTTACCTCTGTAGGTTCTCAGTGTTCTCACAGAAAGGGATCTCAGCGCTGCACCGATGCCTCATCAGTGACCAGTTCACCCTCTTTTTTTTTTTCTTTTTTTTGAGACAGAGTCTCGCTGTGTTGCCCGGGCTAGAGTGCCGTGGCATCAGCCTAGCTCACAGCAACCTCAAACTCCTGGGCTCAAGTGATCCTTCTTCCTCAGCCTCCTGAGTAGCTGGGACTACAGGGATGATCCACTATGCCTGGCTAATTTTTTCTTTATGTTTTTAGTTGGCCAGATAATTTCTTTCTATTTTTAGTAGAGACGGGGTCTCGCTCTTGCTCAGGCTGGTCTCGAACTCCTGACCTTGAGCGATCCACCCGCCTCGGCCTCCCAGAGTGCTAGGATTACAGGCGTGAGCCACCGCGCCCGGCTGCTGTTCACTCTCTGAGCTTAAAGTGATGCAGGAGCTCTGCCAGTGTGCGCTGCAGACACCACAAGTCTGAAAAACCCTCAGGCCCAGGATCACCTGAAAGAAGAGGAGACAACACCACCACCATTGTCCTCAGAAATTGAAAAACTGTCTCTGTGGCACTTGAGGGGAAATGATTTGAGCTGGGCCCTCCAACTGGTATCATTCCTGGGTAAATGTCCGAGGCAGTGGTTAAAAACACAGACTCCAGAGTTCAGAGGGCCTGGGTTTAAATGGCAGCTCTGCCATTTTTTAGCTGTGTGACCTTGGGCCTTAATTTTCCCATCTGTGAAGAAGGATGATAGTAGCTTCCTCATAGGGTTGTTGTCAAGATTATGTGGTACACATCCGTTCACACGTACACACTGCTTATAGCAGTAAGTGCTATATAAGTGCGAGCTGCTATTATTGTTATGCATTTTGGGAAACAGAGCTGTGGATATGTGCTCTTGTCACCCATTTTCCTATATATCCCCAGAGTACGTCAGAACCTGGAATGCTGACGCCAGCCTGATTCCAACTGATTAAACCCATGCTATTCTTGAGTACGTACTATCTTCCAGTCTCTTTGGACAAATAAAGGAAGTTAGGATTCAGCTCCGGACTCCTCTAGGATTAAAATAAATGTGTGTTTTTTCTGTTTTAGTTGTAAGGGAACCATTGAGGATATATACACAATTACAGAATTTACCCAGGGGATAGGCCTTTGATTTCTATTTATCCAACCTTTATGAGCTTTGCCTTTTTTTCCCTTTTCCAAGAATCTGTAGAGGCAGGAAAATTCTAGTTAATGACAAAAATATGCACTGTTATTTTATGTTATTAGTCAACACATTATGGTTATGGATTTGCAAATGGAACATTTAGAGATGGAAAATAGAAATAGCTTGATCTGGACTATTGTAAAAGTCTTTGTTGTGCTGACCTCAGCTCTGATTTTTCAATTAATATGTAGATGGCTAAGGAAATAGAATTAAATGCTGATTGCCATTCTATGTGGTTATTTAATTAAGGAGCTTCTCTGCAGAAACTGTATACTGTGATTATGTTTCTAATAATAGCTACCTTTCATTGAAAACCTATTTATTATGTGCAAGGCATTTTAAGTATATATTGTCTTTGAAAAAGGCATTTTAGCTATACCAGGATATCTGCTTAGGATATAGGCAGTAGATTTTTATGATACTTCTCTGGTAACTTTTGGACTATGTAGTTTAGTTGCTGCCTGGGGTTATGGGAGAAACCCTCCATTATGGAATCTGTCTGCATCCATAAATTTACACAGATGTAGAGGAGCTTTCTTTGAGGAAAGGGGCCCACACTGATGCCTTCCTTTTGAAATTCAAAGTTATTAAACATTTTTAAGGGACTCATGCAACCTTTATCATAGCTTGATTGAAGGAAAGAGCAGCGAGGTCCTGAGAGTGAATTTACCTCTGCCAGAGTAGATGCAGCTAGTGGGCGAGGTTCTGCCTGAGGTTCTGCAGGTTTAGGGGAAGCCCTGCTTCTGAGGATGGGAAGCAGCTGATGCTGGAAGCACACAACTGAACTCAAATTCTCATGCCTGAAAATAGTGTCTGCATTATTGAATCAAAGATCTCATCACAGCTGGTACTAGGCCAGTTTTATCATGGAGTTTTCCTCTCTGAACCTATCTTTTAAAGAAAGAGCATTTATCAAGCCTTGAGGACTTACAACAGCCTAAGAAAGTTGCTAGGAGCTGCCCCCCAGCTGTGATGGAGGCAATGAGGACCACAGTTCAGTGACTGAGACACCAAAGACAACAAGAGCTGTTGGTCTGGATTGAGCCCACACTTCTGAGGCTTGCCCATTTTTAGCAAGTTGTGATACCAGCTTATGATTTACAGATAGTGAAGAGGGAGGTACCAGGAGATCATCTCTTCCAAGGCTCATCTGCATGGCAGATGGCCACTGTACCAAGAGCTGTCATTACACCACTCAAAGGTCACTTTCGGCCACACTGTATGACCTTATTCCTAAATCACCAACCTCTCCTCTTGTTCCTCTTGGCCTTCTTGTAACTTATTGTAGCCCAGAGCTCTCTCCTTCTTGCTCTGTGGAGCAACTGTTGGAACTAAGGAATGGGCTTCCATAGCCAACTGGAGATGTGCTAATTCCCGGGTGGCAGGAGAGAACTTGGTAGTCTGTGGGAAGCCCATTTCTGGAGGAGTATTTGAGCCAGAAGTTGGGGAGTCCTCCTCCCAGAATTGTACATCCTGGTTTCTGCTCTTCTTGCAACTGGCAAGAACAACTAACACCAACCTGGAACATGAACAAGCAGCTCTGGAGATGCTTAGGCTTCAAGGGTGGAGGAGGTGGAACCTGGAGAAAAGTGGATTCCTCCTAACTGGAGCATGTAAGTACTGAGTGTCTTATTTTGAAATGTCAGTACACACGTGGCATTGTTTCCCAAGCTGATAACAACTTCACTTTGACTGTATAAAAAAACTACACTTTTACTCCACCCCCACCCCCACATTTTAAATCTTTGATGTCACAGTTTGAAATTTTTTACATTGTGTTTATTTTAACAAATTATTGTAGCTATTATTATTATTATTATTATTAATAGGTTTTGTCTTTTAACCTTCATGCTAAAGATATAAGTGACTTACACACCACCAATATAGTATTAGAATATTGTGAATTTGATGAGTTTTATAGTTTCATATATTTTTCTGTTACTAATTAGCATTCTTTTCTTTCAGCCTTAAGAACTCTATCATTTCTTCTAAGACAGGTCTGGTAGAATGAACTTCCTAAGCTTTTGTCTGTTTGGGAAAGATTTTATGTCTGAAAGACAGCTTTGCTGAGCACAGTATTCCGGGTTGACAGATGGTTTTTCTGCACTTTGACTATATCATCTCATTCTCTCGTGACCTGTAAGGTCTCAGCTGAGAAATCCACTGATAGCCTTATTGATTATTATTTGTATATTATTTACTTCTTTTCTCTTGGTGCTTCTCAGGATCCTCTCTTTGTCTTTATTTTTGACAGTTTGATTATAACATGTCTTGGTGTAGTCTTATTTGGATTGTATCTGATTGGAGTCTTTTGACCTTCCTGTACCTGAATATTTATATCTTTCACCAAATTTGGAAAGTTTTTTGCTAGTAGTTCTTTAAATAATCTTTCTACCCCTTTGTCTTTCTCTTCTTTATAAACTCCTATAACTTGAAAATTTGCTTGTTTGATGCTGTCCCATAAATCCCATAAGCTATATTCATTTCTTTTAATTCTCATTTCTTTTTTCTCTTCTGACTGTATATTTTCAAATAAACTGTTTTTTAGTCCACAGATTCTTCTGCTTGATCAGTTCTGCTGTTGGTGCTCTCTAGTACATTTCTCATTTCATTCATTGTAATTTTCAACTCCAGAGTTTCTGGGTGTTTTTAATCTTTAATAATTTTAATCTCTTTGTTAAAGTTCTCATTTTAGTCATTTATTATTTTTATGATTTTATTGAATTTTTTCTCTGTATTTTCTTAAAGTTTATTGAGCTTCCTTAAAACAATTAGTTTGAATTTTTGTCAGGCAGTTCGTATGTCTCCATTTCTTTGGGGGGCACCAATGTTCTTTTGGTGGTGGTGTGTCTCTTTGTTTTCTTATGTTTCTTGTTGCCTTACATTAATGTCTGCACATTTGAAGAAGTAAGGAGTTATTTCAGTCTTGCAGACTGGCTTCATCTGGGAAAGTCCTTCACCAGTCAGCTCTTTCAGAAATTCTGGTCAGGCTGTCTGGTGTGGTCCAAAGGTGGTCTTGCTGCTAGAGTCCTCAGGCAGACTGGACTGATGTCTGAGTCAGCAGATGGGTGGGGTTGGTGCCTGGGTCCTTGGAGTTGAGCCTGAAGCCTGAATCCCCTGGGGTGGATCTGTTGATTGAGTCTGCAAGGATGGGCCTAGAGCCTGTGTCCATGATGGTATGTCTGGAGCTTGTATGTGTGGGGGCCGGCCTGAAGCCATTCTATAGGGGCTGACCTGGAACTGGGGTGGGCCTGGAGCCTGAGTTCACAGGGGCTGGCCTGGCACTGAAGAGTTCCTTGATTATTAAGTGAAGTCACTAAAAGATAAATCATGTTCCACAGAGAAACAAAGGTTGTATAGAATATCTATAGATAAAAATTTGTATAGATTTTATTCTTTAAAGAAAAACAAGCTGATGGTTATGTTCATTCACTACTCAAAGCACTACAATAAGTTTTCTATAAATATTAATTTCTTATAAAAGTGTCACTGGTGTTGTTACCTCTCACATATCTGGCAAACTCAGTCACCAATATAAACACATACATAAAAATATATGAAGACTTTGGATAGCTAACTATAGTAACACAGTGTCTACCTGCCAAACTAATGTACTCTTATTCATAGGTGAGCACTAAGGCTATCACAAGCATTTTCCTTTCATTTTACACTCAGAACTGTATTTCTCTTTTTTTAAAATTCATCCCTCAAAGATATGGTGATGCTATATAACAAAATATTAGAAACAGAAAAATCAAAGCAGAGGGAAAAGTCAGGTGACAAAGACAGGTACAATGCCTGCAGCAGGAAGCAATACTTGAGAACTAAGCAGAAAGGAAAAGGCAAAATAATATTAATATACATTTATAACTATCATCTATCTATCTAATTACGATGGTTATTTTTATTTGTCAATTTGGTGAGGCCATGACATCCAGATATTTGGACAAAAATTAATCTAGATGTCACTATGAAGGCATTTTTTTTAGATGAGGTTAACATTCAAACTAAAAGATTTGAAGAAAACAGATTATCTTCTATTATAGTCTCATCCAATCAGTTCAAGACCTTAAGGGAAAAAAAAATTATGTCTGGAAGAAGAGGGATTCTGCCAGCAGACTGCCTCTGAAGCCCATCTGCACCATTGACTCTTTCCTGGTCTCCAGCCTGCTGGTCTGCTCCGTAGATTTTGGACTTGTCGTTCTCCATAATTATGTGAGCCAATTCATTAAGAATCTCTCTCCCTCCCTTCATGTCTCTCTCCCTCTCTCTCTGTCTCTCTTTCTCCTTCTCTCTCCCCTATTGGTTCTATTTCTCTGAAAAATTACCCATCACATCTATCTCTCTATCATCTATCTATTTTCCTGCCTATCATCTATCTATAGCAGTTATGAAAACCTGAAAAGAGTTTGAAAAAGGTACCATTTAATGTAGGGGTTAAACTATGATAAGACTAAAAAGCAAAGAAGACTAAATCTGAAATCAATAAGTTAAACTATAAAACACCAGTCAAGTTATTAGCAAATAGTTTACCTATCTTAAAAGGCCCTCAGGTTATCAGTGCATTAAAGCACAGTGCAATAGGCTAATTATGCAAATAAACATTCCAAAATTTCAAAGGCTTACTATTATCAGCATTCACTTCTTATTCCTATCACAGTACAATATCTGTTAGGGCAAGAGGGGATGGTGTTTTACTCCATGTGGTCTTTCTAGGATCCAGAGGCCTTTTGTTACATAGCATCACCATATCATAGGACAGGAAAATGGCTATTGTATGTAGGATCATAATGGTTATAGTAACGACTCAAGTCACTGCAAAAAGCCTAAGTGATCTTTAAGAGGCAGAAAAAGGGGCCCTTCTCTTAGGAATATTTATCTTTAAAACAATTAATAAAATTTAAAAATTAAATATGTTACCTTGAAAATTCCTTTATAAGGAAAATCCACTTAAGAATCTGAAAAATATGCAATTTTATTGGAATATGATATTATCAAATGAGTTTTTTTTTAATTTTTAAGAATAGAATTCCATTTATTGATAATGGAATCAAGGAACTTTTATTCAAGTTAAAGAATTACACTCAATAAAGACTGGGTGACAGACACAGCGGTGTGTGTATGTGTTCATATGTGTGTGCGTGTGTGTGTGTGTGTGTGTGTGTGTGTGTGAGAGAGAGAGAGGGAGAGGGAGAGGGAGAGGGTTTCTGCCCTTGTGTGTGAAAGATAAACATAATAAAGATTTACTTCATTTAAGCCTTCATAGCACCTTGTTTGTATCTTTTTCCCCCCACTTCACAGAATGTATCTTTTTTATGAAACAAAATCTGCTATAGTTCAGTGTTTAGAGTGTAAATTTTTGAGGAGAGACACCGTCTGATTCATTTTCTTTCTCATAGTTTTGACCTAATACAGAGGAGGCTTTCAATAAATGTTTACTGGATTGAATTGAACTGATGTCATTTAAGGTGATATATAACAGGTACCATGGCAGAGATGCAAGTGAAGTATAAATGAAGAAAAGAGGAGAAAGGCAGCCATTCTGACTCAGAGAATTGAGGAGAGTTTCTTAGAGGACATTATAGTTAGCTAGGATTTCAAGATGTAAATGAGGACAGGAGGGTATGAAGATATATCTGCTGCTGGTTGTGTTTCTCTGGAGATCCTGGACTAATAAATTAATACTTTGTGTGTTCTCCTTAACCGCAGATCCGCATGTCCGGTTTTCAGCTGGACCTCTGTACTATGAATCTTCTCAGAAGCAGATCACATGTTTCATACCCAGACAAACTCCTCAGCTTCTTCCCAAATCTAGTCTCCTTCGTGTGTTTCACGTTTAATTTTAAGACAGCATCATACTCTCAGTGGCATATGTCTGAAAACTCAGAATTTCAAATCATCTTATCTTCTCTCACCTTCCTCATCTAATCGGCTTCCAATCTCATCCCTTCCACTTCCATTTCCTCACCATTGCCACCGTCACCATCCCGGTTCCGCCCTCACCACTTCTCACTCCACCTCACCAAGTTCCTACTATTCATCTGCCATGAGCCTAGTCCTCTTCCCATCCCTTTATCCTTCACAGTTTCATGGTTACCTTCCCAAAATTAAGATCTGGCTATTTCACCCCTCCCAAAATTTGCAATGGTCCTAATGTCCAAAGAATAATATTCAAATATCTTGTTTTGGTATTCAAGAGCTTTCTCTATATGAACCCAACACAAATTTTCAGTTTTATCTACAGTCTACTGATTTCCCTTTGGTTTCTACTGTGAACTAGTCATTATTTCAATTACATACTTTCTGTTGCCTCTCTCAAATTACTTCCTTCATTTTGCAAGGCATCACTTTTATTTTTTTAAAATATATATATCACTTTTACTTTTTGTATAAAAGGAATTGGCTCATGTAATTATGGAGCTGAGAAATCCCGTGATCTACTATCTGCAAGCTGGAGACCTAGGAGAGTCAGGGGTGTGAATTCCAGTCTGAGTCTGAAGGCCTGAGTACCAGGAGCTCCGACGGGATGGTGTAAGGCCCAGTCCCAGGGCAGGGGAGGACCAATATCTCAAATCAAACTGTCAGGCACAGAGAGAGCGCAAGAGAACGAGAGAGCACAAGTACATTCAACCTTCCTCTGCCTTTTTGTTCTATTGGGGAGGGGCCCTTAATGGGTTAGATGATGCCCACCCACATTGAGGAAGACCATCTGCTTTATCAGGCCACCAATTCAAATACAAATCTATTATGAAAACACTCTCAAAGACACCGAGAAATAATGTTTAACCAAATTCCTGAACATCCCATAGTACAATCAAGTTGACACATAAAATTAATCATCACATAAGGCAAGAGATATAGATTTAAAAGCTACTGCAAAGATGTGATAATTGAAGGTGAAATTGCTCAGAAAGGAGAAGAAAAAAGTACTGAGCTTTAAAAATAATTAAAATAGTCATTAGGCAATTAAGCCAACTGTGTGTAGGTATATACACACACATGAGTTTGTAGAAATATGTATGAGGTAATTAATACAGAAGAGGTTGAAAAGGAACAAACTGCATCATTTTAAAGTACTAATTTGTGGTTTAGTCAAACTGATTGTTTAAGGTGCAAAAGAGAATAAATCCATCTGATCTATTTTCAAAAAATAAATCAAGTATATGTTTATCACAGCACTATTCACAATAGCTGAGATATGGAATCAACCTAAAGGTCTACCAATAGATGAAAGGATAAAGAAAATGTGGTATATACACAATGGAATACTGTTTGTCCATAAAAAGCATGAAATTCTGTGAGTTGCAGAAACATGGCTGGAATTGGAGGTCACCATGATAAGTGAAATAAGCCAGGCACAGAAAGACAAAAGTCACATGTTTTCACTCATATGTAGGAGCTAAAAAAGTGGAGAGTGGATCTCATGGAGGTACAGAGTAGAATGGTGGTTACAGAAAGTGGGAATGGGGGGCTCGGGAGGAGAAGTTGGCTAATGGGTATAAAAATATGGTTAGATAGAATGAGTAAGTTCTAGTATTTGATAGTACAGAAGGCAGATTATGGTTAACCATAATTTATTGCATATTTCAAAATAGCTAGAAGAGAATTGGAATGTTCTCAACACACAAAAAAGATAAATGTTTGAGGTGACAGATATCCCAATTACCCTGGGTTGGTCACTATATGTTGCATACATGTTTCAAAATATCGTATGTACCCCCCAATAAGTATAACTATTATGTATCAATAAAAAATTCTAAAAAATTAAAAATAAAAAAAATCAAGTAGTCTATCCTGGTCCATTCTACTGCAACAGCATCTAGTTAGTATTAATTAGAAATTAAGTTATTCAGGTCCACAGGGCTCCAAACATATCTATATAAGGCCTAAATTCCATTATGTCAGAGTCATAAAATAAAAGATCATGTGGAATCATATCTTAATTTTATTGATGGATTTAGAGTTTATTTAGACTTTATGTTATAATTAGTGCTAAAATATACCTGGAGATGGGGAAAGTAGAATTACATATATTGCAACTGAAAAAACATTGCCTATATAAAAAACATTTTTGTTAAAAATCTTAAATAAAGCTCTGTTTTTTTTTTTTTTGTTTGTTTGTTTTTCTTCTTCCTTGGACGATAACTACTGTCCCTCTTATTGAGGGCTTTGCTTTCCGCAGTTTTAGTTACCACGTTCAACTACAATTTGAAAATATTAAACGGAAAATTCCAGAAATAATGAGTTTTAAATTGCACATTGTTCTGAGTGGGGTGATGGAATCTTTTACCACCCTGCTCTGTCTTGCCCAGGACATGAATCCTCCCTTTGTCCCGAGTATCCGTGCTGCACACGCTCCCACCCATCAGGCACTTAGGAGCTGTCCCCATGATCAGACCCACTGTCACGGTAACAGGATGCCAGAGCTTGTGTTCAATTAACCCTGATTTTACTTAGTCATGGCCCCAAAGAGCAAGAGTAGTGATGCTGGCAATTTGGATGTGCCAAAGGGAAGCTGTAAGGTACTCCCTTTAAGTGAAAAGGTGAAAGTTTTCCATCCAATAAAGAAAGAAAAAAAATTGAATGCTAAGATCTACAGTAAGAATGAAGCTTCTATCTGTGATATTGTTAGGTTGGGACAAGGAGGAAGGGGAACAGATGCTCTCTCTAGGAGTTTCTATTGAGAAATGGATGACATTAGGAGATGCTTTGTCTACTAGGAGGAAGAAATTGACCAGAAGGGGGGCTTCCAAGAAGAAACAGACGATGTGTCAAGAAGTCCCCAAGGACTGACCAGATATTTGGTCTACAATAAGGGGTCTCCAAGGACTGACCAACCAGAAAGAGGTAGAAAGGCCACAAAGTGGAGATAATGATCAAGGCCACAAATGAGGGTCTCTGGAGCATGCGTACAAGTAAGGTGACAGTATCTTCTAGTGACCTACGCTCATTAACATAGTGAAAATCACACCCATCAGTGAGTGCCCTGACAGTTTACAGGTACCATGGCAACCCCAGAAATTGCCTGACAAGGATAGAAAAGGGGAGGATTCACCATTCTGGGAATTCTCCACCTTTTTCCAAGAAAAACCATGAATATTCCACCCCCTACTTAACATAAAATTAGGGAATCCGCATAAAAGGGAAAATCTTGTTAAACTCAGGGTCTCCTCCACTCACAGGACTTGGCCCATTCCTTCTCTGGAATGTACCGTGGTTTAATAAACGTTGGCACTTTGCTTGCTTGCGTCTGCGTGGCCTGCTCATTTGCTCCGTCAACACGGTACCAGTAACCATTCATCGGGACTGGGAATCAAGAACCAGGGAACATGGGAACCTGACATCTGGTCCCTACACCTGATAATATTGTGAAGAAGGAAAAAGAAATCCATGCTAGTTTTGCTATCACACCTCAAACTGTGAAACTTACAACCACAGTGCATGAAAAGTGATAAAATGGAAAAGTTATTAAATTTGTGGGTGGAAAATATGAACAGAAACAAATGTGTTCTGATTGATGGCAACAGGTTTGGAACTATCTGCGGTTTCAGGCATCCACTGCGGGTCTTGGAACATATTCCTGTATTAATCTGCAATTAGAAACTTCCAGATATGAGGGTAAAATGTTTATCATTTAGACATAAATCTATGAGGAGTGGATATGTTATTAAATAGAGTTAATATAATCAGACAAGGAAAGATTATTATTATTATACTGGCTTCTGAAGGACTATAGAAATATCTTGTTTTTTAGAAGCATAGAACAGTCACTAAATACAAAACAGCAGCTGTGTTAGCTAAAGCGCAATTTCATTTGTATCCTCTTTGATTTAGCCTCATTCCTGGGTAATGATTTATCCTCTTTTTTGATGGGACTTGTCTGCCTTAGGAAGCACAAAGGATTTAGTCTGAAACCTGAGTTTAATTCTAAGGAAACACTTCAACTCATTAAATTGTTTACTTTTTTATAAAATGGAGATTATAACAGTAATACTGTCTACAAGAAGTGGCTATAAAGATAACATATATTCATGCGCGAGAAAGACAATGCAATGTTATGGGAGAACATGAAGTATTAGAATTTATGCTATGTGACAATTGAATTTAGTTAATGCTTTGAAACTAAATGAGAACACTTATTTTCTTTTCCATTAGAATACCCTGAGTTTCTGTTTCTGTTTTGTCTGTTACTTTATGATTATCCTTTTTAGCTAGTGAGTCAGTATTCCTGATCTTTATCAAGTTATGTAAATAATGGTAGTTTGGATCTTGAAAACGGCCGTGAGAGACGCAATGATTATAAAAGTACACTATAAAGTAATACACAGGAAGGATGGAATTTTGAAAATGTAACAGTTTATTGGTTTGTGGTGGAAAGCTGCTATGACTCCAAGTATTTGTACAGGTATGATTTAATCTCCTAAATAAGACGGGGTTTTTCAATTTATATTTAGCATTTCTCTTCTTCCTGGTAGGGATTTTAGAAGATTGTTACTCATTCACACTATTTTGAAAATATATTAGTACTTTGTGTTCTAAAATATCTTCCAGAACAGGAATCTCCTCAGGTAGAGGAAGTATTAATATTTAACTGTAAATAGAAGATGCATTCATTCCCAGCCAAGTATGTGGATTTTGGCTAAAAGGCACCCTTGTGTCTATTAAAAGTTGCATTGTAGTAGATCCCTGATATGTGACTTCTAGCATATTGCTTTATAAATGTCCAGGAAAAAAAACCACTTGACTCAATATCTATGGGGTAAATTTCTACTGCAAAATAAATTTCTCAGTCTAAACTTTAAAATTACACTTAACTAGGATAAAACAAAACCAAAAATTATTACATGATGATTTCTCTAGACATATTCTGGTAAAGTAAACCTTTCTTGGCTTTGAAGATCAGATAGTATAGTTGATTTTAGAAGAAGCTAAGAGTCTACGGCCACACCGCCCTGAAGGCGCCGGGTCTCGTCCGACCTCTGAAGCTAAGAAGGAGCTAAGAAAATGGAATTTGTAAGTTTGAGCTCAGGTAGGCCAGTTACCTGCATAATATTCCATAATTATATTTTTACAAGTGCATATCACTGCTTTTGGCAGGAACCATGGTAAGACATAGGGACGGATTAGCAAAATCCTTCCTCCTCCTCTTTCTCAGAAAACACAATATAGCATATTGAAAAGAAGTCACAGATATCATCTTTGTACATGAAGAATATTTTTCAGTATGTAAATTATAGCATTTCCCATCAGAAGTTCAAATCACCATTGAAGCATTTTTAAGGCTCTTTAATAGCCTTCAGTCTAGGACAAGCTAGACTTAAGGTGAAATTAAGCTCCAGGTAACTTGATTGATTTATTTTATATAGCTAACATTATTTTACATTATGCACTTAGGTGATGTTAACTGTGTAAGTTGTAGAACTTGTTAAATATATAAATTGCATAAAATGTGTAAATTGACAAAATTGATAAATTAATAAAAATATAACCTCCATTTAGATAAAATTAACTCAGAACATCCCTCTGAGCACTGTAACTGGAAACTATTTAATGCTGTGGTATAGAAAATGTTTGCCCAATGGATGATCCATTGTCAAGTTAATGATTAATTTGGAAGTTATACTTTTCTCCACAAAAACAGCATTAGCCGTATTTCTTCCATAAATAACTGAATAAAACACTCTTTCCTTTGGCACAGAGAACAGTTGCCTCACCCAGAGCTCAGAATGCCACATAAACAGAGGAAGAGAATAAGTGTTGGTTAGCAGGTAAAATATGCAGCTGACATTTTGCAAAGCTTGTTATTAGAAAAACATTCCCTCCTCAGCTGTACTGCATGGTGGTTGAGTATACAGATTAGAATTAGTCAGTTCTGCACCTGAAATACAGCCCACCATTTCCCAACTGTGTGAATTTGTAATTCATATAAGCCCTGTAAGCCTCAGTTTCTTCAACTACAAAGAAGTAAAAATATCTACTTTGCAAGGTTCTATAAACTAACACATGCAATATGTTTAACATAGTTATTGGCAAATATTGAGTAGTCATTTGAGTAAATATTACAATGTAATGATAAATGCCATACTTGAACTTTTAGCATGTGAAAAACTAGATTCTGAAAATAAGATCTTGATACAAAGAAACCAATGTTTATAACAAATTAGTTTGACACAAAAACAATGAAATATATATTAAGAAAAATAAGATGCAAAAAATGAGAAATTCAGAACAGAATGGAGACTATTCTTTTAGCCATATTTACTAAAGTGTTTAACCAGTTCCACTGTGAGAAGGGCATGAAAGTTTATTCAGGTCATCAGTGTTATCTATTGAATAATTATCATAAGCATTATGTATATGATATATACTATTCATTTGTTTAATGCATTTAAATATATAGTAATATCTCTACACATATCCCTATATGCCTTATTTATATGTGGGATTATTTATTCTTTGCATTCTCAATTAAAGTTTTGTTATCTCATAAAATGCTGAAAAAAGGGAAGACTTTGGGGATTATTAAATATGGATAACTGAACTAAGTGGACTTGAATGACCACTACAGTCAAGAGTCTTTTGCTATTATAAGAGAGAGAGAAAAACGATGAGCAGCATGATTAGCTCAAAAACTATAGACCTGGAGTCAATATGCCTGAGCTGAATTCCGCATTTTCCATTTAAGAGGTTAGATAATATTCTCAAATTCTCTGAGATTTAATTTTCCTATCAATAAACTGAATGTAACACGGTCTCCAATGATTGTTGTGAGAATTTAAAAAAATATTTTTTAATTTCAAAATATTAAGGGTGTATACAAGTATTTTTTTTTTTTTTTTTTTGTGGATACCTTATACACTGCTTGAGTCAGGGCTTTTGGTGTGCCCATCACCAGAATAGTGTTCATGGTACCAAATAAGTAAGTTTTTATCACACCCACCCTCCTGCCTTCTCCTTTCTTGGTTTCTTATGTCCTTTACATCGCTTTGTGCCATTTGTACCCATAAGGTCCTACTTATTAATGAGAATATGTGGTGTTTGGTTTTCAATTCCTGAGATACTTCACTTAGGATAATAGTCTCCAGTTCCATCCAAGTTGCTGGAAATGACATTATTTCATTCCTTTTTATGACTGAGTAGTACTCCATGGTATGTGTGTGTGTGTGTGTGTGTGTGTGTGTGTGTGTGTCTGTGTGTATGTGTGTATATACACATTTTCTTTATCCAGTTATGAAATCGCAGGGCACTTAAGCTGATTCCACATCTTTGTAATTGTGAATTCTGCTGTAATAAACATTCAAGTACAGGTGTCTTTTTGGTAAAATGACTTCTTTTCCTTTGGGTAGATACCCACTGGTGGTATTGCTAGGTCAAATGGTAAGTCTATATTTATTTCTTTAAGGAATCTCCATACTGTTTTTCATAGAGGTTGTACTAATTTGCAATCCCACCAACAGTGTGTAAGTGTTCCTTTCTCTCTGCATCCACACCAGCATCTATTGTTTTTTGACTTTTTAATAATGGTCATTCTGATAAGGGTAAGGTGGTATCTCATTATAGTTTTAATTTGCATTTCCCTGATGATTAGTGATGTTGAGCATTTTTTCATATGTTTTTTGGGCATTTGTCTGTCTTCTTTTGAAAAATTTCTATTCATGTCTTTTGCCCACTTTTTTTTTGTGTGTGTGTGTGTTCAAGTAACGTTTATGTTACTTAATAATGGCCCCAAAGCACAAGAATAGTGATGGTGGCCATATTCAGATAGGCCAAACAGAAACTATAAAGTGCTTCTTTTAAGTGAAAAGGTGAAAGTTTTCCACTATAGGGAAAAACACAGCATAGTATATGTAGAATACAGTACTCTGCATGATTTTAATCATCTATTGGGGGTCTTGGAACATATCTTTTGTGCATAAGTGGATAAGGGCAAACATTAGTATGCTTGATGGTGTTTCGCCCACTTTTTGATGGGGTTGTTTGTTTTTTTCCTGCTGATTTGTTTGAGTTCTTTGTAGATTCTGGATATCAGTCCTGTGTTGGATGTATAGTTTGTGAATATTTTCTCCCATTCTGTAGCTTGTCTTTTCATGCTGTTGATTATTTACTTTGCCATGCAGAAGCTTTTTAATTTAATTAAATCCCATTAATTTATTTTTGTTGTTGCTCTATTTGCCTTTGGAGTTTTACTCATAAATTCTTTGCCTATACCAATATCTAAAAGTTTTTCTATGTTTTCTTCTAGAATTTTTATGGTTTCATGCCTTATATTTACATCTTTAGTACATCTTGAATTAATTTTTGTATATGGTGAGAAATAGGGGTCCTGTTTCATTATTCTGCATGTGGCTATCCAATTTTCCCAGCACCATTTATTGAATAGGGCTACATTTCCCCAGTGTATGTTGTTGTCTGCTTTGTTGAAGATCAATTGGTTGTAAGTAGATGGTTTTACTTCTGGGTTCTCTATTCTGTTCCATTAGTCTGTGTCTCTACTTTTATATCAGTACCATGCTGTTTTAGTTACTATAGCCATGTAGTATAATTTGAAGTCAGGTAATGTGATACCTCCAGATTTGTTCTTTTTGTTTAAGATTGCTTTGGCTATTTAAGCTCTTTTTTAGTTCCAAATGAAGCTTAGGATTATCTTTTTCTACGTCTGTGAAATATGATGCTGGTATTTTGATGGGGATTGCATTGAATCTGTGAGACACTTTGGGCAGTATGGACATTTTAACTATGTTGATTATGCCAATCCATGAGTAGAGAATGTTTTTCCATTCGTTTATGTCATCTGTGATTTCTTTCATCAGTGCTTTGTAGTTCTCCTTGTAGAGATCTTTAACATTTTTTGTTAAGTATATGCCTAGATACTTTATTTTCTTTGTAGCTATTGTGAATGGTATCGAGCCCTTGATTTGATTCTCTGTTTGAGTGTTATTAGTATATAGAAATGCTAATGATTTGTGTACATTGATTTTGTAACCTTAGACTTTGCTGAATTTATTTATCAATTCCAGGAGTCTTGAGGGTTTTCTAGATACAAGATCATATCGCCAGCACACAGGAATAATATGACCTCCTTTTTCCTGATTTGGATGCACCTATTTCCTTCTCCTGCCTGATTGTTCTGGCTAGGACTTCCCATACTATATTGAATAGAAGTAGTGACAGTGGGCACACTTGTCTCATTCCAGTTCTTAGGGGGAATGTTTTCAACTTTTCCCCATTCAGCAAAATGTTGGTTGTGGGTTTGTCATATACGGCATTTATTTTTTAAGATATGTTCTTTCTATGCCTTATTTGTTGAGGGTTTTTATCATGAAAGTGTTCTGGATTTTATTGAATGCTTTTTTCTGCATCTATTGAAATAATCATGTGGTCTTTGTTTTTGTTTCTATTTATGTGGTGAATCACACTTATTGATTTGTGTATGTTAAACCATCCTTGCATCCCTGGAATAAAACTTGATCATGGTGGATTTTTTTTTGTTTGTTTTTTGGTGTGCTATCGAATTCAGTTTGCTAGTATTTTCTTAAGAATTTTTGCATCTGTGTTCATAAGGGATGTTGGTTGGTCTGTAGTTTTCCTTTTTTGTTGTGTCCTTTCCTGGCTTTGGTATCAGGGTCATACTGGCTTCATAGAATGAGTTAGGGAGGAATCCCTCCTTCTCAGTGTTATGCAATAATTTTTGTTTAGATTGGTACCAGTTCTTCTTTATAGGTCTGATAGAATTCAGCTGTGAATTTATAGGGTTTAGGGCCTTCTTGTTGTTGTTACTGTTGTCATTGGGAGACTTTTTTTTATTACTGCTTCTATCTCACTGCTCATTATTGGTCTGCAAGGTTTATATTTCTTCCTGATTCAGGCTTGGGAGGTTATATGTTTCCAAGAACTTATTAATTTCCTCTAGGTTTTCTAGTATTTTTTTTTATGTAGAGGTTTTTATAGTATTCATGGATGATATTTTGTATTTCTGAGGTATCAGTTGTAATGTCTATTTTTTCATTTTTGATTGAAATTATTTGAGTCCTTTCTCTGTTATTTCTGGTTAATCTGGATAGTGGTTTATCAATTTTGTTTACGTTTTCAAAGAACCAACTTTTTATTTCATTGATCCGAGCTCAGGTTGGTTTAGTGGATTCAGGTTATGGAAAACCTCAAAAGCGAGGTAGAAGAATGTATAAAAGCTAGGAAGTTGATGTGATGGGAAGTTGAGGCCAGGGGATAGTTACTTAATTACTAATGTCTAAGATGAAGAAGAGGGAAAAACTAAGTGGTAAGAAAACTAAGTGGTAGGAAAGCTGTTAAAATAATAAGATGTGAAGTGATGAAATCAAGATTCTGTTGGAGTCAGTAGCAATTGAGAAGAGATAAATTGGAGAGGTGGGTTGAAGGAATGATAATAATGATAGCTAAAATTTACAGTTCTCTGGTTTTGTTACTATGCTTAAATACTTTTTTGCACCATCTCACTTAAACCTCAGGACAACTATACAATTTAGATACCATTATTAGCTCTATTATATCAGTGGGTAATGTCAAGCACCAAGAATTTAACTGCCTGCCTTAAGGTTATAATGTTATTAATAGTAAGTGATGGGCCTGAGCATTTGAAATGGATTAGTGTAGTTCTACCTAGGGAGGCTGGTGTGATTGATGGTTGTTTACAAAATAGGTACATTGAAGGTGGAGCCAATTTGAGTCGGGGAAGGAGCAGGGTGAGTGTGGACCTGCCAGATTTGAGGTAATAGAGGGTAGAATTTAGTGGGAGTTGTTGGCTCATGGATGATCTGTCCAGAGGATCTGCCAAAGCTGAGCCAGAGTAGACAGAGCCAAGGCCATAATTCTATTAAGTTTAACTGTCTTATTTTCCTGGATCTGTTTAGTTTTGCTGAGTAGATTTATTTAACTTTTAGTACTTCAATAATTCTAGATGGCAACTGCTAGATGAGTTTTGTTTTCCTGCATGGACAGGGTAGGAGTCAGGCCCTCTGGAATCCAAAGACTTATATCAAGAAGAACCACTTAGCCATGATTCTTAACACATGGACTGCCACACTAGGAAACATTTATCTTTTTCCTTGGGACCATGGTGTTTTATTATGAAAATAGAATAAAAACTTTGAAAACAAAATGACCCTTTCTAAATTAATGAAAATTTTCCTATTTTTTATTGTTTTCTGTGTGTGAGTTATATGCAACTTGAAAAATAGTTCACGCAGCTCCCAAGGTAAAGAGACGTGTGAGTTATGTATGCTTCATGAGGCCCCAGGCTCAAAACTAGCATGAGTTAAATACAACTTACCTGGCAGTGAATGTGTTAAACAGGCATCTCTGATATTCAGACCTACTAAAATGCAATATTTACAAAAACCAGGGCATAGATTTCTGCTGATTGTAATCTCAGACAATTTGGGTTAACTAGAACTAATAATTTTTGGATTATAATCTTGATAGCTTCTATTCCTTGATTTCACATTTGCCCTCATAAACTCAGAGGGTGAGACAGGGTCTTCCTGAGTGAACGACTGCTGCAGTTCCTTGCTGGGACTTAAAAGTTGTCTGAGGCACAATCTATAAATCCCTCCAGAGTCA
>CM052450.1:1972326-1998996 GCA_028533085.1 Varecia variegata | reverse complement strand
TTGCTTTTAGCAAAGTCATTTACAGCATCATTTTAGTTAGTATTGGAATGAGATATTTCCTCCAATCTTTTATTTTCGATCCTGTATTCTTATGTTTTAGGTGTGTCCTGTAAGTAACACACGGTGAAATTTAAATCTAGGCTCTCGATGTTTGACTATTACCTGAGATATTTAGTACATTTACATTTAATGTAATTGTTGATAGGTTTGATTTTAAATCTACCATTTTATTTTGCATTTTACATTTATTCCATCTGTTTGATCTGTCTTTCTTTTCTTGCATTCTTTTGGTTTAAGTTGGTGCTATAGTCTGAATATTTGCATTCCCTCCAGATTCACATGTTGAAATCCTAACCCCGAAGGTGACAGTATTAAGAGGTAGGGCCTCACCTTTTCTCATGTCAGTAAGTGGTGCTAGCTTTAGGCCAAGATCCCAAACCAGAATTACAGAGTGAACCTCAATTCTTTCATCCCCCCATGGCCCTGTCTTTTTGAACAATACTGCTTAACATCACACCAGCCCATCTACGGCTCTTCATCCCCGCTGCCGTATGTTGGTTCAAGACTTGCATGAATTATTACAGCAAACGTTTAAAACTGGTCTTTCTGTATTTAGTCTTGCTCCACTTCAGGACATTCTCAACATTGTAACAAATGCTATTCTAGAATCTCACTTTGCCAGCGATGCTGCTAAATATCCCACCGTGCACAGGACAGCTCCCCACTGAAAAGAATTATCCAGTCCAAAATGTCAATAATACTGAAGTTGAGAAATCTTGTTCCAGAATATCATAGCCTTGGCAAGTTTTCTCTTAGGTTTAAGTGATCTGTTCTTACCCAACATGGCAATTATTGTAATGCATTTTATTGGTCTGTTTGTCTCACTCCTGTGGAGGGCAGAGTTTATATCTTATTCAGTATTGATTTTCTCATTACTTAGCACAGTGCCTGGAACAATGAAGATAATCATCAATGTTTTTTGAATTACATTGCAATCGAACATGCATATCATCAACCCAGAGAACAATGTCTTCTTTAGCCTACTCCAACCTCCTGGGAGGGCTTAACTTTTTTCCTCATCAAACCACTTGAGAGGAAGAGGCTCAACTATAATTAGGATTCAGAGAATTTGGAGTGAGGAGACAATAAATTTAAAACTCTTTCTTCTATTTGGACTGTGCTTTGAATTGCTCCTTTCTCCGAGTCCCATGCAGCTGACAGCATGAGAAGGCCTTGGGCAAGGCGGGGCACCGGACTGGGGAGGGGGCTCTGTTTCTCTGTCAGGGACAAGGTGGAATCCAGTGGGAAGCACAGCCTGGGTTGGGCTATCAGGCTGGCTGTGCTCTAGTCTTTAAGAAAACACTCTTCTTTGGGTTGGTTATTCCTTTGTCAGAGAGGAAGACCTGGATGGCTACAGGTAGGATGTGGGCTAGCAGAGAGGACCCAGGGGCCAACTTCTAGTCTGGGCCTTGGGAAGATGGGCAGGGGGTCCTTATGGCACATACACTGCTCAGCCCCACAAGGCGTGTTAGTTTCCCAGGGCTGCGGTAACAAAGGCACAAGCTGGGTGGCTTAAAACAACAGTAAGTCATCCGCTCACAGTTCTGGAGGCTGCAAGGCTGAAGTCAAGATGTGCTCAAGGTTGGTTCCTTCTAGAGTCTCTGAGGGAGAATCTGTTCCACACCTCTCTCTGCGGGTCTGGTGGTCCCTGGCAATTATTAGTGTTAATGGCTTGTAGCTGCCTACTCCTACTCCGATATCTGCCTGTGTTGTCACACGGCCTTCTTCCCTGGGTGCCTCTGTGCGTGTGTCTGTCCTCTTATTATAAGGACACCAGTGACTGGATTTAGGGCCTAGTACTCCACTCAGAACCTACTCCGGTATGACCTCATCTTAAATAATTGTATCTGCAAAGATCTTTTCTGAATTTGGAGGGACACTATTTAACGCACGTAAGAGTTGGAATCTCATAAGTAGTTTCTAGTCAAAGCCCTGTAGAATTAAGTGTATATTTTTGCAGACTCTCCACTCTGCAAAAATCTGTCACAAATTTATTGTGGCAGGAAGTGGTGGATCTAAAATTCAGAAATCCCGTTTTTCTTGCTACCCTCGTTGTAACCAGTGCATTTAACCTTGGTTGTGGCTCCTTAAGTGTAGGTACAGCCTAATTTATTTTACATATCTAGTATTCTGTTTACATTTCTTCAATGAACAAAGTGAAGGATTACATAGCAGAGTATCCTCCTAACAAAGGATTGGGGCAGGCTTATTGAGAACTCATTAAATATCAGTGGTGATAAGACGCTGAGTCAGATAATATAGAGGGCCTAGTGCATTATTCTTAAAACTTGAAATTCATATTTCTCCTCTAAATTCTCCTCTAAATTCTGCCAATTTAAATATTTCATCAACTCAACCTAAACTCTTTTTCTCTCTAGAGCATAATCAAAGACGTATCAAGCACTTAAAGGGGTTATTTTCTTAAAGTAGTAATTTAAAAAAACCTCATAGAATCAGAATTGCTAGTTTTGTGATAGCATTTCTAAAGGAAGCTGGAGAAGGAGGGTGTTGTAAGCAGAGTTTTAGCAGGAGGCATTTCAGTAAGCTGCATCCCAAGTGTCATTTGCAGTGATTTGAAACCATAGAAACAAGTCAAAGCTACTGCCCATGTTTGCCTTGAGCTGAGCTTGCATGTGCGTGAAACTGTTCCCACCACCAAAAATGGTAAGAGTTTTCATTAGCCAAAAATAGATTCAGGTACATTTGTCCTGTCTCTATGTATTCGTGGACGCTTATTTATTTTGACGGTTATGTAATCATCTTTCTGGCCTCCTGACGTCCTCGAGAAAGGGACTTCAGTTGTTTTTTATGGTAATTTGAATTGAGGGTGAGGATGGCTTGAAAAGAAATAAGGCTGCAAAGCTGAACTGCGGGCTGCCCATGAGCACTCTGCCTGGGAACAAGCCCGTCTGCAAAACGGCAGTGGACCCCGTGCCCCTCTCCTGAATGCGGGTGGCGCTCGGTGCAGAGTGCTGGAAAGACAGATGGAAGGTGGCCGGCTGTGACACACTGGCTAGGGAAAAGCCTCATGAAATTCTTGTTAGATGTAATACCACTGGGATAGAGATGAGATATATAATTGAATGTCCTGGGCATTAAAAAACTTAACCATAAAGGAGCATGAGCTGTTTTATTTCTGTTGAGAATCAGCCTTGAAAACAGAAACTTTTGGGGATAATAATTTAGAGAATCTTCTTCTATTTGATATTATATATGAAATAATCCATACAAATGAAACAGAACCAAATAGAATTGGTTTTGAATATGTGGACAATTTAATTTTTTTCTTCTTTTTAAATCAAGGACAGAAATGTTTTAGAGTAGTAATTAAACTTCAGATTTCTGCAGATGTCTCTACATTTGGATGCTAGAAATTAGATATCTCCATACAATTCTCCTCCCTTCTTCTATTAGCAGTCAGAAATTGGCAGCCCAAGGATTAAATCTATCTCTCAAGTGTGTTTCTTTTGACACTTACAGTTTCTTTAAAATTGTTTTGAATGTGAATATTTTTCTATCTCCAATTGGTCTTCCCTGCCAACTTTCTCTTTGATTAACCATTTTTTTGCTTGACCTTCCTAAAGTGTCTGGCCACATTTTCTATGTCATTCTAGCGTTTATCTGATACCATTTGGGATCTCAGGTAATTGCTGCTATTCTTCTTTCTAGATTCCTGACTATCTGCTTTCTCCATTACATTTACCATAATTATTTACAATTTGCTCAACTGTTTTCCAACACGGCCATTCACTCTCACACTGCAGGAGCAAGGTGATATACAACAAAGAAACGACGCTGACAAAGCTGGCTCCATTTCTAGGTGCTCCCATTGCTCTAGAGTGGACGGGCAGCCGACTGGAGACAGCTGGTACTACCACGCAGTTTCCCCTCTACTTCTACCAGGGCCGTCACCTTTATTGGTTACTAATTGCTGCCTGGAAGTCAGGACTAGTGAGGGAGACGGAACAGTGAGAAAGGTAAGACCCTATGAATGTCAGACCCTAGGAATGTCTCCTGCCCTCCACCGCGCAACCTGTGCCTGGAGAAAAGCTGGCTCCATCCTCAACTCGGGCGGACGTACCCTGGTTGTTCTGAGCGCGTATGGTGGGTCCACTGCTTCCATTTCAGGCCAGAGATTCGGGGAGAGGTTGGCCAGGGCTTCTGGAAAAAAGTTCTTCACATTTAAGTAGGTAACACTGGAAAATCAGACCTTTTCAACCCCTGAACTTTATCCTGTGTGGATGTGAGAGCTATCTTGCTACCCGCGAGGGAGCAGCCGGCAGACGGAGAAGGGAGAACTGACCCTGACCTAACCTCCAGAAATCTATTTGTTCCTTTGTTCCAGAACGTAAACTGCTTATAAATACGAATTCTTTCTCTGGAAAAAAATCCCTATAGAACACTTTAGTCCAGTGTTATGCTGAGAAAGTTACTAAATAGCTACTGAGGATTACTATGATCTGCTTTTTTTCATTTAACCACTATTACAATTTGGTTATGATTATACCTGTATCTGCAAAATAATTTTAGGTTTACAAAGTGCTTTGTGTCATTTCATTTAATTCTAATAATAGTCCTGTGAGATAGAGGAATAGATGAAAATGCAAAAAATAGAGAAGAGAAGGGTTATATAATTTGACCAAAATCACAAATCTAGAAAGTGTGAAGGCCAGGACTTAAATCTAAGTCCTCTGACCCTAGATCTAGGGCTCTTTCCACCAACCCACCGCTAGAGGCTGGCGCAGACCTGTGGGTTACGGTGAAGGAAAAGTCCACGCAGAGCGATAGTGAGGAGGCTGGGTTCTGCTCCAGGCTGTGTCACCCACTAGCTGCGAAAGCGTCGGTGAACCGTTTTATCTCCCTGAGCCACAATTTCAAGGAATTACACTAGACGATGCATTATGTGCTCCCTGATTCTAGCATCCTATGGCTCTAACCAAGAATTGCTTATGCAAATAGGGTACGGATCGTGCTTTACATAAACTGTAAAACTTCCCTGGTGACTACCAAAGAGACACGACTGTGTGTGCTCTGCTTGCAGCTCTATTTTAACTTCCACGTTTGTGCCATGGGAACACCTGTGAAATGTCAGCAGTTAACAGATGGGGTGAACATCAGCTGAGCTGGCTTTACAACACAAGGCACAGGCTTCTCATTCACAGAATAATTCTACTCTGGGCTGCAAAAATCATTTGTTGATGAGCTAATCTTGTCACTATGACTCTTAGGAGACTTTTCAAAGGGTGTAAAAAGCAGTCCTACAGAGTGGTTAAGATTCTTATTTATTATACGCTTGAATGGCAGGTTTCCACAATTAATTGTTCTACGACTGATTTCCCTTAACTATTTTAATGAAGCGTGTGATATTTGCTGGCTCAATAGGTCTGGGTTTGCAAATTTAGCACTATGGTGGCTATTTTTTCCTAATCAATATGTCAGCAATTTGAGAAAATTGCTAACAGGGAAACTATGTGCTTTGGCTGCGGTTTCATAGTCCAAAAGCTCATCTTCACACAGACAAATTATTAAGTCAAAGAAAATGTAGCGCAGCAGGGCTTAAGTCTCTTGACTAGAAGCCGGTCGTGTTAGAAAGCAGGAAATGATATTTTCAGGGAAATTGTAAAGAATTGCTTTATGAACAGATTTAAGCATTGGCTGACTAGAAATATTGGGATTATGGATACATAAGGAGAATAACTAGCGGGGGGATGTCACAAAGATTGGAGACAGTCTGGCTGAGTGTGACCCTAGTGGTCCTTGCCTTTGCTCTTGGAAAAGAGATGCTGGAAATTGAGTCCTCGGAGGAATGATATGAGTGCAAATAAAACTTGTGTTAGGGCTCTTTCTAAGTGACAGAAACCCAGCTCGCACTGGTCAAGTAAAATAGAATTTATTGGCATATCTAACTGGAATGCCAAAGGCCAGACTAGACTCCTGAGTGTAATCAACACTCAAATGATTTCATCTTTAAGTTCCCATCTCTCTGGGTATTGGCTTCATTCTGTTTGTGAGCTCTTGGCACACACTAGAAAAGGTGGCTACAGGAAGCTCCCAGGCTATCTGCTTTTCCTTCCCCAGAATGCATGTCTAAATTCTGGGGAAGAATCTGATTAGCCCTACTTGAATGAAATAATCAGAACTGAATAAGACTTAAAGTAGGTAGTGTGTGCTCTTTTCATCTAATTCATATCTTCCCCATAAACTCATTATTAAAAGAACTATGTATCAATAAATGCAAATTGCTAAATATAAAATGACTGGTAATTTAGAAGAAGATTTAAACAATTATGAATTAGACAATTCTCTCATAATGGCAGAATCCATCCTCAATTATTAATTTCTGTTTCTATACTTGGGTAAATCTAATGTAAACCATAAGATATTGGAAATTAAGTGAGCATTAAACCTAAATGGCATTAGTTATTAGACTGGGTTCCATGGAGCAGACTTTGAGATGGAAGATACGTAGAAGATTTATATGAGAAAGGGAGGGAGGCAGGATTAGGCAGAAGGAAAAGTTGATCTGCCATGTGCTTGCACCTGAGATCCCAGCCCATCCCTGGCAGCTCTGGAGCTAGAGTGGCCCTTCAAAGTTGTCCCAAATGGAGACAGGGGGCCAGGCCTTTGGACTTCTACAGTGGCCAGTCACTGGGTACAGGCCGACCCAGGATAGAGGGAAGGACATAAACTTGGACTCAACCGTGAGGCCTCAGCAGACAACAGTGCTGGGAGCTGGAGCAGCGAGTGCCTCCGGGCTGCGGAAGCGCCTGTGCGGCACAGCACAGCATCCACCACAGCGACTGCGGAGCCAAGGACGTGTAATGGCACTACACAGATGTCAGACGTATTGTCATTTTTGTCTCCAGGCAGGAGGAGTCTCTCTAGGCCAGAAAACATGTAAGTGTTTCCCATTGTCACAGCAAACAAGAACCAAGCAGTCAGATGAAAGAATGCTAATCCTGCTTAGAGGAGGCAGTTACCCAAGAGAACACGGATAACGGATCAGGTCATTCCAATGAGAGAAGCGCAGAGCATCACACGGCCACCCCTGGGGTTAACAAGCAAAGATTCACTGGGCAGGGCCTTGGAGCAAGACGTCTCGGCCCGGGCAAAATCTTAACAGACCAGCCTGAGGCAAACAGAAAAAGATTCTCCGAGCCCAGAGTCAATTCCCTTGTCCAAACTACCTAACTGTGATCCCCAGTACCTTAGTGAGCAAGAGCTGGGATTCACGGTGCATTATATGTTAATAGTTTGCTCAGTGTAACTGCTATAACTCAAGTGTTGGTTTTGCTTCTCCTTAGAAGTCCTTTTATGCTGGTATATTAGGGCCAAATAGGAGGATGTTTCCTATCCATTCTCCAGCTGTCCACCCGGCAACTGTTCTGATCATGTTTCCCTTCTCCTCATCTCCAGCTCCACTGCAAGCCAAATTTCTCCTCCTTGCTCGTCCTACACCAGTTCCCTTGGGAGGTGGCAGCTTTCAAAGAAGGGAGAAGTCCCCAAAAGGTAGAAATGTGGGAGAAATCATGTTTCCCTTTACTTCTTGCCCCTTAGTTTTCCATATCAACGGCACAGAGCCTGTTGAGAAAGGCTCAGACCTTAGCACCTCACGACCCTGCGGAGCGGATCAGGCACGGAGACTGGTCCCATTCAAGGTTCCCCACCAGTGTGCCACAGACTTCTCTTTATTCTTTCATTTGTTTGTGGTATCTGCCTCCCAATCCCCGAATCCCACAAGCACTCCTTTTAAGGACAGATTAAATCCTTAAGGAAGGGGAAAAAAATGTGTTCTTATTGTTCTCTAATTTGCAAAGTCAGAGTCTTCCCCAAAGATCTGACTGATACTATGCACAGAGTGTTCAACTTAACGCTGTCCACCGCCTCCTCCTCATGGAGAGTGAAGGCTGGGGTCTGTTAGAAACAGAAGCTGGCCATTTACTAAGTATTTCTTTTATTTTTATTTTTATTTTGTTTTTTCTTTTTTAACTTTTTTAAGCATTTCCTTTTAATTATTGTTCCCTTTTACATATTTCTCATTTTACAGTTGGTTCAGTTATTCTGAGTAAATGCTTTTATACCCTCATGAGGTCCTCACATGTAGATATATAGAGATGCCTGGTATGGTTTGAATGTTTGTTCCCGCAAATCTTATGTTAAAATTTGATCCCCAGTGCTGGAGGTGGGGCCTGGTGGGAGGTGTTTGGGTCACGGGGCAGATCCCTCCTGAGTGGCTTGGTGTCGCCCTGCAGTGAGCAGTTCTCAGTTTGTCTGTTCACACAAGAGCTGGTTGTGTGAAAGAGTCTGGCACCACCTCCTCCCTGTCTCGCTCCTGCTGTCACCGCGGGACACGCTGCTCCCCCTTCCCCTTTACGTCTGGACTGGAAGCTCCCTACAGCCTGCAGACACTGGCACCATGCTTCTTGTACAGCCTGCAGACCTGTGAGCCGGATACACCTCTTCTCTTTATAAATTCCCCAGTTTCAGATGTTCCTTCACAGCAACGCAAAATGGCCAAACTCAAGGCCTAAACCAAATGGTCTCTACTTTCCTTAAGATTTAAGATTCCGATGTCCAAAGTGAGTAACACCAGGTAAGTAATTCTCGCCGTGCAATCTTGTCTGGGTGCGCTGCACTTAATATTAACTCAGCTGAAATATTCTTTGGTTCTTAATAAACAAGCATCCTAGATGATTTACGTAATTCAGGATGCTTATTTGAAAAAAGACTTGGGACTTTATTTAATCATTCTATTATTTATTTATTTTTTAGTTTGAGCACAATAAGATATTAAAAGAGTGGTTTTGCTCATTTTCATTTCTGGAGTATTTAATTTACCTGTACTAAGGTTGAGGGAGAGCAGGGATATTGAGCAGTCATTATAAAAACAAAGCTGTAAAGGCAAGCAGACCAGGTCTTACAGAACCTTGTATTTTATGCTAAAAAGTTTAGACATAAAGTCAACTGCTGAAGGCAGTGGGAACCCACTGAAGACTTAAAAAAAAAATGTTTTTTCCATTGAAGATTTTTATACAGCAAAGTGACATGACCCTGTGTTTTAGAAAGATAAAGCTGGTGACAGTGTGGAAAATGAATTTTTAGAAAGATTTATCCATTCCTTCATCCAACAAATATTATGAGTATTCTCTTCCCCCAAGAAGCTTACATTTTTTGAGAGACGTAAATGACAAACAACATTCACATAACGAGTCATCTGTTTGTACTTGTGATGAGTGCTCTGAATGAGGAGCACAGGGCGGGACAGGGATGTGTAGGGAGGGGACTAGTTTAGAGGAGGACGTTCAGGGAGGCCTCTAGAAAGTAAGATTCAAAGCACAGAGACAAATTATGTCTGTTGCCTAATAAGAGTAGTGGAGTTGAATGGAACTGGATCGGGTGGGGATATGTCACACAGAATGAAATAGATTCAAACAACAGTGGATAATCATGTACAGGAGTGGAGCCAGGACTCTAGGAAGATTGACAAGTATTTGGCTTAGGCAACTGGGTAGATGATGCTGGTCTCCATCTGAGATAAGAATACAGAAAAAGCAGATTTGTGAGGGGGGAGGGGAGGGAGGATGCTGATGTTGGAGTGTTCATTGGCCGTGTTAGTTAAGATCCCCAGTAGTAACTGGACATAGGAATTTGGATTAAAAGAAAAAGCTTTGGACTGAAGGTCTAGTTTTTAAGTCATTAAGGGATAGGTGATAAATGTAGATATAAGATTAGAGGAGATAATCTGGAAATAATTTTTAGAATGAAAATAGAAAAACTCAGTACAGAATCTTGAAAAATATTCACATCCAAGGGATAACAGAGGAAGAGGGACTCATGGGAAATACAGAACGTCAGGGAGGAAACCTTGTTGTCATGGTCCTAGAAAACAGGAATAACGTGGGCCTGGTCACTGGCGTCAAATGCTGCCAACAGCTCAAGTGTATGCTGGAAAGTGTGAACTAGATGTGACAAAAAGCTGTCCTGTGAGCAGGACAGTTTCTGTGGAGTGGTGGTGAAGTCCAGATGGCAGCAGCCGAGAATCACTGAGGAATAAGGAGGCGGGGAAACAAAGGCAGACAACTCCTTCAAGACGTTTGACTGTATGGAGAGGAAAGAGGCTGTCATGAGGGTTTGGTGGAGTGAAAATACTGTTTTTGTTTTTTTAAATTTATTTTCATTTTTTGGCTGATAGGGATCTGAGCACATGATGAGTATTGGGGAAAGCCAGCTAGAGAGGGACTGGGCAGAGACGCAGGAGAGCGGGCTGCTGGGACAAGAGTGAAGTCCCATAGAGACAAGTGAGGTGGGGTCCCAAGCACCTGTGGGGACGGATATGCGACTTCTGGCTCGAGGCAGCATTTATCCCTTTCCTTCTGACCTTGTAATGTAGTGATTACAAAAGAGTAAACACATGCAGATTCACAGAAGAGAATGAGAGGTGCCATAGGAAGATGAGAGAGTTCCACCAAAGTCTAGAAGACAGAAGCTGCAGCCCAGAGGGTCTCAGCAAAGATTTGACTAAGAAAAAAGATAATTTGCTTGGCAGAACCCAGAGGTTCTGCAGACAAGGGTTCAAAGTAAGGAGATGGAAGACTGTGCATGGAATAGTCGGCTACTACAGTGTGCACAATGCTGGCATAATTTCCTCTGATTCCTAGTTAGAAGATCAGAAGTTTCTTCTCTAAATAAATTGGACAGTGTCCCCCATCCAGTGACTTCCAAATGGTGTTATTTAGAAACCCTGGTATCATAGCTTGTTCCCTGAGTCATCCTCCTAAAGCAAATCAAGTCAGTTGAAAAACTTCATCCAAGTTAACAGACCCTCGAGTATGAAGGAAGAATGAGAGGCTACTGTACGTTTGACATAACACTAGCACCAGTGGAAAACAACCAAATAAACCAATGTCCGTGAGGAAGTAGATACAGTGCAAGGAACAAAAGGGAAACACAAATCAATTTTAATTTGTATCCACACAAGGATTAAGGAGACCATGAGAAAGAAAATTCAGAGAACAAAAAAAGAGCTCTTGGAAATGGAAAATGTTCATTAAAATTTTTAGAAATTCTATAAAAGAAATAGTAACGTTGAGGAATCTCCCAGAAAGTAGAACAAAATAGCTAAGCATAGGGTAGAGATTTCATGCAAATCTCTAAATAAAGATTTTAAATAAATTTTATTTAAAGATTTAAAATTGTTAATATACAAAAGAGGAGAAAGCTGACGAGATAGCCAGGACTGTTCGGGAGTATGACGTTCTGGAGGAGGCACAGGTGACAGCAGCAGTAGAGAAAGCTGTGGGTACACAGCTGTGTGAGTTTGAACAGCTTCGCTAACCTCTTTGAGATCTTGGATCAGTAAATTGAAGACAACACTAACTAAGATCATTAAAAAGACTAAATTAGTTCAAACATGAAGCAGCACCTATCTTATAGCAAATACTCTCTAAATGTTAGCAATATGACCTCAATCCCTTTTTCTTTTGAAAACCAACCTCTTGGAATAAAAAAAAAAAAATATGCACACAGAATTCTGTGTCCAAAATGAGCACTTATAGATTAGCCCACACTCAGCTGTCAGACAGTTGCTTCTGCTATGGGTTAAGAAGATCTATTTAGTTACTCGTTTAGCTTCTTTGTTCTCTCTGTATTGTTTTGCCTCTCTTATCCCAAGGCTTGGAGGAACTGTGGCACAAGGATAAAAACCTTGTGTATAACTGGAAAGTTCATTCCATCACACAAACAGATGTAAAATTGCAACTGTTACAAGATCTACAAGAGTCAGATGATAGCAGGATTATCTGTTCTCCAGGTTTAAAATAGTGATAAAACAAACAGCAGCCTGGTAGTCTTTTCCAGAGGAAGCTAGGCCTGAACAGATGGGAATTCTCACGTGGACATGCAGGAAACGTGGCTAGTATTTTCCCAGGGTTCTCCCTCAGTGGAAAGGATAGCACTTCTCTGGAAGGAGTATTTTCTTCCTTTTTGCTTCCTTCCTCAGTGATATTCCACCTTCCCTAGCTTTTGTATGGCCTGGTGTGATTTTACGATTATGACAATATTTTCTGTTGCTACACACTGTGTGTAAGTTTACCGTAAGTGTAAGCTGAACCGATAGTCTTAAGTCACCTGTCAGTGTTGCCACAGGTCCCTCCAAGGCTCTGTGTTTTCGACTATTAGAAATATCAGTTGGTTTGGAAGATGCATGAATCAGGGCATGTGGCTGCAAGTGGCAGAAAGACTTTCTCAAATCAACTTTATCAGAAAGAAAAATGCGTGTGCCTGCGTCCCTGGGAAGCCCGGCCTACAGCTGGCTTCAGGTATGGTTTAGTACGAGAGCTTCAGTGATGCTAGAGGGCTCTCTCTCTGTTTCTCATCTCTGCTTCTTTCTGTTTATGCTAGCATGTTGACCTCTTTTTCTTGTAATATATTACAAGATTATTTTACAGAATTAATATTACAAATTTATTAATAAATCTTCCCAGAACTCTAACTCCAAAGGCAAAGAAGGAAGTGCTACTGGTTTGGACTAATCTAATAGTCACCCGGAGGGTTTTGATTGGCCCATCTGGACCTTGTGCTCATCTCTGAGTGAGTCACTGTTGCTTGAGGTCTGGGCACCTCTGACTGGCCCGACGTGGTCCCTTGCTTGCACCTGCAACAGGCACTGTGGGGCGGGGGGCACTTTCTCAGTGGGGAAGGCTTGTGCTGTTGCCACCTGAGCAGGTAAAACCGTTAGCACGTTTCCCACCGTAAGAGAAGACAGGAGGCAGACCTGCTGTGTTCTCACTGCATCTTTGACCCGAGGGCCACATTCAGCCTGAGCTCTTCAGAGACCTAGTGGCTGTGCTTTCAGTACGTGTTTGTTGTTAGTGCTTGGCAGGTGTGTTTGGCAAGTGGCAGTCGCACTCATTCACATGCCATGTTATGAGATGGCTTTGGATTGAGCTTTTTATTCGTTCATTTATTCATTTTTACTGTTGACAAGCTTTTATCAAGTACCTAGGACAGGCCTGTACTGAACGAAAAAGTCGTAGTCTCTCCCTCGTCAAATGTACAGGGTAATGAAGGAGAAAGACAATCAGACACACACACACCCTCCCTTTGAAGTTGCTTCCAATACTGCGAGATTATATAACAAGAGCGGGCAATAATGGCATATCAGAGATGCTGTCTCACACGGAGTGCTCCTCAGTGGAGTCTTGAATGATGAGTAAGAATTAACCAGTGAAGAGTGTGGGGAGAAGCTTCCAGGGAGAAGAAAGAGCATGCGTGGAGGACTTGAACTGAGAGTGGGGGGCACAAAATGGGAGGCAAAAGATGAAGTAGGAGATCATGCAAGGCCTTGCAGGGTGGACTAAGAATTTTCTATTTTTATCCTACATATAGTGGGGAGTCCCTGAAGGGTTTAAATCAGGGCAATGAAACAATTTGATTTATGTTGACAAAAATCAGTCTGGTCATTCATTCATTTATCTATTTAGGCTATGGACTATGAAAGTAAAAGTCAAGACTGCTTGAGCTTGAAGTCTTAGTCTGCCGCTTACTACCTATGTGACCCAGCGTAAGTTACCTAATCTCTTTGTGCCTCAGTCTCCTCATCTGTAAAATGGGGATAGTAATAGTAATTACCTCATAGGTTTGTTATGAGAATTAAATGAGGTAAAATATATAAATGTTAGAAAAGTGCTTTGTGTATGGTGTTATGTGTTTGCTGGTATTATTATTATTGTTATTATTTAATATATAGCTATTGAGCAGTTCCTTCGAGCCAGGCATTGAGGAACTATGAAACGGTTTTTGCAAAGAGTGGCAGTGTTTGCCCACTAGAGATAGCAAGGTTGTCAGACAGAGTTGGGTGTCATTTTGAGTACAAACTCAAATGATTGTGGCCTACATGTTTTACAATTATCCAGGCTATTTACGAGTTTTAGAGTTAGACAGATAGACTTGAATTTCCTTTCTGACTTTGCCTCATACTAACCAAGTATCTCCATTTAATAAGCCTCAGTTTCCTTATCTGTAATATGGGGGATCAAAAGCACCTACCTCATACTGTTGCTATAAGGAACAAATGATATTGCATATGTCTGTGTTTATGTACTAATATATATGCAAAGATTTCAGCACTGTGCATGCCACATCATAACAACTCACTAAAGGGTAAATTATGATATATTTTTTCAACGCCAGTATCCATGCTTAATTGATATCTTTCTGATACACTCTCTGAGAAATTAGACTTATTGTTAGCTGCATAAAATATACCCCAAAGAGGAAAAATACATGCTGAACTAGTATGGCAGTTATTTTTAAGTAGAAGAATGGAAAAAGCAGAACAGAAATAAAAACTTACCTATTTTACTGAAAATACTTAAAAATTTCTTAAACCTTTGGTGATGAAAATATGTTTATAATTTATTTATATGTTAAAAATAATTATTGAAAGAAAAAAATAAAATAGTGGCAGGCATATATCCAAAATACTTCCTTAGCTGACAAAAATTAACATTTTATGCAATGGAACGATCTCTATTGGGAAAAAAACATTAACATTTTAAAAACTTGCACATGTAGTTTTAAATTTTATCTTCATCTTATTATAATTTATAAGAAAACAAATCTAGTGAGTTTTACAAAGCACAGATATTTGCTTGTTAAAAAATAAAGTCTGAAATGAGTATCTGTTTGTCATTTTCAAACCTGTCTTCAAATCTACCCTTCTGATTTTTATTCTTCTTGTCTGTAAACATGCATTATCATACGCTAGAGCTAGATGGATTTAATTTTTATTATGATCTAACACAAATGGAAAGTGAAATATGAAAAGGATATTTCCATTTATATAGCAATAAGTTAACATTAAATCTAGCTTTATGATGTTTAACTTTGAGGTATCCGGCCAAAACACAATTGATTGATAGGATGGAAATTAAAACCACTAATGGGATGCCTTGTTCTATAATTCAGGGTTGAGGATTATGAAGCTAAAGTCATTTTCTTTATTGCTCTTTGAGGAAAGAAAAAGTAGGTAAACAAATTTAAATGAGGCTGTGGGCTTGGGTGCTTGGCAAGGATACCAACAGAAGATCAGGTTACTGGCCTCCAGACTTTATAAGCCTGTGGCAGATAGAACACAACACTCAAGAAACAAACTAGGAACAAATGCCTGCAAGTGAACCGACTATAGGACGGAGAAAAGAACAACATTTGAAAGATGAGATCATGCAAAGGAAAAGTGAATTAGAAGGTGAAACACCCAGCAAAATCCTGCAATTCCTCTGCACTCCGCAAGCCAGGACAGGATTCGAATTCCTTGCGTGCTAGAATTGACAACACAGTCTACTGGGAGATTTTTTTTCAGCATTTAAAAACTGGGAGGGGCCCAGCACTCTGGGAGGCCCAGGCGGGAGGATCGCTTCAACTCTGGAGTTTGAGACCAGCCTGAGCAAGAGTGAGACCTGTCTCTACTAAAAATAGAAAAATAAGGCAGACTTCCTGGTGCATGCCTGTAGTCCCAGCTACTCGGGAGACTGAGGCAGGAGGATTGCTTGAGCCCAGGAGTTTGAGGTTGCTGCGAGCTAAGCTGACGCCACGGCACTCTAGCCCAGGCAACAGAGTGAGACTCTATCTCAAAATAAAATAAAAAACTAAAAAAAAATAAACTTTAAAAAAAGAAATTGAACCTCACTTGCCCCCTTCATATTCTAAAAAATATATAATAAAATAAAAACTGGGAGGGAGAATAAAGATTTATCTGGCAAATCTTTTTTTTTTAATTTTAGTAAATATTTTCTTTTTTTTAATAAGTTTTTTTTTATTATTTCAGCATATTATGGGGGTACAAAAGTTTAGGTTATGTATATTGCCCTTGCCGCCCCCCACCCCGAGTCAGAGCTTCAAGCGTGTCCATTCCCCAGACAGTGCGCATCACACTCATTATTAAATATTTTCTTTATAGCCAGCTATGTAGAGGACACATATCTCATAAAGGAAAGAAATCATACATGTACCTTGTATTTTAAGCCCCAAATGATTTTCCTAAAAACACAAAAGTATAAACTAGATATTTGGCATCAAAAATTTAAAAGAAGAATGTGCTATGTCACTCTTGAAATAAAGTAATATATTTCTTCCAACTTTGCAGGAAACAAATACTTTCTTTATTATTAAATTTAATTCCTTTTTCACCTCTACACTTTCTCCTAGACTATTGGAATTTCCTCTAACTCTGATTTCTCTCTTCTTTTTCCTTCATCTTTGCCCTGCTTATTTTTCTTTTTCTATTTGCAGTGCTAGTGAAACTAGTCAACTATAGCCCAGTAGTTCCCTAAACTTAAGCTTTAATGGATAAGAAAGTAAAAATAAATTAGCGGCAACGACAGGGGATTACCAATTTCCTCTTTGTTTTGCTAATGACAGACATCAAAAACAAATTTTAAAATGCTGAATAAATTTAGTTTTATACAAAATTCATCACATTTTACTAGGTTCTTTTATTTCTTCTTGGACTGGTGAAGAATTGCTTGCTGGCTGACCCCAGTCCGGAGAACTACTGTGGATACACTGCTCTCACCTGGCAGAGCCAGGGTAAGGGCCACAGCCTCGGGTTGTGAACAAAATCTGTTTCCTTGGTTCTATGATGACAAAAAAATTTACATTAAAGCACTTTTAAAATTATGTTTACTTTTTTGTTAAAGGAAATACAGTCTTCAGTGACTCTTCATCACGTTTAGGATGAAGTCTGCACTTTTGAAGATTGTGTGTATTTTCGTTATCTGGCTCCCATGTACCATTACAGCCTCTTCTTCTGAGCACTTATACTCCCTCCCTGTGTGATCTCTACACACACCACACACACATGCACGCACACGCATGCATCTGAGTCTGGCCCACTGCATTGTCTCCTTTGTACTTTAACTAGTACTGTTTCTTCCCTGAGGGACTCTGCATTTAAAGCCCAATTCAAAGGCCAATTCCTAGGGGAAGCCCTCCCGGGTAGCTCCAAGTAGAGGTAGTGATGTCTTCCTCTGTGCTTCCATGTATGTACACACACACACACACACACACACATACATGTGAAAATAAAATCACCCTTGTAACGCCTGTTATAATGTTCTATGGCAATATTTTATCTATATATTCTCTTCTAGAAGAGTTCCTTGAAAATAGAAACTATATCATTTCAGATTTTTTGTTATGCAATTAATGTATCTTGCTGGAAAGTAAAAATATATTAGGCAAAAGTCTCCTACTCTAAGTTTTGAAATTATAATCTTTCTTTTAACATGATTAAAATCTTAGGCAAGACTCGCCTTGTATAGGTTTGTATGAGCAAAAGGTAGTAGCCTAGAGATTTATTCTCCCACTGGTGCGAACTTTGCAGCTGAGGCCACCTTCTGACCACTCGCTGCCACTCCCACACGGCCCCTTAGAGGACAGAGTGACTACAGGCGAGTGTTTCTGTTTCTCTGTTTAAGATGGCACTCCCCACCCTCAATGCATCTATGCATATTTATGAATAATGAATAGAAAGAATCTTATGGGTGTGTATACACGCTGCTCTGGTTTGGCTCTTTGACCCCTTCAAACCTCACGATGAAATTTGATCCCTGGCTGGGCACGGTGGCTCATGTCCGTGATCCCAGCACTCTTGGGAGGCCGAGGAGGGAGGATGGGTCAGGAGTTCGAGAACAGCCTGAGCAAGAGCGAGACCCCATCTCTACTATAAATAGAAAAAAAGAAATTTGATCCCCCATGTTTGAGGTGGTTCCTGACAAGAGGTGGTTGAAGGGTCACAGGGATAGAGCCTTCCTGAATAGATCAGTCCCCTCCCTGGGTGTGGGGGTGAGCAGGTTCTTACTCCATTAGTTCCTGCAGGAGCTTGTTGGTTAACAGAGCCTGGCGCTCCCCGGCCCCCGCTGCCTCTCCTGCCCTGTGATCCCTGCACACGCCGCCCCTGCGCTCCCCGGCCCCTGCTGCCTCTCCTGACCTGTGATCCCTGCACACGCCGCCCCTGCGCTCCCCGGACCCCGCTGCCTCTCCTGCCCTGTGATCCCTGCACACGCCGCCCCTGCGCTCCCCAGCCCCTGCAGCTTCTCCTGCCGTGTGATCCCTGCACACACCGCCCCTGCGCTCCCCGGCCCCTGCAGCTTCTCCTGCCCTGTGATCCCTGCACACGCTGCTCCTGCGCTCCCCGGCCCCTGCTGCTTCTCCTGCCCTGTGATCCCTGCACACGCCGCCCCTGCGCTCCCAGCGTGGGCCCTCGGCAGGGCGGTGCTGGCGCTGTGCTTCCCGGGCAGCCTGCAGAACCCTGAGCCAAATGAACCCCTTTCCTTCATAAATTACCCAGCTTCGGGTATTCTTTTACGGCAACACTAAATGTACTAAGACACACATACACCAAAAAGTAAGCAGTGCTTGTGGGTGTTTATTTTCCTTTAGTGTGAACATCCTTCCATGCCAGTAAATGTACTTTTATTTCATCATTTTTTACAGCTGCCTAGATAGACTGGATGGCTGTGTTTTATTTGCAGTTTTTATTCTCTGGCATAATGTCTGAAACAAACATTTGTCAAATAAGGGACAAAACCTCTCCTCAGTGCTTTTCTCTGAGCCTGATTTGAGAATCTGATGCGTCCGGGAGTGACCGTGACTGCGGCTTCCAACGAGGAAACAGGAAGGGAATGCGGGGAAGCGGCGGCCGCGGGGTGACTCACGCTGTTTTTCTGTTGAATTTTCCCTTACCATGAAGTGAAAAACAGTGGCTGAAAAAAAAAAAAGATGTGGTTTTATAAAACATCATCATTTCCGTACTAAAATGACAATGTAGCAACATGTGATTAGGAAAGTGGGTTGGGCGCCCGGTGACACGCCCTTGGGGCGGGCGCCGCAGCCACCGTAGCCAGAACCTCACCTGTGCGGAGGCACTGGGAGTGCTGACACCGTGATATGGAATACAGTAACTGAGAAGTAACACACTGGCTTGAGAGACTCTTTATGCAGATTGAGCGTTGTGTGACTGGCAAGAGACAGGCGACTGGGACGGGTCTCCCCTCTGAGTCCCTAAGGTTGGCTAGTGACGCTGTGGGGACACCTGCCCAGCGCCAGGAAGGCACGGAAGGATGTATTTTACCTCTGGAGCCACCTCCTCGCCCTGTGCCTCTCCTCCTCCTGCACGTCCCGCCTGGCGACCTGAGCAGGACGCGGTGCCCTGGCCCGGCCCGGCTCTGCCAAACCCGCTGCTGCTGCCCGGAGGGGCGGTCGCCGCCCTCTTCCCAGCCTGTGTGCGTGACCGTCGTTCCACGTGGAAGAGATGGCCTTTACTTCGCCTTCTCCCCAAGCAGGGTTTAGGGAATGACCGTGGTTACTTAGCATTGGGAGCTGCCTGCTCAAAAGCCTGTCTCCTCTTCTCTTTGATAACAAAGCCCTGACTTTGCTTGAATGCTCAGTTCTTCTGTGATTAGAAGATAAAATCCCGCTTAGTTCTGGTAATCCTCTTCCCTCGTCGGAGATAGGTTTAGGTGAGCATGTGATCCAGTTCTAGCTCTAGGTGAGCATGTGATCCAGGAACTCTACTAGAGAGCTCTGGGAAATACCTCCTCGGACCCGGGAGGGAACAGTCCCTCTTCCTACACAGGCATCTGTGGGACCTGGAGCGATGCCAGGCCCGCAGAGGCAGCCGGTGATACGAGGAGAGGTTCCACCCAGCATGGTGAAAATGGCGAAATAGTGAGAAATGGGAAAAAACAAGTTTCCCTGATGAATTTGATAATCCACTGAATTAACGTGGCCTGGAAGTACCTACGTCTGGACTTTTTTTCACCTGAGATAATAAGTTGCCTTATTTGTGGAGGTTGGGGCTGTCTACCTCTTGCAGCCAGAGCCTTGGTACTGCTAACTGCCAACATGGGCAAGTCCCAGTGACTTCTCCTTCTACTGTTCTACCAGTCAGGTTTCAGAACTCCTGGGACACACATGTTCTTTACTATTCAGTCTTCACCCACACTACTCTAGCCATGGAAAATAACTGCATATTATATTGCACTGATATCTACTGAAGATATATCCATTCTTCAAATCTAGTCTAGATCTTATTACCCGAGACAGCCTCCCAACACCCCACCAGGCAAAATCACTTCTTCAGTCTGTGTATTACACTTGCTTTGGATCAGTCTTTTTGTAGTTGTGCTTTCTTGCCTTAATCTATAGGTATACATTATCAGTCTCCTCAAATAAATATAAAACTTCTTTAAGGCAGACATGAAATAATTTTTGCCAAATGATTCAAGGAATCATGCGTTTTTCAGCTCAGCATCTCTCCTCCAGCCCTGGGACACTACGTGGCAGCAGGTGCTGCATACGGTTTGCCAGACTGGTCAAGTGCAAAATGAAAGGGTTGGTTAAATGATACTGAAAATCCCTGCTGACGCTAAGATGTAGTGATGATATCTAAACTGAAGTGAAATCATGCTTCTCAGAGATACATAGAAATATGAGAGTTGAATAGAAAAAAAGAAAACTGGTGGTGAAATACAAATATCTTGAACTTTTTTATGATTAGTGTTTTTAAAACTATACTTCTATTTTTGGATATCTTTACTCATGATATTTGCTTTTTGATGACTGTCCAGGATAGCTCTTTGCAAATGCAGAAAGTCCTGTCGTTTGGGAGGAATGTGCTAGAAATAGAATCTCATAATGTGTGGCTGATCATAAATCTTTTATAGCCCTGCCAATATTCTGGGATTTATTGTAGAGTTTTCTGTCCTTGTGTTAAACTTTGCATACCCCTGATATATTGGACTTGGAGGAGGATTTGCTTTGCTTGAGGAAAACACTCCAGTGGGCTATTTTTGAACTGGCTTTTGACATTTAGACTTGGAAATACTGTGTTTCCAAGATACTTATCCTTCAATAAGCTTGCAATGCAAATGTAAAAGTAAATCAAGTTAAAATTTTAATCATCTGTTGATATGATTTTTTATAGAGGATTTCCCCATTGTGGACTTCTCTTTGTGTAGATTAAGTGATGGCTACAAAAGTAAATATAAGATGGGGAGAAGTACACAAGGTTCAAGAATTCCCTTAATTATCCCTTAATTACTTACCTCACATTCTCATTTCTAAGGTTTGTGAACATAGGGAAGGCACACACACAAAATCCCCAGAGGCTCTGTGTTTTGGTTTAGCTTAATGATGGCTCAAATCTCTGCTTGTTTTTCCACTGCTACCTTGATTAGTTCCGTTGGCTCAGGTGAGAACGGGCAAAGGAAATGGGACTTCACCCAGCTGCAGCCCCAAAGCTCCTGAGGTGGAAATCCTGCCACGAGCTTGCCTGGAAGCAGCACAGCCTGGGGGATTTGCAGGATTGCCTGCAGCTAAGGCCGAAGCAAGTACAAATGGCAGAAGTGGAAGGTACCAGTAAATGCCCGCTGTGGTAAATTGAGCTACGTTTTTGCCTGGTGACCGTTCTCTCGAATGAAAAGTAGCTACTAAATCAACCTGTTTGCAGTTTCTGTAAAACACAGCAGTTCAGTGTCTCTGCACCCTTGCTCATGTTACTTCCTCTATCTGGAAATACCTCCTTTTCTCCCCCATCCCTGGCCCTTTCCCCCAAATTCGAGAGCATCTAAACGTTCCTCAAAGGCTCCCTTTCTCCGAAGCCCTTCCTGATCCCACTGTTACCTCTCTTCAGGTAGAATTTACCATCCTATTTTTGAGCTTCCCACTGTATATGGTAAAATGTGCGTAGCCCTTATAATACCTTAATGTCTTTATTTTGTACATCTTTCTTCTGTTTTTGTGTGTTTGCCTTCTTTAGGGCAGGGACTGACTCCTAATCATCTTTAAATCCCAAGAAATCAGCGCAGGCCGGGCTTATGGCAGGGATTTAACATATGTTAGTTCCATGCGTAAATAAACGAAGAGTGCTGAGGGAAGAGGTTCAGAGACTAAATTGCTAAGGGTTTAAGGATTTCAAAGCTTTACCTGGTAGATAAGTGCAATGGTGGTTTCCACCCTGCAACTATTTCTTCAAAAACCGTCATTCCGTGGGGCGTGGAACCTGCAATGACAGCATCCCTCCCGCTCTGTTCGGAATCCTGCTATTAGTTACTACCTGGGCTTATCGTCTCTTTCCCCAGCTAAATCCCATGTAATCTCATAGGAGCCATGAAAAATATCTAATTCTAAATATCTAAAAGTTTTCAAATTTGTGTCTAAATTTATTCAATAACCTTCACCAAGTGTTTGATGTGCATTTATAGTGTTCCTGGCACGATGCTAACCCACATGATGGGCAACAGGATTCTGTAATTTACAAAACCTACGTAAGTCACTGTCTCTCCTTTGAAGTTCCCAAGAAAAAAATCCCTGTCCCACATTTCAACGTTTTCCTTATATTTATTGGTAATGAATGAAGAGTTCAGCAGGGCATCTCTCCTCCACTCTGGAAGGTATTTGGGTTTATAGGAAAGAATGTAGGCATTGGAGGCAGGCAGATCAGTCTTGAGCTCCCCCCTCTTTGCTTGAAGGGATATGGTAATTCACTCAGTACCTATAAACACCAATTTCTTTTTTTTTTCATGTGTACCTCTGCTTGAAAATCAAATCATCAATTTCTTCATCAACAAAAATGATAGTACTATCATTTTGGGTTGTAGTAAGTGAAATGAAATAATGAACATGGGAATATATCTAGGAAATATTAATAACACTGCTCAGAAGATGTCAGGTACTCTAGGTATTATTATTCTTTCTTATGGTTCAGAGCTGTAAGAGTAATAACCTTCAGCAAACCTTGTAACATCCATGTGAGTGTGTATCATATGCACATTTACAGGATACTCTATATATTAGACTCTTTTCTGGAGTGATAGGGCTTGCTTGTAACATGCTGTAAAAATACCTTGGTGGATAAAAGAACCATCCCCACAGCACTGGGATTTCTTTCTTGGGGTCTTGGAACCATTCCAGGCCCAGACTCCTACTGCTCAGCTTTGCTAGGACTGGAAGAGAAGTGGTATGTCTAGGTTTGGAGGATAGCACCAAACATAGAATTTGCACTATGGAATTAAAAACGTGCAAATGTGCCACTAACTAGCCAACTGATGATGAACGTGTTAATTAAACATCCTGTGGTAGACAGAATAATGCCCCCCTTCATCATGTCCATGTCCTAACCCCTGGAATGTGTGAACACGTTGCCTTTCATGGCAGAAGGATCTTTGTATTTCAGATATGATTAAGTTAAGGCCTTGACTCAGAATATCCTGGATTATCTAGTTGGGCTCAGTGTCATCACCGGGTCCTCATGAGAGGGATACAGGAAGAATCAGAGTCAGAGAAAGGAGATGGGCCACCGGCATCAGAGTTTGGAGTGATGTGCATTGAAGGTGGAGGAAGGGGCCACGAGCCAAGGAACGAAGGCGGCAAGGCAACAAATTCTCCTCTGGAGGCTGCAGAAGAAACACAGCTCTGCTGATAATGTTTCGAGCCACGAAGTTTGTGGCAATGTGTCGCAGCAGCAATCGAAAACCAAAACACATCTTTAGTGTTAGTTTCTTATTTCTAAAATAATAATGCTATACATGAGTGTTTATTGTGTCAGGTAATATTTTAGCCATGGAGGACACAGCACTTAATACAAAGTCCCTGCCATTGGGGAGCTTAGTTATTGTGGAGAGACAGATAATGTTATAAAAATCATTCTGTACATGTGTAACTTTGTCTCAAGCAGTACAAAAGCAATGCATATAACTAAAACATTTGTACCCCTGTAATATTCTGAAATAAAAAAATATGTACAACTATTATATATCCATAATAATTAAAAATAGTAATTTTTTAAAAAGAAAAAATAAATCATTCTGATCACAATGAGATATCACTTTACACCTGTTAGAATGGCTATTATTTAAAAAACCAGAGAAAACAAGGATATGGAGAAAAAGGAAATCTTATGCATCGTTGGTGGTAATGTAAACTGGTGTAACCGTTATGGAAAAGAATATGGAGTTTCTGTGAAAAATTAAAGATAGACTTATCATATGACCCAGTAATTCCACTTCTGGGTATAATCCAAAGGAAATAAAATAAGTATGTTGAAGGAATATCTGCACTGCCATGTTCAATGCAGAATTATTTACAATAACCAACATGTGGACTCACCCTAAGTGCTCATGGATGGATGCATGGATAATATATATATTCTAAATTATATATATTATAAAATATATAGATATTATAATATATATGTTATTCGGCCTTAAAAAAGAAAGAAATCCTGACATTTGTGACACGGATGAAACTAGAGGATATTATGCTAAGTGAAATAAGTCAGACGCAGAAAGACAAAGGCCGCATGACCTCACGTGTAATCTAAAATAGCCAAACTCTTAGAAGCAGAGAGTGGAATGGAGGTTGCGAGGGGTTGAGAAGAGAGGGAAATGAGATGTTGGTGAAAGGGTGCAAAATTTCAGTTATGCAGGATGAGTAAGTTCTAAAGATCTAAAGTCCAGCGTGGTGACCACAGTTAACACTACTCTACTGTATACTCGAAAATTGCTACGAGGGTAGACCTTGTGTTCTCACACACGAGAGGCGGTGACTATGTAAGCTGAGGGATGAGTTAGTTACCTTGATTGTGGTAATCATTTCACAATGAAAATGTGTATCGAAACATCAGGTTGTATGCCTTAAATATATGCAATTTTTATTTGTCAAATATATCCCTGCAAAGCCGGGGAAATCATTTCCATGGTTTGAACTGGAGCTCGGAGGAGTGGTGAGAGCGGAGGCGTGTTTTAGGGCACGGCTGGGGGGAGCTGGCGGGGCCCGAGCAGCCGGGTCGGGTCGGGTCGGGCAGAGAAGGACAGTGCGGGAGGAACCGCAGGGGGAGGGCGGGGGTCCCGGAAGCCAGGGGGGGAATGTGCTTCCAGAACGAGGCTGGGGTCACCGTCGTCAGAAGCGTCTCTCAGGGTTGTTCAGTGTCCAGAGGCAACATGCAGACAGCAAGGTCAGGGCTCGCAGAGAACTCTCCAGAATGACTATTGATAAAGGAACTCAGATCTCTCTTGGTCGGCCGTCCCCAACCTTTTTGACACCAGGGACCGGGGTCGAGGAAGGCAGTTTTACTACCGGGGGTGGGGGGCGTTGGTGTTGGGGGGAAGCGTCGCCGCCCTGGTCGCCTAGGGCCACTTGAGACCCCAGGCGCCGGCTGCGCAAGGCCGACCCCCCCCCCGCACCGCAGGTGGCAGCGGGGCTCGCGCTGCGGGCGGGCCGGGCGCGGTCGGTGCGGGGGTCCCCGCTCATCCTGCGGCTGCCTAATTCATTGTTTTCTTTCTTCTAGCATCTTCCCTGTTTTGTTCCCGAGTGTTGCCTTGTAATCGTGGGTTCAAAGACAGTGAAGAGCAGTCAAAAGGCAGAAAACAGGCACCAACCGGACTCGTAGCGTAAGGACTAGCTCCTGAGGACAACGGCAGAGTGTAACCAGCGAGCCTTTGCTGTGGCTGGGAACCACTACTGCTGTAGTGAAATGACAATGAAATCCCACAGCACCGTACACAGACAGTTGCACAGTGGTACGATCGGAAACTTCATTTCGCATTCATTAAAGAGTTGAGCAAATGATTTCTAACTTTTCCGATGTTAAGACAGCCTATTTAGGTAATTTTTTTTTTTTTTTTTTTTTGGTCATTTGTCACTCTCCACTCTTTCTCATGAGGGCTGTAATGGAATAGTTTTACTGTTTGAATTAAGTATAATTTTGTTCTGAAAATTCTGACGTCCCTTAAGGTCACTGGGAATAGTTGCAGTGTTGTAAAACTACACATGGGAATAGCTGGGCTAAAAGGAAAAACAGTGCACAATGGAGCTAGTAATTCATTTTAACTTGAGAGCATTTTTAAAAGATTAGTTGTCATTTATAATCACTTTGGTGCCTAATCATTTTATTAAAGGTTTCAAAACATGATTCCTGCCCTGTGGTGGCACTAAGTTGGCTTTGCCCTCTCCAAATATGTAGAGCTTCTCCTTTTTGCTTACAGAGTCAATCTCCTGATTCTCTTTCTAGCTCCGTCTGACGCCTCTTTTTCCCTGGGTGTTTGCATTCCAGCAGTTTTTGGGAAGTGCCTTTCTTTCTTTCTATCTCGTGCTTCAGGGCCTTTGCAAGGATTGCTTCCCGTGTGGGAGCTTACACAAACTGGTCCTCAGAGTAGGAGCAGCCACTGGAATAGCCGGGCTTTCCTGGGGCTTTGGGATCTGAGCCCACAGCCCTTCACGGAGGCCGGCGAACCCTCTAACATTCTGGCCGGTGCCATGATACAAGATCTGCCTCTCCTGGGAAACGCCTCCCATCTTTTGTGGCTCCAAATCACACCGGGTTGCAGACACACACCTTCACAGCCACGTCGAGCTTGTTGTTCAAGCCAGTACGAATTACCACAATATCATACCAGCTGGTTCTTCCTCTACCAAGCAAAGACCACTAATTTCCTTGGAGCTCTTTCCTAGTATGGTATCTAGCATATTTTAGATACTCCACAAATATTTGAAGAGTAAATCCTCCCATTCTTTCATTGTTCCCTACCTTCCTCATGTTCTCGCTTCCCT
>CM052450.1:1908222-1971826 GCA_028533085.1 Varecia variegata | reverse complement strand
ATCCCTGATATAAAATGGTATAGCTTTTGCATATAACCCGCATATCCTCCTGTATATTTTCAGTCATCTCTCTATGACTTACAATGTCTAACACAATGTCAGTACTATATAAATAGCTGTTTACTGTATTGTTTAGGGAATAATGGCAAGGAAAATGTCTGTACATGTACAGATGCAATTTTCTTTCGAATGTTTTTGATCTGTAGTTGGTTGAACCCATGAATGTAGAATCCATGGATATGCAGGGCTGACTGTACATATATTCCTACAAATATACAGATAGAAAAAAATTATATTTCTTTGCCATATATATTATATAAAACAAATAGAAAAGGAAACATATGAATACCATGTATATATTAATCTATACATAAAACATTCACAACTCTCAGACATATTAAGACATGTATAATGTATGTATAAATTTAACAATTATATGTCAAATGACTGTCTGCGTTGGCTAGCAACCTTCGGGGCAATGGACACGTGCTGTCTCCGGAGCCAGCTACTCAGGTGTAGTTGCTTCTATACCTAATTTGGGCAAGTTACTAACCCTTACTAAACCTAAATGCCGCATGTATAGAATAATGGGCTTGGCCTGTGTACTTTACAAGGTTCCTTCAAACTCTTAAAAATGCATTGAATGAGGTTTTTTTTTTGTTTATGACCATCTGTGACTCAAACACATGGGTTAAAATATTCTGCTTTCTTTCTCTAACATCTGTTGGGTTTCTATGGTGTAAATACTTAAATATATTCAGAATGTCCTTTAGATAAACTTATCTATTGCATATTCTATAAAGCAAAAAGAGAAAATCCTTCTTAGAAGAACAACCCTGTACTGCATTCAGATTTTTTTTACATTACAAAGTGCACCATATTTATATTTACAAAATATTAATGCTAGTGCCTTGCCTTATGTGTCTCTGGACATTATTAAAGTGTTCCATTGGTTAGAATTCTGATTTTATCTATCTCCTGGGCTTCTCTGTTCTTGCCCTTTTAAGGTCCTTTTCTGGCTGGTCACGAGCACTTCTGGGCCCCAACCCAAAACCTCCTTGATGGGTAAACAGCGTATTCCCGTAGCAGAGGGATGAGACTAAGTCTTAGCAGTCAGCACTCCTGGAAAAATTATCTATCAGGGCCAGGCAATCTGAACTTTAGGAAAATTACTAAATTACACTCAATTATAGACTGCCCCACTCCTGGCATCCCGGCATAGGAGTCTGCCTAGATTTTTGAGGAGGTGGGTAATATCCAGTTTAAACGCATGGCTTTCTTTAATCCTCAATCTTATATGATGAGCAGCATGAGGCACGAAAGGGCCAGGTGACCTGCTTGAGGTGAAAAATCCAGCGAGGGTGCAGGAGCCGGGTAGGAAGGTTGATCCGACATGTGCCCTCAGGGTCTCTGCGGAGGTCCCTGCCCTGGGCTAGTAGCACCAGCCCAGCAGCACCCAGCTGTGTTCGGCAAGCGACTCTGCGGGCTGTGTGTTGCGGGCTGAGGTTGCAAGCCCGTGGGGATCTGGGCTCACGGCAGGGGCAGTGGCAGCCGTGAGGTCAGAGTGCGGCCTGCATCCTGCCCTTCAGTTCAAGAGCCTCTCGCGGTCTGCACCTGCTGCCCGAGCAGCCCTGTGCCTGAGGGATCGTGACGTTGAATAGCGAACAAACGGCCACCTCGACAGGTTGAGAGAGGTCCTGTGGATGAAAGAAAAAGCTTTACATTTCAGTATTTTTAAGGGTAATTTGTGGTGCTTTTTGAACCAAAGGGCCTAACATTTTCATTTGGCACTGGACTGTGCAAATTGTGCAGCCGGCCCTGGTTGTCATGTTTTAATCATCTTACCCATGTATTAATTTCAACCTCACACTCAACTGCAAGTGCTCTCCTCCCTGTTCGGTAAGCTCCTCCAGCGTCGGGTCTGGAGAAGGGCAAGATCACGTTTGCGGATACGCGGGGACAGCCTCTTGTCCGTGGTGGTGAAGACGTTGTTTGCTTTCTGCTGCTCATCATGATCACTCTGGCTCCGTGTCTACAGACTTGGGGTGGCCAGGTGAGGCCCCTTCCAATCCTGCTGATGAGGAACTCAATCTCAAAAAGCTTTTCTAAGTAATGGTCCCCTTTCCCGGGATGTGGCAACCACTTTTGGCTGGTCTCTAGTCAGAACCAATGGTCCCATGCAACATTATCTGAAGCAGGCAGGAACTGTCGGTTGACCAGGTCTCTAATTATACCTCTGTGGCCTCAACTCTGGAGGCTAAAGGCACAGGCAGGCACCATCGTGTGTACCCCCAGGGGAGGGCTGGTCCCTCCCTGCCATGCTAATTCTCCCCTGTACTCTAGTAGCCCTTGGGCAGATTGGCCATTCTGGGGGCTCAGAATGGCCAATGGTTCACCTAACTGGGGAACAAGGTACCATTTCTCACCATCTTTAAGTTACCGGAGAACTTCAAAAGCAAGTCTTCTCAAATGTAGCTCACAGTCTTTGAGACAGAAAGCAGTCAAAAAAGGTTGTTAATGGAGGAAGATGGCCTCTGCCTACAAACACTACATTCCTCTCCTTCTCCTGAAAAGCCCTGTTTGGACGCATTAGAGTTCCCTCTTGTATCTCTTGTGGGTAAAGGATGTCAAAGCAGGTCATTTTCTCTCGTTTCTGCAGGTAGACCCCGCAGGCAGAGCCCTCTTGGAACTAAAATTTCACATCTCTGCTTTCCACAAAACACTAACTCCTCTTCAATCCCTGCAATCATTTGGTAATCTCTTAGGGCAGGAAAAGATCTTAATTAGCAGTACCTCACAAAATCCTGTTATCCACATTAAGACATATCATTTTGCACGTTAAACACAGTAAATACACATGTCAACGTCATGAATAAATATTTACAGAGTGTCTGTTATGAGCATAACATTTAGGGAGATTCTGTGCAAGGCTTAGTCCTTATCCTTTAGGACTTTTTAAAGGAGTCGGCGAGAAGGGACGTAAACATAAAGATGTCAGGAACAAAGCGTGCAAAAAGAATGGTATAAAATAAGGGTTGTATGAAGTTGGAGAGAGGCGAGATTTCTGTGGCAGGAAGTGTTTGCAATGACACAGAGCACGGAGGGCACAGAACACAGGGGTCTTGAAGGGCGGGGACCATTTAGACATGCAGTAGGAAGCAGGAAATACCTTTCAGAGAGGGGTAATGAGAGCAGCGTTCAGATTGTTGTGTTGGAGAAACACTCTACAACACACAGAACCTTTGTCCACCGTTTCCTTTGACAGCTCCCAGCCCCTTCCTGCAGGGCTAGCATCACCCTGGGAGCCACTCCTGCTGCAGGTGACCAGAGTTACCCGCAGCTACCCCACCCAGGCTGGCCTCTGGCAGTCCACAGCCAGGCCCAGGCCCCTCCAAGTCTGCTGGACAAAAGGACGGTTTGTCTTCGCCATCAGCAGTTCACTAGCGAGGCACTCACAGACAGCCATGCTCAGACACACAGACTCAAACGTTCTTCGTTCTCAGATACAATACAACCCAGATACCTATGAGGAAATAAAATCATTTCCTCAGGCCAAAATATCTGTCTTGGGTTGGGCTCCTAGAAAGCAGAGCCTGTGCAGGCCCTGGGCCGCCTGTGCCGTATGGAGCGAGGGTGGCTGTCCAGGAGAAACCTCCGAGCCCGGGAGATGTGGGGGGGAAGGGGGGGACGGAGCTGGACGAGCATGAGCTCTCAGAGGAGGTCTATCCCAGGGTCTGGGGGGCGGGGCTAACCTCTGCAGCATAAAACCACGTTGCAACTTGTCTCCTCCTTGAGGTAAGGAGGCCACACTCTTTTTGTCAGTGTCAGACGTGGGCTGTGGGCTCTGGTGGGAGGAGAGGGGACACCAAGCTCCTGGGCTCAACCCTAGTGAGCAGAGGCTTGGAAAAGGGGGGTAGGTGTGAGCTGCTGGCAGCCAACCCTCCTAGCAGCTGGGCAATGGGTGTATGAGCTCAGTAAGGTAGATCTGGGAGGAGCAAGGCCAGCACCCCATGGAGTCTTACATCATTATGCAGGTCAAGGTCACTGTCCATTCTACTTCACTTTCCTGGACCCAGGTTGGGCACCAAGGCCACCTACCCAAAAAAACAGAGCCTAACGCAAAGTTACCCAAAGAAGAGGCCAAAGCTTTGACATTTCTTTTCCCTGCTGTAGGCCAACAGCTCTTCCGGGCAGGGAAGGGTGTCGCCACACCGTTCTCTGTCAACTGAAGCAAGGCAGTTGCGGTTCTTCAGTACAAACAGCCCCAGGGGTCAGGAATTGGGACAGAGTGTGTGTAGGTTCCCTATTTTCCAGTTATACAAGGAAATAACATTGGCTTTGAAGTTGCAATATCTATGATTTATGGTATTTTGAAAATTGATTCATATTGAATCATTTTATAGTATCAGACCAGCATACTTCCTCATTAAGTAGAAAAACAAGCCAGAGACAAATCTGTTTTAGACTCCCAGATTTTCTTACTGTAACTGAACCATGAAGCTTTAACATTAAGAGTAGAAAGAAATGGAATGATACAGTTTTAAATCTGTGTGAATTCTGATGAGGACAAAGGAAACGGCTTTTGTGGAGTAGGCGGAATGAAGTGGGGGAGGGAGAATGACAGAAATGAATTGTTCCAGATCAAAGAAGAAAACCAGTATCATGTTAAAAATATTGAACCACTTCGCTCAAAATTGACTTGATATTTCTAATGTAACTCATTTTTAGAATTTTATACACATGGACATACAAAATGGGATCATAAGGTTTTGTAACTTTTAAAAAAATAATGAATATTTTCATCTGTTATAAACATTTTTTCTAAAACATGTCTTTACATGGATAGTCTTCTGCTTTATGAATGTGTCATAATATATTTAATTAATCATCTATTGAACATTTAATTTATTTGCAGGGCAGTGACATTTTTATTTTAATTATACACAGGACCAAACAAAGTGCCCTGAATAAATAGGCTGGATTAATATTGTTTGGTTATAGGATTGCCTTTGTCATTAAATGAAATCTGTAAAAGTACATCTGCATTTCAGAACAACAGAATTTACTGTGGTTGTGTTCTTACTGAAATGCCTCATGAGATGAAGACCAGTGCTATTTAAAAGTACAATTTTATTTTTAAATTATCCAACAAATATGTATTATACTTCCACAAGCAGAATTTTCCATTCCAAGACTTCTGAGGTTAAGGAAATTGGTATAATCCTTATTTCCACAGTAAAATTAAAATAATTCCACAATAGACTCATTATACTAAGCAGTTAGTGACTCCAAGAAAATGATTTTTAATTAGAGAAAACCCAACAAATGACATTTAATCACTAGCTTTTTTCATAAGTCATTCATTACTAAGAAAATTTGAGAAATACCACTTGCTCTGAAAGTCAATACAAACCACACCATTGTTCAGGCCCTCAGACGTTCTAGAGACTGAGCTGTGTCCTCAGCTCTGGTGTTCCAGCCGATACGTCCTACAAGTTCTTGCTTACAAACTGAGTAGGGTGATACTGTGTGATCTCTGTGGTTACTTCTCTCCCAAGAACAGAAATTCCCATAAAGATAGGCCCAGGGCCAGGGGTATTGCATTTCTGTGATTTTGAGCCCTTTAGAACACACACACACACACACACACACACTCTTAGTTTAAAACAAATATCAAAAAACTGATTCCAAACTCAACTGTATCACTAGCTTTCTTAGATTTCACCTTTGTGTCAGTTTCTGCATTTATAAAGTGAGTAATTAAACTAGAACAGATAGAGACTCATATAGTTTTAATACTGGAAAGTACATCTTTGAACCAATCAATCCCTGCCTCTTCCAAGTAAGAAGCTTCATGGTAAAGAGGTTAAGTGACGTGTCTGGGGTAGAACGAAGTAAGGGGCCAAGCTCAAGTTCATGCCCAGATCATTTAATATCTAAATCTAGTGTTCTTTCACTTGGCTACCAATCTCTATAGCTATTTTGATCTGATATTTATGAATTTATACTAGAGTTTATACTATGAACATTAGGATGAGAATCTTATAAATTTGTCATTTTTTTTAGGTTGCTCAAAATTGGCAATTAGCTAAGCATATTCAAGTGCTCTTTAAATACGAGAATGTTGTTTTGGTGGTCATCGTTTGGGAATAAACTTAAACTGTGATCTATCATCTTGACTCTATATCTGCCTGCTCTCAGACTCAATCCTGTGGCTAAAAGCATAGCCAAAAATAGTAACACGGAAAAATAGATACAAACAAGTGGTAACACAGGGGTAAGCAAATGATGGCAGAGCTGCCTGTGCTGTTTATTAGATTCAAATCTTAAAATAGGAGCAGGGATAAGCTAGTGGACACAGTCTTATTTTGAAATAAAATGCTTTATATTATTTCAGACATCAGCTGTCCTTGGAATTAATGTTAATTCAGCTTTGCAACAAGTTACTTTGTAGATGACATAGTGTATCAACAGATTTGCCTACAGCTGGGACCAAGTTCAGATAATCTTGGCTCCTTCTCTGGAAGCTAAAAGCTTCAAGCAAGTCTTGACTTGCAGGAGTGGAGGGAGCCTTCTCCAGAGGCAGCGAGGCGGGGGGCGGGGAGGATTCTCTGATGACAATCATTTTCTCTGCTGTAGGTGTTGTTGGGTAGATTAGGTGTTACAGCAGCTAGAACATCAGGGTGGGGACCCGAGACACAGGCAGCAAGCTGAGAACTGCAAGTTGCTCAGTCATGCAGAAATTCACGGGAGGAGTTCCGCATGGCCAGGGGGTGCAGCTTTCTTTTCTGCCTGTTTCTTCATCATGGACATAGCATTTCTTTCTTTTTTTAAATATGTATTTTTAATTATTTATTTATTTTTAATTGGCAATGATTGTGTATATTATGGGGTACAATGATGTTCTGATCTATGTATACATTATAGAAAGATTCAATCAAGCTAATTAACATTCAACGTATTTTTCTGTGGGGGGAACATTAAAAATGTATTCTTTTAGCAATTTTGAAATATGCAATATACTATTATTAACTGTGGTTATTTCAATAGAGTTCATGGGCAAGTTTACTTGAGGGGTGGGAAAATGGAGTCATCCCACTCCCCATTTATTGATTAAGCTTAGTGTGAGTTTTCTTCCAACCCACTCACAGGCTAAGCAGACTAACTCTAGCTACCAGAAAATTCTTAGAGAAATGGACTATCCCTCAGTTCCTTATAAATTACGATGCTATGTCAAGATGCCATGGAGAAGGGACCAATAAACTTTTCTGTAAAGGGTCAGATAGTAAATCTTTTCAACTTTGCTGGCATATAATCTGCTGAAACTACACAATGCTGCCGTTGTAGAGTGACAGCAACCGCGGACAATATGTAAATAAATGACTGTGGCTGTATTTCAATAACATCTTATTTACAAAAGGAGGGAGCAGGACATATCTGTAGCTTGCAATGCTTGGCAGAGAGCACAGAACTATTCCACATCTGCTGTAAACATAGGTGGTGCATTTTCTCCTAGTTATAGATAGAAATCTTGGGATTATCTTTGATTCCTTTTTCTCCTTTATTTTCCACATTTCATCAATAATCAATACTGTTGATTCCACCTTCTCAGTGTCTTTTCTGTCATGTCCTCGGCTGTGCCTTTTCTGAGCAACCTGCCTGAACGAGGTCCAACTCCTCTCTCTGCATCTCATCATGCCATGTTATTTCCTTAATAGCTCCGGTTACAATCTGAAGTTCCTCATTTATTTGTTTACTTGTTTACTATTTGTCGCCCACATTGGAGACAGTCGAGGGCAAGGACTTTGTCTCTCTGCCTCACTGCTGGAGAGGCTGCTGGGGCGAGACACGAGGCAGGTGCTCAGTGAATACTTGTTCAAGGAGGAAGGACCCTGAACCTGTCCCCTTTCTTCTAATTTCCCATGTTCTCCTGGACATCCTTCACATGAATTCTAGAGTTATGCCATCAGTCAAGGCCCAGGAGAACAAATATGGCATATTTAAAGTAGGATAAAGTAGGAAGGTTTAGTAAAGGGGCATTTATAAAAGTGTGCTCAGGTGAGGGAAACAAAAAGGAATAGTTGGGCTGTTGCCCATCCATAGGCATGAAGTGGTATGTGAGAGAGTTGTCACAAGAACCTGAAAAGAGAGGGTCTTGTGGAGAGACCCTTTGTGACAGGATCTGTGACAGGTCTCGGGATGCAGCCAGCCAGAGGCAGCCCCAGGAGGGGAGCGGGGAGCCGTGCCTGCTTCGTCCTCAGCCCCCCTCAGGTCTCCTGCGGGGGCTCCGCACGGACCCAGCTGCAGTCCGGGTGGCAGGGAGCCCACTGACGCAATCCGCAGGGGACAGTGTCCTGGGCGCTGGAGGGGCAGACAGGACATCTGGTACCACGACCCCTTTGGCCTCAGCATCCACTTGTGTCCCCATCACAAGGGACACATGAAGTCCCATCAGCTACTGAATCGTGATGGGGTGACGCCAATTCAGTCATAACCATTCCTGAAACAGTCATTAATGATCACTGAGGTGCTTCATGCAAGGTAGCAGGGGAAAAAGGAAAAAGAAACAACACAAACAATAGCTGATACTATCCCCATATCTGTAACTGGACACACAGCATAATTTGGTAATCAAAGCTCCTTTTTTTTCTTTTCTTTTCTTTTTTTTTTTTTTTTTGAGACAGAGTCTTGCTCTGTTGCCCAGACCAGAGTGCCGTGGCATCAGCCTAGCTCACAGCAACCTCAAACTCCTGGGCTCAAGTGATCCTCCTGCCTCAGCCTCCCGAGTAGCTGGGACTACAGGCATGTACCACCACTAACTTTTTCTATTTTTAGTAGAGATGGAGTCTCGGTCTTGCTCAGGCTGGTCTTGAACCCCTAACCTCAAACTAACCTCCTGCCTCGGCCTCCCAGAGTGCTAGGATTACAGCCGTGAGCCACCATGCCCGGCCCAGAGATCCTTTTCCTACCATATATTCTATTTCTGTGTTCTCCTTTCCCTTTGCCAGTGCTGTATTTGGACAGGGATTCTCTCTGGGTAGGATAATCCAAACTTTCATTTCTCTAAGATAAATAAGCAAATCAATCTCAGAATCTTATTTTGAGTGTCTGTTTTCTGAAGTTATTTTTGGCACTGTTAACAAATGCAGCAGGAAACATACGCCAATGCAAATGAAGACAACATGGGAGAGGATAATAAAAGAACCGTGCACAGAGGCGTGGACAGGGTCTAGGGAAGACCCACACTGTGATTTTGGAGTTCCCCAGATGACTGATAGGGGCAATGCCGTGGAGAACACACCTTCAGAAGAACTGTCTTCTCAGATGGAGAGACAGAGCCACCTTGAAGTGACCCTGCAGGGTAGGAGGGGGGAGAAGCACCCTGACCTCACTCTTCTCTGGGATACAGCTTGGGCTCCCCACTGGTCAAAACCACACGGAAACCAGACAACAGAAAAAGCCTATTGATGTGGTCCAGACAGAGCAGCTTCCTGGAGCAGAGAACAAGGTGGGGAAAGGTGAGAGAGGACTTTGAAGGGCAAACAAAAGATCTCTGTCACCTTTATACAGTGTTCCTAAAACACAAGTCCAGTGATTCCTAAAACAAAACAAAATTCCACTTTTGATGGCTTCCCATCGTCTGTAGGGAATAAAATCCCAGCTACTTAATATGATACGCAAACACTTCCACAACCTGTCCTCATCACAGCCGTCGCAATTCATGCCACTATCTGTGCTAGTTACGTTGTATTTTTGTTCTCCTTTATAACTCATACCGGAAAGCAATTCTCCCTCATCTGTTGTTAACACTCAGTTTAAAATTCTGTCCTGTCAGGGGTACATTCAAGTGTAGTTCCTTCTTCTCTTTTCCCATGGAACTTATCCCAGACATGGTGCACTTTTCATTAATGTGGGCCTCACTGTATTCATGAATTGCATTAGGTTCTTTGATTGTATCATTTAATTCTCATAGGAATCCGGCAATATGGCCATTTTTATCCCTTATTACAAATAAAGAACCTGAGTCCCAGAGAGATCTGCCGGATCTCAGCATCGCTAACACCGGAGCGGCCCGAGGCTGTGACAGCCTCGTGATGTGACGCGAGGTGAGGCACAAGGTGCCGCCTGTGAAGGAATCTTGCCGAAATATTTCGCCTGAATCTAATCAAGTTTTTACGTCTGACAACCGGTTTGCAGAGAATGTGGGGAATAGAGAATCATGCCAAAACACAGAATGAAGAAGAAACAGACCCAAATATGAATTGGGACCTCCTATAACACAATTGCTCTGATTTCTGCCAAAAGTCAATTTTATGGTGAAAAAAGGGAGATGGAGAACCCTTGTAGATTAAGAGCCACACCAGTTGTAATGAGCAAATGCAACATGCACGTGTTCGTGGGATCTTTGTTTGCCCAAGTCATAAAGCAAGTGCCAGCAGAGTCGCAATTCAAGCTCATCATCTTCGCTCCAGGTCGCGGAGATGCTGTCGGCGCCCCGCCCAGGTCCTCCGGGCACCCGCGGTCCCCACCCAGCCTTTCTGTGTCCAGGGCTCGGACCGCCAGCACCCGAGCCTGCGGGGACATCCGGAAGAAGCTGGAGCTAATGGCCTTGAGAGTGGCCCTCACCGATAGGGGGACGTGGAGCTTCTGAGCGCCCTCTCTGGGTGCGCAGCTCTGGCGCGGGGGCTCCACCGTCTCCCAGAGGTCCGGGTGGGACTCACCCCCACGTCCTCACGGAAGTCACCTCACTAACGCGCCCTGCGTGGACTGCCTCCTCTGCCGTCTGCCTTCCCCCACTGCTGTGCCGCTGCTTTCTGGGGTCACTTTCCAAACAAACGACCGACACGCACGTCCTTTTCTCAGGGTCTGCTTCTGCGGGAACCCAGCGTGACTCGGGTGTCAAAATTCTGGTCTTTCCCCCGGACAGCGCTGCTGCCTTCATCCGGTCTGCCTTGGGGCACGCTTGGTAGGGACACAGTTCACCGACAAGGGCCGGGTTTTGGAGTCCCGGCGGCCCCGGGCTCACCCGGGCTTCGGTGCTCGCGGCTCCACCCTGGGCACCTGAGACTCTGAGCGTCAGCGCTCTCGTTGGTGAAATACGCTCACAGTAGAGAAGTTCCTCTATTTCCGCTTTAAACTCAATGATTTCATAGATGCCGAATCTTCTTCCCCTTGGTGTTGTTTCTGGCACTGGCCTTGTTTATGAGCCCCCACGAATGTTCATAAAGCTGGGTAATAATACGGAAGTAACTCACGGCAAGGTGGTAGTGATAGCCTGAATAAAATCATTTTGTACTTTTGCATAAATGGACTTAGAACAGCCTCCAGGAACATGACGTGCTGTGCACCGAGGAGTCGCCGTGCCTACCGGGGGACAGTGAGCAGGATGCATAAGGGGGTGAAGAACAGCCTCATGCTGACAAGAGAGATCACGTCTCCCTCCAGATTTTGAGTTCCTAGATGGCAGAAACAGTGTTTTATTCATCTGAGATATTTTCTTATAGTGATTTTGCAAAAATGGAGAAAACAAACTTCACACTCTACAGCTTTCTTTTCATAATATATTTGCAGGCTTCACAATACAGCAAACAAACCGAGGACCCAGCCCCACACTTGGCTGGAAGCCCCACTCACCAGATGTATTTATTCCCCTTCATTCCCACCGCTTCTGCATGGCAGGTGTTCTTTCATTTCTCTGTGCCGTTACCACACCCCTGGGATTGTTTTAATTCGTCTAGTTCTTTCATACAACCTTTTATGGGAGCTTTCTTCTCCTGATTCTCAGCTTTTTCATTTCATCTTTTAAATATTAACCTGGTCTTCCTTGTCTCCTTAATGTACTGGGGTGATTTCTGGAGTTTGAAACTTTATTTTCATTTGTATTACTGATTTCAGCAATTTTCAACTTCAGTATGTGTAACATCTATAATGACCAATAATATATTCACAACTACAAATCAGTTTTCTCTTAATAACAATTTAATACTATTACTTAGTGACGGCCTCTCACCTATTTAGCATTTCTTGAACTCATCTTCCCCAATAAATACAGACCGTTAAATTCCTCTTCCTGTTCTTAAATTGTCTCCTTTTATTATTTCTCTCTTTATCAGGTTACTTATCTACTTAAATGATGTCTTATTCTGTGGGTTTATATCTAGACCAGTGCTGCTCAGTAGAAATTTCTAAGTTGATGGAAATGTTCTCTATCTGGGCTGTCCAGTAAGGGAGTGACTAGTCCCATGTGGCTACTGAGCACTTGAAATGTGGCTAGTGTGACTGAGGAACTGAGATTTTAATTTAATCAGCTTTTAATTGATTTAAATTTAAATAGCCACCTGTGGCTAATGGCTGCTACATTGAAAAGACTAGATCTAGACTTTGTCTTAATTTACACAACAGAAATACTTTTCATATTTATCTTTTTTTAATTGCTTTCTTCAGATAGCTATATAATCTGGCCTAAACTATTATGAAAAAGTATTATTGGTGTATGAAAAATATATATTCCAAAATGATTGATTTCTATTGTACTCTAAAATATAGTACTTCAAAAGAAAAATTAGGGAAAGAAATGTGGTTGATGGAATTATTTATATTATCCTAGAACACTGATAACTAGCTTGACCACTCAGCAATTTGTGATTGTGCATAAGGTAGGGAAAATATGCCACCCACAGCATGATTTCAGATGAAGGAAATTTTACGCAGAGGCCAACAACTTGTTCAACTTGCCCCTAAGTAAAATTCTGAAATAAGTTAAATATTTTTGAGTTCTCTCTTACCTCTATTTTCTCCCTCCTGTTTAGTCTCCTTCTTTCTAGTAAGGGGTCCAGGCCATCGTATTTTGCCAGCTGACCATGTTGCCACGTCCTCTTCACTGCCTCTCACTGTGGAACCTTACTGTGCACCCGATAATCAACTTATTTACAGCAACATGTTCATAATTGATAAGACTTCACTCTCTCCGCACTGGAAATTCACACTGGGGAGCAGTACAGCTCCGAGGTCGAGAGGACAGGCTTTGGCACATGATGGTCATCCTGGATGTGTTAGCTGAGTGGTCTTGGTCTGAGCAAGTCACCTCTGAGGGTCCTATTTCCTCCTCTATGATATGGGCAGAATAATGGTCCCTACCACATGGCATTAATGTGAATGTATGTAAAATGCCACATGGAAAGCGTTTAATCTACTGCTAGATAAGTAGTAATTATCAAATAAATGTTGTTGTTATAAATAAGTTTGTTTTTTTAGGGAAAAATTACATATATGCTCCCAAATGAGTATTTAAAGATAAAATTTCAGCAATAGTAGACAGTTTTGGGGGAGAGATTCATAATGCTGCCCACAGGGTCCTCAATATATATCTTTGTTGAATGAATGAATGAATGATGAATGAATGAATTACTCTGACAGAAAAATGCCCTGTTCTCTACATGCTCAAGGTCACTTGCTCAGTCAGTAGCAGAGGCTGCAGTAAGAATTCCAGCTTTAACTAAATTTGTCGCTGTACTCTCAAAAAGGTTTGCTAGATAAAATGAACATAAAGCTATTACCAATGGTAAGTGTAATTGCAGAGTGGGATTTTAAATTTCTACTTTATGTTCTCCCTTGTTTGAATTTCTTATACTCATGGATTATTTTTATAATAAGAAAAAGCAATTACTGTATGTATAATTATGCTAATAAAATAGCCACAGAGTAGCATCCAGCAGCTTGCATTAGTATCACAGCAGCTCATGTGGACCCTTGTGAGATGATTCCTGACTGAAGATTTGTAATGTTTGGCAGCTTTAACTAAAAAGTCTGATAGTCCCTTTTTTTGTATTAATATTTTATTTATGGTCAGCAATGTAAAAAAAGTAAGATTCACATGAAACTGACATAACAGGCCCTTAACACACACACATGCACACACGCAGTGTTATAAAAATTTGATACAGGAAATTCTGGTCAGAGCACGTTAACACACTCACCAACCTTCGTGGGGATCAAAGCTATGACGTCATTGTGTAGTCTCAATAGAGCGATACTTTTCTCAGAAAGAGACAAAGAAAATAGAAAAAAAGCAACAATAAAAACCTCTCTTTCTTCAAAGCCAGTAGCTATTGCACAATATTTTTTTCCTAATCCATGTGGAGTATAGTGGAAAATAATTTCATAATTTGCTTTCAGAATGGGCATTTGTATTGAGAAATGCTTTGCAATTAGTGGAATATGATATATTAATAGGTGAATCAACTTAACAAAAATCCTAAGGTTCCTATTTTTCGAGCTGTAGCTCCTAGATTTAACCTAACCTCAACAAAAAGGAAGTTTCTTATTCTAGTAATATATTATGTGCTTAAATTCATGGCATCATTCATTATTGATTTGGTTATATTTGCAAAACTTACGTGATGTAGCCCTGGTGAAATCCTGTGAAACACAACCTCTGAATATTGTTAAACTGTACAAAACTTCTAAGTAAAACATTCCTATTTCGAATATGTTTGCCAAAATAATGACTCATAGTAGGCTGCTGTCGGTAAGCTAGCAGCCGGTGACGTGTGTTCCTTTTGGTTTCCTTTAATGTTCGAGCAATTGGTTGGGGCTGTGATCACCAAAACCAAAGCATTGGGAGCATTCTGATCCGTAGGACAGTTTATGCCTCACTCGGCTGGTCTTCTGAAAAGGCTGTGATGGGTACTTATCTCTGACTCAGTTTAGATGCTCCCCCACTTCTCCTCTTTCTCCAACCTTTTTTTATAATTCCACTTCATTTCCTTGGCGTATCAGTGTGGGGCTGGCTGGGGGCGTTCACTGAAGAGCTGGCAACAGTGATACAGAGAGTGTTCAAACTTCAGGGCAAGTCACTACCTCTACCCAAGCAGTTTTTCACTGGTACAATGAGGATATTCACACCTACAGAACATGTGAGCACTTACTGAAATATGTTAAGGCATTTAAAAATATTTGTTTAATTTGTAAGATAGTGCATATTCACTGTAAAAATTTTTAAGATACGAAAAGCATAAAGACCAAAAGAAAAGCAATGCAATGCTTCACTATCTAGAGATAACCACTAATATTTCTTCTTCTTTTAAACCAGAAGATTCATATACAATCCTGTATTCTGCTCTTTTCACTTCATCTTACAGTAAGTCACCTATCCTAAGTCACTAAATAATAAAGCCTCATTTTTAAACTGTAAAATGGTATATAAATGCAAGGTCCATCCGCCATTGGTATTCTTAGTCTTCAATTCTGAGCCTGAAAAAGACTATTGCATTACTAAGGGAACCTGAAAAGTCTATTTCCCTGGCAATTTTCAGGACAGTGTGATTCCTCAGTGCCGGAATTGACCATGTAGTTTGTTGAACTGAGGTGGACTTTGTATTTTCAAGTTAATATCAGATTGAAAATTGTAGGGAGTACTCATCAAATAACGGTAGACCTGCGTTAACGCTGTAAAAAATACAATCGCGATTTAAGTAGAGAAGCATCTTCAAATTTTACTTACATTTTCTAAGCATTTCACCGAGCAGTGTGGAAAGCATGGGTTTTGTCAACCGCTCCTCCGCGACAGAAGCTGGGGCTGTTGTGTGGAAGCTCCGCAAACAAATGAAAGACTTTGTCTTCTGTGTGCTACTGGCAAGACTAGGAAACTAGCAAATTCCTTAATAATAAAAAGGCCATATTTAAGCTGTGGGGATTTGGGACTGAAATAAAAATTGGAGGAATTTTAAAATAACAGGGATAGATGAATAGAGTAGTTCCACACAAATTTACATATGAAATACCAAGAAATTTCTTTACTTTCAACTATTATAAAAGAAACAGAAGCGATGGCCTGGGAAAGAGAAACCTTTTCCTTATGCCTTGGCGATATAAATATAGATGTCACTTGGCCCATTGGGGTCCCACCGCACACCCGCAGCAGAGCCGGCCCTGTGGCCCATATTGCAACTCGGCACCTGCGGGGGACGCCCCTGGCATGGCCCCAGAACCAGTGGCTCAGCTGTGAGTCTCCACCATGTGCTTTAGTTACCAGGCTGTTGCCCGATTAGGAGGCAGAGGCCGTGTGGATAAAAGGCGCCCCAGAGCCCTGCCACTGCTGGAATGTTTCAGAGAGATCCAGTTCAGCTGCACTCGGTTGCGTCCCAATTTTCTTCAGTTCAGGGCTATCGGCACAGTTACAGGGAAACAGCAGGAAATGAAGCGTTCATCATTTATCCAAGGTCTATCACCTGAGTCCACAAATTCTGATAATTTAGAAACTTTCTTAAACCTTTTTTAACTGTTTTTTTAAATGGAGGTGTAAGTTACATAAGTAAAACTTACCCTTTTTAGTGTACAATTCTACGAGCTTTGACAAATGTATCCAGTCGTCCCTTGGTACCCATGGGGGACCGGCTCCAGGACCCCCGTGGATAACAAAATCTAGGGATGCTCAAGTCTCTTATATAAAATGCTGAGTATTTGCATATAACCTACACACATCTTCCTCTATACTTTAAATCGTCTCTACTTATAATACCTGATACAATGTAAATGCTATATAAATAATTGTTATATGGTATTGTTTAAAGAATAATGACAAGAGAAAAGTCTGTACATGTTCAATACAAATGCAACCGTCCATTTTTCTTCTTCCAATATTTTTTATCCTCAGTTGCTTGAATCCACTGATGTGGAAACCACGGATACGAAGGACCAACTGTACAGGTGTTTTACCACCAGCACAATCAAGAGAAAGTGCCATAGTTTCCCAGAATGTTCTATGGCCCCCTTGGAGTCAACCACCATCTACCACCAACCACTGGCAACCACTATCAGTTTTCTATTCTTTTCATTTTGCCTTTTATCGGGTGTTCTATCAAGTGGAATCATACATGTGACTGATGCCGTATGTAGCCATCTGCGTCTGACTCCTTCTACCTAGAATATTGCATCTGAGATTCATCCATGCTGCTGTGTGCATCGGCACCTTGCTCCTTTCCATTGCTGAGTGCTGTTCTCCTCCACGTTAGTTCATCCATTCACCAGTGGAAGAATGTTTGAGCTCTTTCCAGTTTTGGTGATTGTGAATAAAGCCACTATAGACATTCATGTACATTTTTTTACTGAATGTAAGTTTTTATTTCACCCGGGTAATAAATGCAGGAATGGAAATCTTGGGTTATATGGTAAGTGTATGTTTAACTTTAAAGAAAGCGTCAACTTGTTTTCTAAAATGACTACATTTTGTGTTTGCGCAAACAATGTATACACGTTCCAGTTTCTCCACATCCTCGCTAGCACTTGGTATTGTTAATTAATTGATTGATTTATTAAATCCTGGCCATTTTAATAGTTGTATAATGGTATCTCATTGTAGTTTTCATCTGCATTTCCCTAGTGACTCATAAAGCAACTTTTCATATGCTTATTTGCCATCTGTATTTCTTCCTTAGTGAAATGCCTGTCCAAATCTTTTGCAGTTTTGAAAAAAATTGAGTTGTTTGTTATTTTGTTTTGAGACTTCTTTATGTACGTATTCTAGATATAAGTCCTTTATCAGATACTGTACATGTTTTGCAAATATTTTCTCCTGATACGTTGCTTGTGTTTTCATTCCCCTAATACTGTCTTTCAGAGAGCAGAAACTTTTGATTTTGAAGTCTAATTTATCAATTTACTTTTATTGAACTTTTGGTGTAATATCTAAGAATTCTTTGGCTAACTCAAGGCCACAAATATTTTCTCCTACATTTTCTTCTTGAAGTTTAGCTTTTGGTTTTGCATTTAGGTCTACGATTCATTGTAAGTTAATTTTTGTATAAATCACGAGGGATGGATTGAAGTTTATTTTATTTTTTTCACATGAATGATTTGTTACAACACAATTTTTTGGTACGTCATGCTTTAGTTTTCTTATTGATATATAATATTCATACATATTTGTGGGGTACATGTGATATTTTGTCTGCCAGAATGGGAATGAGCAAGTCAGAATATTCAGGGTACCCATCACCTTTGTGTTGTGAACCTTTCAAGTACTTTCTTCTAGCTATTTTGAAATATACAATACATTGTTGTTAACTATAGTCACCCTACTCTGCTATTAAATGTTAGAACTTATTCTTTCTATGTAACTGTATGTTTGTGCCTCCTCCCTCCCCTCCCTCCCCCCAACATCCTTCTCAGCCTCTGGTATCTCATTCTATTCTGTACCTCCATGAGATCAACTTTTTTAGCTCTCACATATGAGTTAGAACATGCAATATTTGTCTGTCTGTGCCTGGCCTATTTCACTTAACATAATGACCTCTAGTTCCACCAGTGTTTTGGCAAATGACATGATTTCATTGTTTATGGCTGAATAGTATTCTGTTGTGTATGTTTACCCATTTGTCCATTAATGGACTCTTAGGTTGATTCCATATCTTTGCTATTGTGAATAGAGCTAAAATAAACATGGAGTGCAGGTATGTTTCTGATATACTGGTTTCTTTTCCTTTGGATAAATACCTAGTTGTAGGATTGCTGGATCATATGGTGGTTCTATTTTTAGTTTTTGAGAAATCTCTCAAAAACTAAACTATACCATTTTCCATAGTGGTTATACTAATTTACATTCCCAAAAGCAGGGTATAAGAGTTCCCTTTTCTCCACATCTTCACCAGCATCTGTTATTTTTTGTCTTTTTAATAATAGTCATTCTGATTGAGGTAAGATGATACCTATTGTGGTTTTGGCTTGCATTTCCCTGATGATTAGTGATGCTGAACACTTTTTCATATATTTGTTAGCCATTTGTATATCTTCTTTTGGGAAATGTCTATTCCTGTCCTTTCCTCCCTTTTTAATGGGATTATTTGGTTTTTTTTTTTTTTTTACTATTGAGTTGAGCTCCTTGTATATTTTGGATATTAGTCCCTTGTCAGATGAATAGTTTGCAAATATTTTCTCCCATTCAACAAATTGTCTCTTCACTCTGTTAATTGTTTCTTTTTCTGTGCAGAAGCTTTTTAGTTTAATATAGCCCCATTTGTCTATTTTTGTTTTGTTGTCTATGCTTTTGAGGTCTTAGCCATGAAATCTTTGCCTAGACCAATGTCCTGAAGTGTTTCCGCTTTGTATTCTTCTAGTAGTTTTATAGTTTCAGGTCTCTTATTTTTAAGTCTTTAATCCATCTTGAGTTGATTTTTGTATTTGGTGAGAGATAGGCATTTAGTTTCATTCTTCTGCATATGGATATCCAATTTTCTCAGCACTGTTTATTTACTTAGATACTGGGTCTTGCTCTGGCTCAGGCTGGTCTCCAACTCCTGAGCTCAAGCGATCCTCCTACCTTGGCCTCCCAGAGCGCTAGGATTACAAGTGTGCACCACTGTACCTGGCCAGCACCATTTATTGAAGGGACTGTCCTTTCCCCAATGTACATTCTTGGTGCCTTTGTCAAACATCAATTGGCTGTTAATTCATGGATTTATTTCTGGCTTCTTTGTTTTGTTCCATTGGTCTGTCTGTTTTAATACCAATACCATGCTATAGGCTTGTAATATTAATGTTTTGAAGTCAGGTAGTATGATGTTTATTCTTTTTGCTCGGTATTGTTTTGGCTGTTGGGGCTCTTTTTTTGTTCCATATGAATTTTAGGACTACAACACAATTTTTTTCAAAAGACTATCCTTTTTCCATTGACTTGTCTTTGCACCTTTGTTGAAAATGTATTGACCACATATGTGTGGATCTATTTCTGTTCCAATAATTTATGTCCCTATCCTTTTGCCAGTACCATACTTTCTTGATTATTATAAGAAGTCTTGAAATCAAGTTGTATGAGTCCTCTAACTTTTTCCTCTTTTTAAAATGATTTTTTTTGTCTATTTTAACTCTTTTGCCTTTCCACAAAAATTTTAGAATCATATTTTTTCTTTCTATAAAAAAAATTCTTCTGAGATTTTGACTGGGATTGAATTGGATGTATAGATTAGCTTGGAGAGATCTGATTTTTAAACTTAAAAGTATACAGTTTTTCAATGTATGAACACAGTCTACCTATCCATTTATATAGGTCTTTGACTCTAAAACAGGGGAAGAGAAGGAAGATCACTGGTCCTGAACTGTGTCTTTTACTGACTTGGATACTGTTGTAACACAGAATACTAAAGAGCAGAAACTTTTGGCCATATATTTTCAGTTAGCATTTTATGTGATGTTCAGTGCTCCTAAGCATAGATTTTTTTTTGCATTCTTTTAGACATTTTTGGGTAAAAAAAAAGTAGAATTGTAAATATTTAATGAAATAAGTTAATGTTAAATCATTCTATACTATGTTTGCCTATTTAAAAAAAAGAATCACCTCCACCCTCTATCCTAGGTAATCTGGAGTTGGCTATATTACTGACAGTAGTCCTGGGCTTGTGACTGATTTACATTAAAATGATGTATGCTTACAATAATCCAGAATGAGTTACTATTTCTGGTATACCATTAGTGTTTTACTTTCCCTCAAACCTTTTTATCCTGTAAATGCCTTTGAATGTTTTATATCTTTTAAAGCATGGGGAAAAGATTGTCAACTAAGATACTAAAATATATGTTGCAGGCTGGGCATGGTGGCTCATGTCTGTAATCCTAGCACTTTGGGAGACCAAGGCAGGAGGATTGCTTAAGGCCAGGAGTTCAAGACCAGCCTGAGCAAGAGCTAGACCCCATCTCTACAAAAAATAGAAAAAATTAGCCAGGTATGGTGGCATGCACCAGTAGTCCCAGCTACTTGGGAGGCTGAGGCAGGAGGATCACTGGAGCCCAGGAGTTTGAGGTTGCAGTGAGTTATGATGACATCACTGTACTCCAGCCTCGGTGACACAGCGATACCCTGTCTCCAAAAACAAAAACAAAAACAAAACACCCGTATATTGCAAATTCAGATGTCTTAGGAACCAGGCAGGTACAAGTAACAGCAATGGGAGAAGCTGGATGCAGTGAGAGACAATAAGAAGAGGCAAAGCAAAGAACACATGTCTGAGGCAGAGCAGCAGCTCAGCTTTAGTGACTGTGGAACTGTATAGTACCTGTGTCGACAGATACGATTTTCTTTTCCTTGTAGAATTAATAGTCTATATAATTTTTTTAAATGAGAAAAATTTTGATTATTGGTTAAAATTTCTCAAATTAAAAACATTAATGAAAAAATGTCTAAACAAATTGAAAAAATTGCCTGAAAAAATTGCCAAATGCATTTAGGACTGAATCCAACCTGTGATTGTCAGTGTTCAACCTCTGCTCTAAAACCTTTATCAATAGCAGCAGCAAAGGATCCTATTAGGTTATATTCAATATTTAATGAGTTGGCTGGGCTCGGTGGCTCACGCCTGTAATCCTACCACTCTGAGAGGCCGAGGTGGGCGGATTGTTTGAGCTCAGGAGTTCAAGACCAGCCTGAGCAAGAGCGAGACCCTGTCTCTACTAAAAATAGAAAGAAATTATCTGGACGACTAAAAGTATATAGAAAAAATTAGCCGGGCATGGTGGCGCATGCCTGTTGTAGTCCCAGCTACTCGGGAGGCTGAGGCAGGAGGATCGCTTAAGCCCAGGAGTTTGAGGTTGCTGTGAGCTAGGCTGACGCCACGGCACTCTAGTCCGGGCAACAGAGTGAGACACTGTCTCAAAAAAAAAAAAAATTTAATGAGTGCTTCTGTTGCTGAATAATGAGGTGTCTATTACCAGAAACTTTCTTCAGATAAATGCATGCGTATAATAGCATGCCCTAGGTGGGGCAGGAAATCCTGAAGTGTCCTGCTGATGAGCTAGTTTGGGTCCCACCTTAGTAATTGTCGTGGTGTCTGGGGATAGTCTCTGAGTTCAGTATCAAAAGGATGGCCTGGGAATTTGTGAGGAGCTCTGTCTCTCTCTAGCTGTCCTCATGATCATAGGCACCCACTTTAGCACTCTGAGTCACAGTTTTTACATGTTTTAGACAAGAAGATAGGACTATACTTTTTTTTTAAGGTTTCACTGACTTTGCTATTATGAACTAGTTCTATAAGTCTCTAAGAGAATGTGGGCCTAGAAGTGACTGCCAGGCTCTCTGAATTTAAACACAGCTGTTTAAAGAAGATGTCAAAATGGTAGGCCCATCTTGGTTGAAACCTATCTGCTGTGGACCACCTTGGAGCTTAAAGAGGTTCTGATGGCTGTGTCGCCAGGCCACGAAATGTGCTTAGTGGTCACGGGGTTGCTCTCGGGGAGACTGATGAGGAACACAGTGTGGGGAGCACAGAAATGTCAGCTCCTCACATGCCTTCAAGATAACAGACTCTTGGCAAATCATTTCAGAATGGAACCTGAAAATCAATAGATACTTTTAACTGTTTTTGTTGGACAGTTGATTGAACTGAGTGACAAGTGGGAAATTTAAGATACATACTGCAATGCAACACAGACATATGAAAACCGCCTAGACGCTACTTTAAATCACTGCAGCCTTAATTTGTCAACCACTGAACGTGATTTTAATATTCTATTGATCACTCTTTGGTGAGTTTCTATTTACATCGGTGCATCTTCAAGCACTGCACGCATGAAAGTCTCCGGGGAAAGATGGTCATGTTTACAAAGTGTTTTTGGTAAGGAGACCTATGGAGAAGATTTAAGAAACCACAACGAGAATTTTCTTTTTCTTTTTGATTCTTACCATTATGACTTAATTAAAAAGAGTTTTTCCTACGTAAACATTCTAGATAAAATATATTTTTGGGAACACCTAATTTTTGTTATTGAGCAGACAGAAAAAATAAGAGCAAAATTACTGTGTATCTTTTTCTACAGACTGTTGCCGTTTTCAGAGAGCTCTGCCGATGGACTGGCCCATTTGGAGACGCCACACCCAGTCCACTACTTTGCTCAGAACAAAGGAGAGGAATGAAATGACTTCCTGAATCGGCATCATCTTTAACAGAGCTTATAGAATAAACCGAAAATGCATCTAGAGAAAACAGTGATGTTTCAGAATAGTTACTTAAATGAATAGTGAAAAGGCTCTTTCATTCTCAAAAAACAGTTAAAGAAATAAACAAAGAAAAACAGGCAATCTCTACTTAAAAGACAAGCCATATTGTCCTGAACAGCAGTGACGACCTGACATAAAAAGCCTATTCAGAGATGAGTGGACTGGCTGTTGAATGGCCTTGCCCCCTGTTTTTGCACACCTCATATCACACCTTTGAAGACCAAGGATTTGTCCCTCATAAACTGCCCTAAAAATCCATTATCTTTATGTATTACTGGATGCCAAATATTGCACCTCATCTGGTAGGTATACTGTAGTAAATTACACCAAAATTCCTAGACTAAGGGATATTCCACCATTAGTGGAGAAGCTAAGCATTTTCTTACCTTTCAAGTGGACCCAGAGGCTGTACCTTTCCTGGCTCATTTGCGCTACCTGGACAAGAGCATCTGCTAACCTAGCAAGAATGATGAGTGCTGAGGCTGATCACTGATTGACTTGAAGAAGCAGCTGATGATAATCTTGAGGAAGACACACAAATTTTAAACAAGGAAGTCAAAACAAACATGCATCTCAAATCATAAATAACAGAAGAAAACAATTATTTTTAAGTTTTATTTTGTTTTTAATTGACAAATAACTGTACATATTTATGGGATAGAGTGTGATGTTTCAATACATGTATACATTGTGTGGTGACCATATCAGGGTAATCAGCATATCCTTCACCTCAAACACTTGTCATTTCTTTATGGTGAAAACATCCAAAATCCTCTTTTCTAGCTATTTTAAAATGTATGTTATTATTAATTATAGTCATTCTACTGTGTAATATAATACCAGAAGTTATTCTTCCTGCCTAAATGTAACTTTGTGCCTGTTGGCCAACCTCTTCTCATGCACCTTTCACTTTTTCCAGCCTCTGGTAACCACTATTCTACTTTCTATTTCTAAGAAATCAACTTCTTTAGATTCCACATATGAGTGAGATCATGTGGTATTTATCCTTTTGTGCTTGGCTTGTTTCATTTAACACGTTTTCTAAGTTCATTTGTGTTGTTGCAAATGACAGGATTTCATTCTTTTTTATTGCCGAATAGTATTCAATTGTGTATATATACCACATTTTAAAAAATCCATTCATTCATTGGTGGACACTGAAATTTATTACATGTCTTGGCTGTTGTGAATTGTGCAGCACTAGGCATCAATAATTGGCTTGGCACAGTGCCTCACACCTGTAATCCTAGCACTTCGCAAGGCTGAGGCAGGAGGATCTTTTGAGGCCAGGAGTTTGAGACTGGCCTGGGCAACATAGCGAGATCCCCTCTCTACAAAAACAAACAAAAAACCAACCAAACAAAAACAAACACAAAAACATCAATAATCAGGAAATGCAAATCAAAACCACAATGAGACATTCTCCAGTTAGAATGGCTATTACCAAAAAGATAAAAAAAATAAATGCTAGTAAGGATGTGAAAGAGAAAAATCTTAAGCTTTTTTATTTTATTTTATTTTTTGCTTGAGAAAGGGGAAATCTTATATACTGTTGGTTCAAATGTAAATTAGTACAGCCATTATGGACAACAGTATGGAAGATCCTCAAAAAATTAAAAATAGAACTGCCATAGGACCCAGCAATCCAACGACTGGATATGTAGCTGAAGGAAATGACATCAGTATGTAGAAAAAGAGATATCTGCACCCCCATGTTTATCGCAGAAGAAAACAATTCTGTTTCTGTTTTTCAAAGACTAAGGTGCATCAGGAACTCAACTTTGTCCAAATAAAAAAAAAAAAAAAAAAAGAAAGAAAGAAAAGAAAAAGACTACGATGCAGTTTGTATGAATTTCTGTGCATTTTGGCTTACAAATATTGCCTAAATCTTTAGTGATTAGTGGTGACATTACACAGAGATTTTTCTGGCATGGCATTTCGGTGGTAATCTGGATTCTAGTGATAGAATATCTGTGGCTCTTTAGTATTTCCCACAATATTCTTTTCTTCCTTCATCCTCCCTCCTTCCCTTGTTTTATTCTCTTTACTTCTATTTCTCCTTCATTTTTTCTTTCTGATTCCTTTTTCCAATTGTAAAGCCTTAAATCTCTCAGATGAACTCAAGCTCAAAATTATTTTAAACCTTGTATTTCTTTCTCCTAGAGGCAACTATGTGAGCCCAAACCTTGTGGTATTCACCCTAAGAACCCCCTCCACATTCTGGGTCTGCAGGAGACAAAGCTCCCCGGTGACGGTGTCAAGGATGGTGCGTTATGGGCCACATGAGTCAGCAAAATGGCAAAAAAAATCTGGCTTCAAAATTACTTCTGTCAACACTGCAGCTACCTCTGACTGATTATGTTTTCCTTAAGAGATATTCATGACTATTTTTAGCTTTGTGAAAATTTTACTTCTTATTGTCCCATTTATTCCTCTTTTACCTGATGCCTCCACTTTTTTAAATTCCAAATCACCTAAGCTTAGTAAGGCAGAATTATTTTTGGCAATTAATTGATCAAAATATAATTATTAAAACTTTGCTATACAATATGAATTATATAAGGCAATAAAAGACAGTTTCTATCCTCAATGAATTTATAATCTAGTTTGTGACATAAAGCATTTGTTCCCACTTCTAGGAAGACCCATGCCCTCCTTTTCTATCAAGTTATTCTTCATTTATCAGCTCCTCCAGAATGCCAGCAGAGAGAGAGACAATCTCTCTCCTGGCCAATATTTTTATCTTTGAGATGGTCGTCCTTCAGTTTTATAATTAGTTATGTGTCAATTCTCACTACAAGAGTGTGAGCTCCTTGAAAGCACGTCTTGAGTTGTATTCATCGAATTCCTGGCATATAGTAGGTGCTCAAAAAATGTTAGGCTTTAGATCGAGGAATTAAACCCTAAATTATGGTGAACTATCAGGTGCAAAAACAATTCCCCAAAATATTAAAGTGTATCAGAATTTCCTGACTTGTCATAGTACCCCTCAAAAATCGGAAATTATAAGCCTTCTTTTAACCTCATGCTTTTTTAAGCAATCTAACTCTTAGCTCTCAATTTCATAGATATTATTCCAGATTCCGTTACCAATATTTCCATTAGCCCTGAGTGCTGCGTTTATGTAGGTTTTTATATGGTCACTGACATAGCCCTTCTTGAAACTCCTGTGATTACAGGTATTGAGTATTTTTTGTTTACAGGATATTGAGCAGGAGGTTTTGCTAAATTAGTTTGTACAATTAATGAACCTTTTATTTCTGCTCAAGATTATAGAGCAGTTAACTTTGAGTTCTTTTAAAATTGATAACAACTGTTTTTTTAAAAAAACCTATTTTTAGATTGGATGTGTTTGCAAATGCTTCAGAAAATAATGCAAGGGACCAGATAGCTTTATTTTGAGGCATGTTTTATGTTTTGCAATGGATTCTTCTGACCTAGCAGATGTATGTCAGGTTTCAATTTATTAGACATAATACTTCCAACATTTTCACCCCTAGAAAGGAGAATGAAAGGAAAGCCTGATTAATTGTTGGTATAGCAGTCCTTTGGCCATGCTTACTGAATGATTTATGCTAGTGTTTTGTTAGACATAGCTGAACAAAGCCGCATTCATTGTGAGTGTTCAATAAAAACAGTCATGGAGTTAGGCACTTGCATTCTCGAAGAAAATACAGTAGAGTCTGAACAAATGAGATTTCTAATTTAATGTCTTCTAGAATTTTCTGCTCAAATCATCTTTCTTTCTAATCTCTTTGATCACATTTTTTTCTCTTTCAGAAACGTAGCCTATGTTTTAGAGCCAAACTCAAATTATCTCCTAGTATTCAGCATTCTTGCTTGTTTAGCCATGTCTACATAATTTTTCTGTTTCTCATTTCCCAGTGTTTTCATTTGAAATAAACCTTCTTCCATGTTCTTTAGTGATAATCAAGTCAGTGAGGTGATTCATGAGAAAGTTCTCTATTCTCTTCTGCTCTCCTGGGACTGGTCCACCCGACTGTTTTAAAACAGATCATGTTCCTTGAGAGGAATTACACTTACACTTTTTTGTTCTTCCCTTCTTTGGCCAGTCTAGACATGGCCCTTTAAATGGATCTTTAAATAACAAGTGCCAGTACACTTGAAAGAGGAGCAGAACATCGGAGGGTGTTGTTTTGCACATTAATCACTTATGAGTGTTTATCTGAGTATTGAAAAGTCAGTTAATTAACTAACTGGGCACACTCTTGTTTCTTTCACTCACAGTCACATGTCCCATACTATTAGGTGTTAGAAGAAGAAGGCAGAATAAAACAGAGTTCTTGCTGTCAAGGCCTGAAAGTCTAATGGGAAAGGCAGCAAAAGGAACCAATAACCACACCCTGTGGGATGGTACCCCCTGTCACACGAGCAGCATTCAGGGAATAAAGAGGTGGATGTGGAGAAGGGTGTTGCAGACAGGGAACCATAGAACAGCGCGACAGATCCAGGAATTCTATTAACATGGGTCTCCGTGTCCTTGAGTGACCAGAGTGAGAAAGAGCGGCAGTAAATGACGCTGAAGCGAGAGGTAGGGCCAGGCCTGGGATACCTGGGGAAGCCTGCCGAGGGGTGTGGGGGCGACTGCAATGCCAGGCTTTAGAATTCTGATCAATAGTGTTCTTTGTTACCAAACCACCAATATTTTTCTGGAGGTAATACTTTTGCTCTGGTATTTTAAAAAATATGAACGCTGAATTATTTATATCCAGAGAGTTACACACTGTCATAAAATTTCAAATGAAACTGAAGTGTGCTGTTTTACGAGGTGTTCTGACCACATCTGTCCTGTTTTAAACCTCTCAAAGGCCTCCGAGTGTTTCAGTCACCATTCTGCGAGGTTTCAGCGAGGCTGAGGCTACTTACCATTTCTTACCTGTGTCGCCCCAAAGCCAGTGGGGCGCTGGGCGACCGCCTGGATCCCGACTTCGTGTCTGGTTTCTTCACTTGGCAGCACAGGGCCAAACAGAACCTGCCTCGGGGTCCTGTGCCCCCGCGGAGATGGGACACTTGGGAGTTAGGGAAATGTTATTATGGGATGGAGAATGGAAAGACCAGCCCAGGTTACACAACTCTGCTACTAGAATATGACCGTGGACAAATCACGAATTCCGGTTTCCTCGTCTGTAAAATGAAGGGATTACACTTCAGTGAAGACTTCTTTGATCCCTATGATTGTAAAAATGAGGGCTCTGACCTAGATGATCCCTAAAATCATTCTCAGCTCTAAAATTCCGTAATACTATCTCTAACTCATTGTCATGGGTAACCAAAGGGTAATTTTATTCATAAATACAGTGTCTGTTGGTGCTTCTTCAAAATGGGAAGGCGGCTGGTTTGGGGGTTAACAGCGGGGTTTTGGTGTCAGACACAGAGGGGCTCATGTCCCGGTTCTGCTGCTGATCAACAGTTTGACTTAGGACAGATAACGAGCTCTCTGAGCCTCGGTCTCCTCATCGGGTGAAATAACAATGATCTCACTGGGCTGATGAAAGGACTATACAATGGAAACTGTGTGTAAAATCCTGGGCCAGAATAATTATTCCAGAAATGGTATCTGTTATTAATGTACCAACCAAATGACAAGCAATTGCTGAGGTTGGGCATAGGCAGATTTGGCACAAGTCACTTGCACTTGGTAATGAATTTCACCTCACTCTTCACAGAATGTCTGTGCTCATTACGGCTGCTGTTAGGCCCCACGACATAGGTTTCTCTTCTGTGTAGGGGGGATATTTGCTACACAATTCCTGAGGTAAAAGTAGTAAAGTGTTTTTATTTTTGTTTTAAATGAATTAGAATTCTTCCCTCTCAATTCTAAATTATTTAGCATAGTAAGCTCACAAAGACTCATTCATTCTGGGAAAATTGGTCTAGGTTTAACCAAAAGATGCATAGCATATCACAGCAGATTGAGTCTTTAAAATCAGAGCTATATTTATGGATTAGGTAGAAAATACTTACAGACTAAACATCTTAGAACTAAACGAAAAATTCTAATGGTGGAATTTCAGATCTTAGAAGACTACCAGAGGCATAATTTTGGGTAACAATACTAATTAACATTTATTGAGGAATTAATATATACCAGTTACTGTCTCAGTACTTTACATATATTAATCCTTTTAATTCCCTCAACACCTGTATAAGAAAGGTATTATTACTATGCCCACTTTGCACATGAAACAGGCACTGAGAGTTTGTGTAGCTTGTGCAAAGTCACACAGCTGGTAAGAAGCAGAGTCAGGATTTGAACTCAGACAATGAGCTCCGGAACCCTCACACTTAACCCTCTAATAGATGAGGATGAACTCATCACATTCAAATAACACCACACAGACAGTGTAGGCAGCCACTCTTACTAGACATTTAATCTTTTGGGTGATGAGGTTTTCAGTTCTAAGAAATGTCTATCAAAATGTATATATCCAAGAAGGCACAACACTTGAACTGTGATTTAAAATTATTTACCTATATCTCCAGCTACCAGCTAGATATTATCACCTGAGTAATCAGAGGAAACCTCAAACTCACTATGTCCGAACTAAGCCCTTCATCTTTCCTTGCAATCCTCTTCCTTCTGGGTTCCTGCTATTGACTGAATTATGTCCCTCCAAAATTCGTACTGAAGCCGTAGTTTCCACTGTGATGGTATTTAAAGATGGGGGCTTTGGGATGTAATCAGATTAAGATGAGATCACGAGGGTGGGGTGCACATGATAGGATTAGTGTGCTTCTAAGACAACACTGGAAAGTATTTCTCTCTCTCTCTCTCTCCCCTGCTCCTTTCCCCTACCCCATGGTGAGCACACAGCAAGAGGATGGCCTTCTGCAAGCCAGGAAATGGACCTTACCGGGAACCAAATTAGCTGGCATCTTGATCTTAGGCTTTTTAGCCTCCAGAACTTCGAGAAATGCTTCTTATCTAAGCCACCTAGTTCATGGTATTTTGTTATAGCGGCCTGAGCAGACTGGGACAGTTTGGCATTTCCGTCAGAGATGGCGCCGCATTCCCAGCCAGGGAGGCGGGACGTTTAGGAATCGTCTTCAAGTCCTCTTATTTCCGCCCTGACAACCCATCTCCTAGTTCCGTCGGGCCTGTTTCCTGGGACCCCGGCTGTGGGTTCAGTATCGTGGTTCCTTGTCTGTTCTAGTTCAGTGATCTCTTAATGGTTCAATTTTTGTCTATAAACTCCTGAAGAACTTAAAAAAGAGGAATTTGAGGAAAAAATTAAAAAATCTCCAGTGGCTTTCTGCTGCTAGAAGAATGACCTTCAAACTCTTCAGCACCCGTGATAAGGCCTCAACCATCTCCAGCCTCACCGCCTAACACACCAGCCACGTGCCTGTTGCAGCAGCTACGTGGCTTCAGCAAACGCGTTCGAGTTTCTGAGTCTTTGTGTGTCTTTGCCAGGAGAGCTCCTGGCCTTCCGTCCTGTACCGAAAGCCCGCTCATTCTTCCGGACTCTGGCTGGGCTGCCGCCCGCTAGCCATCCCCGTGATTTTCCTTATTAAATGCTTATGGTTCCAATGTGCAAAAGTTTTGCTGCTTCTATCTTTACGATGCTACTTAAGTTTTAACATGATTGTTGTTAGGTAGACAGCTAGGGACCTCTGGCCTCTCCTGGGGACAAGGTGGACAACTGCCATATCTGGGGCAGGAGGGAGCACCCTACGAATCTGCCAATCAGAACTCAGCGTGCCAACTGCAGAAGAACGCGGAGGACTCTACCCACAGGCCAGGCAGCGCAGGTGCCATAGAGCCGGGAAAGTGAGCTAGAGCAACCGGCTTTCAGAGAGGCTCATGGGAAATCCGCATGCGCAGTAAGTCATAGAACGCCCAACTGTCCGTCTAAGTGGTTCCGTGGCGACAGCTGAACCATGGGGAGGTCCCCATCCAGACGCTGTAAGACAAGACCCAGACCATAACCAGGGTCTCTTTGGCTACTGCGAGGGGTCGTGTCGTCATCTGTGGTGCATGTATCTGGCTCTGGGAACCTGTATCTTGCTCTTGCTCTATAGCCCTGTCTTGCTCCCCGTCAGTAAGCTTCACCTCCTGTTTGCCTTACTTTGGTGTGTCTGGTCATTTTTCAACCAAGGGCACACCAAGAACTGAGAACACAGAACGAGACTGACAAACCCAACACTGTCACTTCTTTCTGACTGACAGGCTTGTGAGGACAGGAGCCTCGTTACGATTGTGCGTTCTATATGGAAGTTGCTAGATGAATCCTTATCGAATTTAGCACCTTGGGAGAAATACTTGACAGCTAAAGCAAGACTAAAATTTAGGTAAACAGGAGGGCATTGAAATAAAAAAGTGATTTTATTGAAGAGAAAACAGTTTTGTCTTTGTCTTTTGCCCAAGCCAACCCTCCTTGAGGTAGTGTTAGGTAGATAGTGAGGGATTCCGGGTCTCCCGGGGACGAAAGTGGGTGCTGTTGCCCCATCTTGGTCCTGCCCCCCCCAATTCTCCACACCTGGGGGGGAGGGAACACCTATGAATTGGCCAATCGGAACTTGGCATGACAGCTGCAAAAGGATGCACAGGACTCTGTAGCTGTGTGTCACGCAGCACAGGTGCCATGAAGTCTGGAAAGTGACCTAGAACCCACATGCGCATAAGACTCAGGTCATGCAGCTCCTGACTGTCCAATCAAAGTGGTTCCATGATGACATTTGAACCACGGGGAGGTCCCTACCCGGTCACCATAAAACAGGACCCAGATCATAACCAAGCTCTCTTTTTTCTGCTGCGACAAGGGGTCTGGTCATCATCTGTGGTGCATGTATCATGCTTTGCAAGCCCATGTCTTGCTCTTGCTCTATAATCCTATCTTGCTCCCCCTCAACACACTTCACCTCGTGCTTGCCTTACTTTGGTGCGTCTGGTCATTTTTTGGCCATGAGCTCACCAAGAACCGACATTCCAGACTAAAACCTGACGGGAAGACCAATGTTTTCTCACTCTGGATGTATACATTCAAGTCACAAAAACTTTTGTGTGATCTACACTGGACTTGTGACTTTCCTACTTCAGATGTGTCCTGTAAGTAGCAAACAGAATTTCTTACTTGCCTGCAAATATGTGTTGTTTTTGTGTCATTTTGCAGTTTTTGGTTTAATATGTCTGCTGAATAATAAGGAATTTGTCTGTTCTTTGTTCCAGGCTCCTGACATGGAATTTCTAAACCCCTTGGAATTTCCTGAGCCATAGAAGTGTTTTTGTTATTCATGAGCCTCCTGAATCACACCTGAGTTTATGCTAATGGGGTGGCTCTTGGTGGGCCCCTAGATAGCTTTGGGAGCTGGTCACCATAAGGACCAACCACGTGATTTGAGAGTTGGAATTTTGCTTTGCCTTGCCTTGCCTTGCCTTTCCTTTCCTTTCTTTTCCCTTTTCTTTTCGTTTCCTTTTCCTTCCCTTCCCTTTTTTTTCCCCTCCCCTCCCCTTCCCTTCCCTTCCTAGCTCACAGCAACCTCAAACTCCTGGGCACAAGGGATCCTCCTGCCTCAGCCTTCTGAGTAGCTGGGACTATAGGTGTGTGCCACACATTAGTTAGGTGTGTGCCACACATTAGTTAGGTGTGTGCCACCATGCCTAACTAATTTTTCTATTTTTTTTTTGTAAAGACAAAGTCTCGCTCTTGCTCAGGCTGGTCTTGAACTCCTGGCCTCAAGCAATCCTCCTGCCATGGCCTCTCAGAGTGCTAGGATTATAGGTATGAACCACCATGCCTGGCCTAGAAAGTTGGAACTTTGATACAGTCTGACCTCCAGGGAGAGCAAGGTATGGAGATTGACTTTAATAATGTATCCAGTGATTTAATCAAGCAATCCTGCGTAATGAGCCCCCAATAAAAACTCTGGACATCAAGGCTTAGTGGAGTTTCCTGGTTGGTGAGCACACTGAAGTGCTTGGAGGGTGATGTGACCTGACTTGATGGGAGATGACACAAACCTCTGCCTTTGGGACTCCCCAGACGTTGTACTATGTGTCTTTTTATTTGGCTGGTCCAGGGAATATCCTTTATAATAAAACTGTGGTTCTAAGTATTACGCTTTCCTGAGTTCTGTGAGTTATTCTAGAGAGTTGTCAAATCTGAGAGAGTCATAGGAATTCCCAAATTTGTAGTCAGTTGCTCAGAAATGTGGGTGGCCTGGGGACACCCAAAGTGCAACTGGACCATGGAGTAAGAGAAACACTGTGGAGGACTGAGCCCTTAACTTGTGGGGTTTGCACTAAGTCTGGGTGGTTGGTGCCAGAAATGAATTGCAGTGCACCAGTTGGGGCTGAAACAGAATAATGTCACAGAGTGAAAACCATTTTGGTCATAGCACCAGTTCAGTCATTTTCAGTGGAAACTCTCTGGTGTGATCTAAAACAAAATGAGATCAGTCTTGTTCAAAAAAGGCCTTGCCAAATAAGAGAATCTGCTAAATAGCCAATGTTTAAAGTGTCAATTTCTATGCATTTACTTCTTTATCACAGTGTTCAAGAATTAATTTTGCTAGCAGTCAACATTGCTTAACCCTTAGAATTTATATTTCTGTTTGCAAATGAATAACCTGTTCGTTTTTACAACAGGTAAACACCGTAGTCTCCGTCCTCCCACCCAAAGTGTAAACAGCCTGCCATATTGCTGCAGAAAGGCCAGTCAGCTCAACACTGGAGACAAGACTTCCGTCGTTTTTGCCAATCAGGGAAGAACTCAGTGATCACCTACTTCTGCTCAAACTAAGTATATCTGGAAACTATCCAGATATTCACATAAGGACACATGACTTCTCTCTTCTCCATTTCTCTTTGGATATTAGTTTGTCATTTGTCATCAAAATTGGCCTTTTCTTTTATACCTTTGTGATAAAGCTTGATGGCATCTGATTTTACTCTGTCTCTTTGACAGTTGTGCTTCTTCTTTCTGCCAGTTTCTAATTTTCCTTTCATTTTATCATCCTGCTTTTTGTTTCAGCGTTGCTTTCATAGCTCCTGTGTGCTGTCCTGACCGTCAGATACTCCTACTTTCGACACTGCAAAGACACACACTGTCACCGCACAGACGGCAATGTGCTTTCTCAGCTCACTTCCCCAGCATGACTTTTTTTTGAGATGTCAAAAGCAAACTTTTGAGAAATGTCAGACCAACCAATTATATATATTTCTTTGCTCTAAGGGTTCTTAACCCAATGTCCTTTCTTTTATTCTTATTTTATTATATTATCCCCCAAAAGAAAATTAACTTAGCTCTTTCTTTTTTTATCCAGTATTTTACTCATAAATTAATATTTATTGAATTTTTTTCCATTGGATGAATGGTTCTATTCTTTTGAAATAATAAGTGTCAAATTTTTGTACCCAAAGATAAAAAATATGCATAAATAAAATACATCTTACCAGATGTGCTTGGAAGATCTCATTGCTTTGTAGAAGTTAATTTATTTTTTCAGTTAATGTGTTTTTCTCTGAAAATATGATTAAATAACAGCAAGGGGTCAAATTTCACTGACTAGAATTGCTCTTCCAAGTGAGATGAATGAATTTTGGCTCAAGGGCATCATGGCAGACTTTATTTATAGTTGACTAGATTTCCCCAGTTGCTGAAGAGCATTCATATGCCATTTAGTGTGGCAAGACAAAGCATAAACCCTGTTCATCACATTTTTTTAATATTATAATTCTGTTTTATTGTGAGCAACATATTTGCACATCGAGAAATAATTTTACAAGTTCAAACTCAAAGACTTCACTGGTTTATTGAGATAAATTTGTAAAACTAATATTGTTGGGTGCTTTCCTATCTATGTTTCTGTTCTAGTCCGTTTGACTATTCTCTCACCCACATTTCATATAGAAAATACACTATTTTCTCCCCTTATGTGTATTCCTGTGAAAAGGGCATAAATGTCAACAGTGATAGGATCTACTCTAATGACTTTCCAAGTCTAGTTAAGACCCATAAACAACTTTGTATGGCAAGTCAAAGGAATGCTCTATAAAAACTTTCTAATAAATTCACTTTTTTCCTGATTATAAAAGTAATATAGGCCATTACAGGAAATGCAGAAATATTGCAAACCACATGCAATTGTACTGTTCCATGAGAATATCTAGTCACTTCCTGGTGCATTTCCTTCCTGTCCTCTCTTTGGCTGGCTTTCCTTAATATGCACATAGATGTGTAATTGTTTTCCCAACAGAGTTGAGATCATATTTATAACTTCTTTTAATTGATGTTTGCTTTAATTTCACTTTGTCCTCTGCATACAAAAAGAAGATGAGGGTAAACTTACCTAAGCAATCTTTACCCCCTTTTACATAAAATAACTGCATTAAAAGAGAAGGACATATAGTTTATTATTTGCTTTGCTATTTCTATTATATGTGCTCTTTCCATGTTTGTTTTCTACTTTGAACATTCTCTTCAATTATTAAATATTACCTAAAATGTTATCTAACCAGAATAAAATCTTAAAAAATAAAGTTTATTCCAGTTTTCAGCATGACTCTGAGTCGAAGCTGATCAAATTGCTAGAAGAGCTAAATACCCCACATATCTTCTGTAGTTCCATCAGCCTGAATAATCAATTGGTATATTTTTGTGTGAGTCTGAAAACATTCTCTGCAAACACCGCTTTCCCCATATCTAAGTCATGTTTAAACATTGATTAGAATTGCTAGTACAGCAGCCACAACTAAGTATCAAATGGCTTGTACGCATAATGTGTAAGATTCGATGCCTGTCAAAGAAAACTAGACTGTGTGGTTTGTGACCTTAGGATGCTCACTCCTACTCAGGGGCAGGAAGAGAGAAGGAGGGAATGAGCACTTACTGCTGACCTCTATTGTGGACACTGTTAGGTACTCTCTGTACTAAATCCTCACAAAAATTCTACAATGTCTCCATCCTACATCTACCAAATTCTGTCAATTCTGTTTCCTGGTAGTGCATTACACTGAATGTATATTGATAATAAATAGATTTATTTTTCTTACCTAAAAAGTAATATTCAGGAAGACAGTCCAGGACTGGAATAGCTGCTGTAGGAGGCTAAGGCTCTGCAAACGCATCTGGGGAGGTAAGTCTACTGGCATAATGACTCTGTAAATAAGTGGAAGTAATGTGAGTGAGCAAAGGGGGCGTGGATACCTCTAGAATCTCCCCACTCCCATTACCATGCCTTATTCATCTAGGTCAGTATCCTCTCTTGCCTGAATTCTTGCAGTTGTCTTGTCACTGATCACTCAGCCTCTGGTCTTAGTCAACTCCCGTCCACTCTTCATATGTCAGCCAAAGTGACCTCCCTTGAACACAAACATGAGCGTGTTACTTACGTAAAACACTTAAATGGCTCCTCATTGCTCTGAAGGTAGAGTTCTAACTCCTTGAAATGACATTCAAAGGCCTTCAAGATTTGGACTTTATTACATCTTCAATCTCCATGTTGCTCATTACATTTTGGCCATAGCATATTTTAAATTCTTTAAATGTACCCTAATATCTTGCCTCCGTCAGCTCTTGTAGAAACTGCTCCAAGGATAACCACCTCAAGTGCCTTCAGGGAGTGCAGGAAGCCAGTTAGGCTTGTTCTTTACTTCCGAACATCAATGCGTATCTGTGTTTCCCTTGAAACTTTCAGCCCTATCAATTTACCTTTCGTTTTCCCACTGTTGATAGACATGTGGCTACAGTATAGAATGAGCTTGTCTGCTGACTCTTTCTGAGGTAAGTGACAGAATACACACAGTTGTAAATGGGGACGACATTCAGCCTCAGGGTCCGTATGAGGCAATGGTTAACTGATCGCTAGAGTGTTATTCACATGTAGCCAGTTTTCTTCAAGTCTCCTGGGTGTTTAAAGAGAAGCTGGAATTACAGATTTTTAATGTAAATTTTTATTTTTAAATGTGAGCCAACTCTGTGGCCAAATAAAACATCTCTGTGAAATCCAGCTCATCAGCTTCCAGTGTGCAATCTTCGTGCTATTCCTCTGACCTGAAACACCCTTTCTCTTCTTACTTCATTCACTTCACACCAACCCTTGCTTTTTGTTTGTCTAACTTCTCATTTTTCAGGTCACACTTTACCATTGCCTCCCAGGAGCCTTCCCCGACCTGGGTTAATTTCTTCTCCTGTGTGCTCCAGCAGTGGCCTGCTTTGTCTGAGTCAGCAGTACACTTGGAAGTTCAGTGAGGACGGGTGTCATTTCTGTCTTAATCATGTATTCATTCATTCAACAAATATTTAATGAGCACCTACTGTGTGCTCACGCTATCCTAGGCAGTAGAGATTCAGCAATTAACAAGATAGAAAAACTCCCTACCTTCATGGTGCTGGGGAGAAAGACAATAAAGAAGAGAAATAAAATACGTATTATATAGTGACCCTCTCTGAATCTCTTTTAGGCGGAAGGAAGTAGCCTCCTCTGTGCTAGGTTCTCTAGCTATGAGTTGTTCTATCAGTCAGGACGGCTGAAGTGCTAAGTGCTAGTCAGCCTTGTTCCATTATTGCTTCCTTAAGCAGTCTTTTAAGCCTTTTTTTTCTTAAACCCTTGCCAACCTCCTCCCCTGTGAAATTTTAATACCACAAACATACTATATATTTGTTTATATGCTATGGCCCTTTGGAGGGCCATAGACTTTGTATATTATTTCAAAATCCAAGAACAAAGTCTCACTTCCTTGGGGGAATGTTGCTGTGTTGGGAATGCAGGGGTCAGACTGCACTGCTATTACAAAGACCCCCAGTGCGGGCAGCCAGAAGCGGCAAAGCTCTGCCACGGGGCCACCAGAGCTCAGCTGGGGGCCCTGGGACTCAGGCTGACCGTCGCCATCTGTAACACTGCTGGTCTCCAGACCAACAGAAAGAGAGCATGACAAGTCACAGGAACTGTCCACAGCTTCTCAAACATCTGCTCAGAAGTGACACATGCTGTCTTTGCTCACATTTCATTAGAAACTAAATCACATGGCCACCCTTCGTTTTTGTGGGGGAGAGGTGGGTGGAAGGTACAGTCCTATCGTGTGACTGGAAGGAAAAAAGATACCCGAATGCTTGTGAAGGGCCCTGATGACCCACAGTTACCCTCCCAACAGCACTGTGGAGTGGAGGGACAGGCAACTAGGCTTAGAGAGTCAAAGTCATTCCAAACTAGCACCCAGGTAACTGTCCTATTCTGTTCCAGCAAGACAGCACAGCAGGAGGAAATCCGGGGTCTCCTCGTGCCAGAGTGTAGCTGGCCTCATTTCTGGAGAGCTGGTGATGGCTTTGCTGTGGGTGATCTCCAGCAGGGCACATGTGAGGCCCTCAGTGTCGCACTTGGAGGGCACGGAGGGCACGGGTGGCAGAGCGGTCATTTGCTGGGAGCTGCGGGAGGCTGGGCAGCAGCATAGTTTGGGGCGTGTCAAGGTTTTCGGGAACCTGAGCGATAATCTGGTTTAACCTACTTTTGGACAAACAAGAAGACAGTGACTCAGTGTCCCACAAGGGCCAGCAGCAGAGAAGTCAATCCCAGGGCCCCTGCCTGCCAGTATGACGTGCTTCTTTCTCTCTGCAAAGATTTGTTGTGCATGCACAGAAGGGAAGATCTTTTTGCGAATGCCCTCTGCCTACTTGCCAAGTTCCCCCTTCGTCTGGCCCCTTTCTAATTTCTTCTACTCCAGAGAGAACTGCATTGTGGTTTCCAGAAGAAGAATCCAGGTCTGAGCTTTGCCAAACTCGGCAGAAGCTCCTGGCAGGTTTCCTCGTGGGCCGTCTGGTTTGGTTCTGTGAGCCGTTCAGGGACACCCGCAGCTGGAGAGCAGCTGGTCTCTCCCGAGGGCTGGGAAGATGCCACGAGAATCCTCCTTGCCTCGTGCTCCACTGTGGGTTTCAGCAGCAAAACTGTCCTGGGCCCCGGAGAGTCTTGGCACCTAAAGGACTTGCCTTTGAGCCCTCAGAACATGCTGTGGGATTCTGCAGCCCCTTCCGCGTCTTCTGTGGCGCTCCCCGCTCTCCAAGCCTGGGTCCTGTCCACGCTGCAGCTTTTATTCTCCCACGCCCAGCACAGTCTGTGGTATTTCATGGATATTCATTGAATCAAATTGCAATGGATTTAACAGACTCGAACTGCAGATGAGAAAGTGGCAGCTCTGAGAATTTAAGCACCTTGCTTAGAGTTGCACAGCTAGTAGAGGTTGAATTCAGAGTTTGGATCCAGTCTGCCTAACTCCATTGCCGCGTTATCCCCCCTTCCAGGGTGAATAAAAACACAAAGTCAGTACACAGAGTGTTTCACGTGAGCTCCACGGTAAGCGTTGAGCAAGGGACGGTGCCCGTGCTAGACTGGGAGGTCAGGGAAGCTCCTACCTCACCCACGCGTTAGAGTGTTCAGAACATTGGAGAAAGCAGTGGGACTCGCCTGATGGCTTCTGTGATAACCCAGATTCTTTACAGTGTTCTTGTCATAAAGTGGGGAGAAGGCCGCGTGCGGAAAGCAGGGTCCTTCCCCTCTGCGGATTCTGCCTTGCGTTATGGCAGTTTGTCCACCCTGCCTTGTGGTCAGCCACTAGTGCCATTTTCTCATGGCTCGTGTGTGCACAGAATGTCTAATTTGAGGAACTAAACATATTGGGAAAGAGCGCTTTAGCCCAAAGCTCGACCGACAGCTGAACTCATCCGAGGTTCCCTAAGCTCCAGTTTAAACAAAAAAATTAAAACAAAAATCCTCCACCCTCCCTCAAAAAACAAATAAACAAAGAATGTGTACTTGTTCAATTCTTGTTTCCATCAGAGATTTGGGTGTTTCCACAACCTGTTTGCATGTGATTTCCAGCTCAGTCACTGAATTTGGTGCTCCTTGAAGAACTAGGCTGGACACGTGTAAGCTCCACTGAAACCTGCATCTGATTTTGGAAAAGCTGTTCCTGGGCCTGAATTATGTCAAAAGACTCCTACAACTGTGGATGGCTTTGGCTGCAGCTCAGAAGCTGCACACAAATTTTTCTCTCCAAATAGGCCTAAAACAACACTATTTTCCCCTTCGTGGCTCACAGGGACAATGATGGCATTAACCAAGAGTTATTTTTTAGAAATGGGATTAGTATTGTCACAGTCTTTCCATTTGCATGATGGAAGGATTAGCTTTGAATATTTCTATGAAGCCAAATCGTGCTTGTTTCTCCCCTTTAAGTGTACAAGTTCCCTTAGAAAAGAAGACAGGTGTATTAATGTCCCGCCTGGCGGTAGCTAGGAAATCAGGAATTCACATAAGACACACCTGTGGCCCTTACTGTTCCATTAGGCCATTTTATCCCGTCATAGATGGTACACAAGAGACTGTAACTCCCTTTATCTTTAAACGAACCTGTATACATTGATGGGTGTTCACCAGGACTCTCCCACGGTGTTTCATTCTTTCTGTTGTGACCATTTAATTACAATGAGGTTAGGCAATGTGCAGCGGCGAAGTGACCAATCCTAGTTTCCAAGGTAAGATTTAGGTAGAAAAAGGATGAGAAATAGCAACTCTCAAAGGTGTAGCGTCTGGGATTAGAAGAGATGGATGGCACTCTGGCAGTCTTGTAGGTGCAAGTCCCTGTACCAAAGAGGACAGCAGTGATTGTCTCCTTTGGTCTCCTGAAACCAGAGCGGGAGTTCTTAAAGACATTCTAACAGTCAGAGATTTCAGTGAGGCTTTCTGGTTGGAACCCAGTTACTCAGCATTGAAAAGAGTCACTGCTGACCCTCACGCCACCTAAACCTGACAGCTGAACCCACCCAGTCACATCCAGGAACAGTTTAATAAGCACCATAATGAAGTATTCACAAAAATCATTTTTTCTTCTCATATACTTCCCCCCCACCAAAGGGAGAGCTGATTTTAATAGGATTCGAATACATGTCTATAAAGGTAACACGTGGAAATACAGGACCCGCAACATAAAACCCCCTCCCCTTTTTTGGTCAAAGGACAGCAGCAACTTTTCTACCATAGCCTTTCCTTAATCGTTTATTCAGAAAGCTGTGGCCCTGCGGCTGCTTTTCTCTCTTCTTTGTCCCTAAGACGAAGATCTAAGGCACAGTTCAGGTCACTTAGCTTCACTCAACCAAGCTATTCTGATTAGAGTCTGAATATGCATTAGCTTCTCCCAATATGCGATGGCTCATTAATTGTATTCCCCTGAGAACTCAGGTCACCTTGTGTAGTCCACAGTAATTCAGACTTTTTTACTTTGTTCGCCTTGTCTCTTCGGATAGACCACAGGGTCTCTCCCAACGGTCTCTTCATCTCTGACATAAAATGCAGTTGATACTTGCGTTAGATCGGAGGAGAAGGAACAGAAAGCCCATCTCACACGTGTTGGAATTCCCTGCAGCGCTTTGCACAAGGATTTGTGGGCAGTGGCTGCTCTGTAAGTGTTCACTAAGGGAATAAATGAGAGGAAGACTGACAGTCAGGACCCAGCTTCGCCGTTTCTTAGCCACTACTTAGCTTCCTGGCCTTGGACAAGCCACTCCACACCTCCAACCTGCGTTTCCTTACTTGTAAATAACGAGTGTCCTGACGTTTCCTCGTTTGCTTTGAGTACTTAGATTAGATCTTCTCATCCACTTACTTCTGACCTACACCCCCAAATAGCAGTGACTTCATTAATACAGGGCTTGCAAATCTATTCCAAACCAGCAGCAAAATCCCTAAGGGATGCCTAGTGTGCATTTTCTTTCTAACTACTCCACACATTGTCTTTAAACTAGGATAAATAAGGTTTAATGAGGAAAAAGTAAAAAGACTTTTCAGTTTCAGTAAGAGGGGAGTTTATTTTTTCTGAGAGGTGTTGACCAAAGTTTGACATTTTGGGGAAAAAGAAAAAAACCCTGAAAGACAATTGGCTTCCCATTTCCTTGCTGTAGAAAATATCTCTACATGTCACATTGTATTGAAATTATGTTTTTTATTTTATTTTATTTTATTTTATTTTATTTTATTTTATTTTATTTTGAGACAGAGTCTCACTCTGTTGCACGGGCTAGAGTGAGTGCCATGGTGTCCTCCTAGCTCACAGCAACCTCAAACTCCTGGGCTCAAGCAATCCTACTGCTTCAGCCTCCCAAGTAGCTGGGACTACAGGCATGCGCCACCATGCCCGGCTCATTTTTTTCTATATATTTTTAGTTGGCCAGATAATTTCTTTCTATTTTTAGTAGAGACGGGGTCTCGCTCTTGCTCAGGCTGGTCTCGAACTCCTGAGCTCAAATGATCCACCTGCCTCGGCCTCCCGAGTGCTAGGATTACAGGTGTGAGCCACCGCGCCCGGCCTTTTTTTTTACTTTGATGTTCCATCTACTCAAGAGCATTGATCATGGCCTTTTCAATTATTTTTGTTTCCCCAGTACCTAGAATAATGTCACATAATAGGTGCTCAATAATGTTGAGCTACACTGTTAAAATGGAGGTGCAGAAAGGCTTGATAGAACTTGCTGAGAAAACTCAGCAAATGGTGGAGCAAGATAATGCTGATATCTTCTGATTCCAAACACACAGCTCTTTCCAATATGGCAACTGATTATATTAAGCTGTTACCAACTTTTAACATCTTAATAAAGATTAGTTATCAGATGGTGACACTGATTATGAGGACGACATAGTGAGTCATTTTGGTGGGTTTGTGCTGCTTAGGATACAGGCTGCTGCCAGGCTTGTTCTGAGTGTCCGAGAATGGGTATCGGGGTTCTCTGTCTTGAGGATTTTGTTTAAATAAAACAGGAAAGAGGTGATTCAGGAGTTAACATTTCCAACCTCTTCTTAAAAATAATTTTGCTTCAGTGAAAACTGGATGGCCCAAAGGACCATTTTAATTTCATCCCTGGATAGAAGCCAGACTAGGTCAACTGAAGTGGAGAGATTTTCTACGTTACATTTTTCTTACACTTCACTGGAAAAAAAGATATTTTTAAAAAATCAAAGGAAGTGAGAGACATTACATAATTCATTTCAAAAATGGTCTGAAGCAATGTTATCTGAAGCAATAATTACTTCCAGTATGCAACTCACCAAGAAAAATTGAAAACAGGAAAATAAGCAAAACTACTCAGTGTAAGAGCCAGGAATTGTGTGAGTCAATATTATTTAATTAATTTTACTTCCTGATATGACTAATAAACCAAATCAAGCATTGCATCTCGAATTATAAAAGAAACGAATGTATACGTGTTACCGAAAACTTGGCACTTGTCCTTGAGGCGGCATCAGAAGAATGAGAACAAGTGGTTTGAGGAGGAGCGAAGAGAAGTTTTATTACTTTGTCGGCAAAGGAGGAGGATGAGACTCCTGTCTGGAGTGCCATCGTCCTAATAATAAGCAGAAATACAAAGCTTTTAAAGGATGGGATCTCAGCTTCAGGCAATTACTGTTCAGCTACTGTTGATGATTCTGATCGTCCCATCTCAGCTGAAGCTGATCTTGTGACCTCCACCAAGGACCTCCCTGTACCAGGTCTGGGCTGGGCCATCTCCTGTTGCACAAGTAACAAAAACTTACTCTGCCCCTCCTGCTCCTCCTCACCACTGGCCTGAGGCAGGGACACTGGCTTTAGTTCTCCAAAAGGACTGGAGGATGTTTTAAAGAGACAGAAAATATGTTTGCCATTTTTTTCAGGCCATTCCCTCTGTTACATATGTAATTATAGTACTGTTTTTTTTTTTTAGCATTTAACTTAGTTAAAACTTTATGACACATTTACACTATGATTTTAGGGAATATTCCTTCAAATTCATATTCTTTCTATATATTGAGAAAACTTTTGCATCTGACTTATTGCATAGTTTAAAAAAGTACTTTGCTCTAAACTTTCTATTGTTTACATAAAGCAATAGGTAAAGGGTTTAGAAGTCAGTACAGTGGTGCAGCCTGTAGTCCCAGCTACTCAGGAGGCTGAGGCAGGAGGGTCGCTTGAGCCCAGGAGTGTGAGGTTGCTGTGAGCTACTGACTTCTGCACCGCCGCATTCTAGCCTGGGCAACACAGTGAGATTCTGTCTCAAAAAAATAAAAAAATAAAAAAAAGAGTTTAAGAGGCTTTTTTCTTTCTCTTATCAAGTATCTTTCTTTTAATTTGAAGACTGGATAAGTAGAAAGAAAACTAGGTAATTTATTTCATAAAAATACTTGTTAAAATGCTTCAGAAATAGAAAATATAAATAATAGAAATAGTCTTGAGAACTATTAAATATTTTTCTTTATGAAAGACAACAATTTGCTTTCTGGTTGCTATCTCAATGCAGTTTATACAGACATTTTTCTTCTTTGAAGAGGGAAGCATTTTAAAACAGAGCTGTGTTATAGGATGATTTATAGCCTGAGCTCTGCTGTTTCATTCTGTTTACCACCTTCTGCCCGACAGTCACGGAGCACGAGGCCCCGCAGCTGACCTGCACGGAGACGCTTGCAAGGAAAAGGCCAGCGGCTGAAACAGAGGAGAAAGGAAGGAAGAATGCTCCTTGCAGCTCCGTCTCACGCCGGGGTTGCCACCTTAGGCCGCTGGGTCATCGTGCTTGAAATCCCCACCGTCTCCGTTCTGCAGTGTTAAGGCATAAACAAGCTCTTGGCCGAAGAGCCTTTCCTTTGAGCAGGTAATTCCAGTTTCTAAGGGAAATAAAAAGCTAGAAGCGCAGCAGTGTTATCTGTAACGACAAAGAGAGGAAAGTAATAAAAACAGCCAACAGGACAACTGTGAAACGAGTGACTTATGCTCTTTATTTGTAGCACTTTGACAACGAGCATTCACACTCCTTCCTTTACACAGGTTGCTCCCTGTGCTTGGCACGACCGTGTCGTAAGTGTCCATCTGTCCCTCAAAACCTAAATAGGACGTTCCTCCGGACACCTTCTCTGGGACCTCTGGGGCCTTCTCTGATGGCCCTCAGTTAACCACCCTCTTCTGGGTTCGCTCGTCCAACTGAACACAGTCTAGCATGGAACTCGGCACGCGCGTGTGAACGGGCCGGCGGCTCCGCCAAACCGTCGAGTCCCCCCCGCGCCCGTTCCCGCCCTGCGCGCGCCCGGCGCGCCTGCTCAGTGCGCATCCCAAGAAAGGAACAGTAAGCAAATCGGGAAAGAATGTTATGTAGCCTTCAAAATGAAAATATGAACATAGATGACAAATTATTATGTGACAGATAGAACATAAAATAACATACCCATTTTGACATCAAGTTTCTAAAAAATAAGTAAGGAAGGTTCTATGCAAAAAAGTTATATACGTGGGGCCGGGAGAAAGATGAGGAATGGCTCAAATAATTGCTCTTTCGGCTTGTGTTCAGGTAACGTTCAAATGCGCGATGCCGCTGCCTATCCCTGTCCTTCCCCTCAGGGCACGACTTCCGGCTGCCGCCGCGCATTTCTTTACCTGAGGGCTTTCTCCGGCCACCTGGGTCAGCGCTGTGAAACGCGTGGGGGCCGAGAGTGTTCGAGAACTAACCTGTGGCAGGAGCAGCCCTCGGGCGGTAGGCGGTGTGGAAACACGGCCGCGCACGATCCGCCCTGAGGTGAGTCCCCGGTGCTCGGCGTCCCGAGAGAGAGACCAGAGACCAGAGACCGAGAGACCGAGAGACCAGAGAGACCAAAGACCGAGAGACCGAGAGACCAGAGAGACCAGAGACCGAGAGACCAGAGACCAGAAACCGCGAGACCGCGACGCCCCGTCAGCGCCGACTCGACGCTCCCGTCTTGCGCGGTGGTTCCCGCCCTCGCGCCCCCGCTCCCGACAGCTGACCGGCATCGCCGAAATTACTATTTGCGCTTGAATTCCTGGCCTCAGGGTCCGTTTCTAAAGAACCCAAACTAAGACACTCTCTAATAACAAAAAATTAATCATGATATGCGAATAGAAAAGTATGATTAAAATGTAAGTATTGGCCAGTTTGCAGTGACTCATGCCTGTAATCCCAGCATTTTGGGAGGTCAAGGCGGGAGGAAGGCTTCAGGCCGAGAGTTCAAGACCAGCCTGAGCAAGAATGACACCCTGTCATGTAGTCCCAGCTACTTGGGAGGCTGAGGCAGGAGGATCGATCACTCGAGCCTGGGTGTTTGAGGCTGCAGTGAGCTATGATGACGGCACTGCACTCCAGCTAGGGCAACACAGAGAGACCCTGTCTCAAAAAAAAAAAAGTAAATATTATTGTGAAGGTGTAACACCTTCATTTACTAAAGTTGTTATCAAATTAATTAAAATTAATGATTAAAACTGCCATTCTCAAGGACTAGAATACAAAGCACATAATTGTGATAGTGCATGAGTGTAAGGGAAACTGAATAGGGTGAACTGCCCAACTGGGAGCCTTGACTGGCACCCGAAACTGTGCTTTAGTCATTTGTTTCCACTGTCCTCCCCCTCTTCTGTCCGTATTTTCTCATGAATCATTTCTTCTTCTTGCACATTGTTCTAGTCTGTAATAGCTGCCATCGTCTGTGTTTTCTTTGATCTCTATTGAGAATGCTAACCACCTAAGAATAGGACGTTTATCTATCGCCTACCCTCCCATATATCACTGAGAAAGTGCACAACTGTTTATAGAAAACATTATTGTGTAATTTAACAAAGGGAAAGAACAGCCATCCTGGTCTTCTCTGGATCATTTATTGCAAACTCTTAAATGTATAATTGTCACATTTATGTCAAACAGTATTGTGAATCACTTTAAGCTTAATTTCATTAAATTAATAGAAAATTATGTTATCACAAAATTTCTATCCAAAGAAGCATTAGGATATATTATATCAAAAAAGATCCTTTCTTGATTGATCATGACTGAGAAATTAAAAAAAAAAATCCCTTCTCTAGATCTGTTCCAAGGTGGAATTTTTGGGCAAAGAAAATCAACATAAATACAATAACATTTTAGATAATAATTTCCCAAATCATTTAATAATATTTTATATATATTTATTTATAATAGCAAATTTAGGCAAAACACTATTTAATTTTATTATCTGTATAGCTCTGTTCCACAATACCTTGTTCACAACAAAGAAGATTTTTCTAGAAATAATTTTTGTTAGTAAGAGAACTTAAAAACATGATTAAGAAAAGTGGACATTTTTGGTAAAAATCCAGACATTTTGACTATTTGTGTAATATTAGACATCTCTAGATATCTGGAAATATATGAATACATTTCTATTGTTACATACAGATATTTGGTGGCTTTTTAATTGAAATTAGATAAAATACAGGTTTTCTTTAAATAGCATACTTATTCATCACAGGAATTGGATTCAACATAACGAAATAATTAAAAAGATGGTTTCATTATCTTGATCGTGAGAGGTTGTTATAAGAGAATTAGGAACAGCACTTCCTAAGGATGGAAAAAAAAAGCTGATATACAAAAACTATGGAAACTAGATCTATTTTAACGAGTAGCTGCTGCCTTGTTAGCTCTTTTATTTTTCTGTTTATTGATGATAGTTGCAACTGTACTACACACAGCAGGGCAAGGTCAGAGCCAAAGACCCACCATGAGCATTTGAATCAAAAGACAAATGAGAAATTATTTTGGTTTGTTTTTGTCAGCATAGAGCATACAATTTATTTCAAAAAACACATAGAGTTTTTTTTTTTTCCATCAATTACTGAAATTTTTGTAGGAATCTCCACTTGTGCTTGGAAGGTTTTTAGCCCAGTGCACTAGAATCCTCTGGGGGAAACTGATAAAAACCAGGATTCCCAGGCTCCATCTTAGGGATTCTGATTCAATGGGTCTGGGATACAGCTCAGGAATCTGTCTTTTTACTGAGTTTCTCAAATAATTCTTATGCAGGTAGACCTCAAACCACATGTTGAGAAACACTGCTCCAGTCTTTTCCCCATTAAAAAAAAAAGGCTTTTGTTTAACAAGGGATTCTTATGAATACAGACGTCATATATGATCGGAACATACTGTAACGTGCCGCAGACCTGTCGTACCAGTGTTAGTAAGATTTCATCTGAATCCATCTCACCTTACCAGAGCAGAGATGCTAGCTAGCAGCTGCTTTGGAGAAGCATGATCAAAATGGAGAAACTGTAACAAAAAATTAGAAACAAGCAAATAAATAAGCTCAGTGAGCAGACTTATTTTGCAATGCCTTTAATGGCCTCTCTTTCTAAATAAATATCTTAATTCATTGCTCACTGGATGTCTGGTTTCTCGAAGTCCTAATGAAATGACGTGGAAAGTCTTTGCTATCTTGTCTTAGAAGCCCAATGTCAGACTTTAACTGTGTGTCTTGGAGACTAACGGTGCCATGCTTGCCCCATAGAAGTGTTTCATGATGTAATGGGTGGCAAATCTTAGCCAAAAAATGGGAGTGGGCTTAGAGAGAAAAAGGCATGATAGCAACTTAGACTGTTGCAAGGGATTCCTTTGGCGTCGGCTTTGTCGACATTTTCTTTTGGCCCTGAAAGCAACGTTGCCTTCGCTCAATCACCCCTCTCTCTACACACAAAGCATCATCATAGTGAATTTTTAATGCAATCATGAATATCTTAGATATATGTGTGATATGCCAACATTTACTTATCTAAAAATTAAACACAAATTGTTGTATAAATTGCCACCAGATCCTCTTAGAAGAGACATAGGGAAAGCTACTTTGCTGGGTTAACTCCAGAATGTCAAAAAAAATTATAGCTTATAGAATTAATAAAACCATGATGGTAAATTTGTAAATTACTTTTCTAAATGAACCAATTTCCCATTCCTTGCTTTTTAAAACATGAGCATTTAAAAACAACTTTAAAAAACAGTATCCTCACAAAATTGTTTTAAGTCAATTTACTATGGGATCATGTTAAAAGCAAATAAACCCTAAAATCATAGAATTTTAAAGCTAAACTAAATTTTAATGATCCCTTAATTCAATCTCCTTATTTTACTAAGGCCTAAGTTAATGGCCTTGCTCAAGTTCACAAACCTTACACAGCTAGTCATTCTTTCATTCTAAAAAACAAAATTAAAAGAGAAACAAAAAGATTATTTTTTCCAAGAAATTATTTACTCTTGTGGCTACTTTAATCACCTTCTCAGCATCAATAAGTGATCATTTTTAGCCAAGGCTTATATTAATAATTTGATGTCATAATTTTATTATGTCCAATTAAATAAAATATTGTGTCTATGTTTCCGTGGTTAGAGAAGATAGATATTGCTGGGCATGGTGGCTCATGCCTGTAATCCCAGCACTTTGGGAGGATGAGGTGGGAGGATCGCTTGAGGCCAGGAATTCCAGACCAGCCTGGGCAACACAGTGAGACCCCATCTCTACAAAAAATAAAAAAATAATAAATATGTAAATAAAGATAAGAATATGACTATGAAGAGCTGGGAGGAACAAAGAACCTTAAATCAGGGAGAAAAAGGAAAGCCTGCAATGTGAAATTATGTTTCACATCCCCATTTTAACAACTTGCTTCATTCATTTATTCATCATTCGTTCCCTCTCTCATTCATTCATTCATCAAACATGCTAGGAGTACAAAGAGGATTATGACAGGCTCTCTTGTTACAGAGCTCACCATTTAGCCAGCGTGAGAAGGTAACAAGTACTTATAAAAATGGCAGGAGCCATGATGAGATGTAATTAAAGGAGCATCTCTGGTGCCACACAAGTAGAAGTTCTAGGGACTGAGAAAAGCAGAGGGCTTGGTCTGTCTGGGGGTGTGGTCTATGCGGGAGCACACAGGTGGAACAAATGGGCATGTCAGGGAATGGCAGAGGCACAGGATGTACAGCAGGAAATGGGGACGGAAACACAGTCTGAGGTCAGGTTAAGAGTGGCCTTTTATGCCATTCTAGAAGAATCTGAATTTTATCTTATGCAGTCCTGTACAGAACAATACCAAAGACACAAGCTACATGTGACTATCAGGGACTTGAAATGTGGCTACTCTAAATTGAGATGTGCCAAATGTAAAAAAATACACATGGGATTTTGAAGATTTAATATGAAGGAAAGAATGTTTACCATCTCGTTAACAATTTTTTATATTTATTATATGTTCAAATGATCATATTTTGGCTATATGAAGTTAAATAACGTATTATTAAATGGATTTCAGGGTTTTTTTTTTCTTTTTTAAAAATGTAAGAAAATTTAAAATTTAAAATCTACAAATGCTAGAAAATTTTAAATTACTTATGTGGCTCACATTATATTTCTATTTTAGTAGCCACTATTTTAGTAGACAATGATAATGTACTTGAGATTGTAGACTTTTAAAATTTACTTTATTGTTTTTAATAATTTTTAATTTTGAAGTGCTTCAGATTCCCAACATCATGATTCCACCTCTAAATGATTTACTTTGCATATCTAAAAATAAAAATTTCCTATGTAAACCAACAATACTATCAAATTAACAATAATTCCTTAACATTGTCTATTATTCAGGCTAGATTAAAAATCTGTAAATTGTTTCCAAAGTGTCTTTGTAGCTGATTTGTCAAAACCAAGATCCAATCCAGGGTCATCATTATATCTGCTGTTATTGTCCTTGAATTAACTTAAAATAGTTCCTCCCCTCTCACTTATATTTTTGCATTTTTATTTTTTGTGTCACTAACTTGATAAATAGACCAGCACAGTTATCCATGGTCTACCTTCTGGGTTTGTCTGATTTGTTGGTGTTGTTTAGCTTATTCTCTATATTTCCTATAAAGTGTAAATTAAGACCAATAAACTTGAGTAGATTCCAGTGAAACATTTTTTCCTTTACTATAACACATGTAATGTTGGGAACTTCCTATTTTCTCACATCGAGAGATAATGCATGTCAGATGTCGCCGCAGTTAGTGGTGCCAAGGTTGACCCCTGGACTGCAGCCATGGCAGCTTCATTCCTCCAACCCGGAGTTACGATTTTCTCTTGGCAACCAGCAATCTTTTAATTAAGAGAGTACAGTAATTAGATCTTCACTGTGGAGCAGTGTAGATGGTAGGAGGAACTAAAAGAAGAGAAAGCAGAGAGATACCAAAGAATCTATTGTCATCACCTAGAAACGAGAGAGATGCTGATGCTGTCACTCTGAGCCAGGGACTGTGCTAATTCCTCAGCATGTGTTACCTTGTTAAACCCTCACACAGCCCTGTAGGGTGGGTTTCTGATCTTCATTGTCTGTCCAAAGTTGGGATCTAGAGACTGAATAACCAGTCTACTGTCACACCAGCACTGGCAGAGTGACGATTAAAGCCCGGCGCTGTCGACATCAAAATCCACGTACGGAACCACAATCCCATGGTGACTGCTGTAAACTTTGGTTTGAAGGGCTGTGAAGACTTTGCTCTTTTTAATTTGGTGACCAATGCACTACTTGGGGTATGGAAGAGAGTAACTCTGAAGTGTCTATCTTGGATAATGAAGGGAGGAGAGTATGGTTTTGTTGAATTTAAAATGTCAGTTGGATAAGTACACTGAAAATATAGATCTGGAGTTAGATAATAGAAAATATTGGTCTGGAGTTCAGAAGACAGGTCAAAGAAAAAGTATAGACCACTAAAGTATAGATTCAAGAGTCATCTGCATAGAGATGTAGCTTAGACCAGGGGAGTGTATAAAGTAACCCAGTGAACTTATATAGCATAAAGATCCCTTCACTCATATTCGTAAGTCATTTGAGACTAGCAAACCAACATCAAAAGGGAGACAACTGCAGAATTAAATATACCATTTCTGGCCAGCGGCTGTGGCTCACACCTGTAATGCCAGGTGTGAAATTGGGAGGCTGAGGAGGGAAGATCTCTTGAGGCCAGGAGCTCGAGACCAGCTTGGGTAACATAGTGAGAGCCTGTCTCTACCAAACGTAACAACAACAACAAAAAAAATTAGCCGGGCATGGTGGTGCATTCCAGTTGTCCCACTACTCAGGAGGTTGAGGCAGGAGGATTGCTTGAGCCCAGGAGTTTGAGGTTGCAGTGAATTATGATTGCACCACTGTACTCTATCTAGTCCAGGTGACAGAGCAAGATCCTATCAAAAAAAAAAAATTCTGATTTTTATAGTCCTCAAAAATGTTGAAATGTTATAAAGAATCATTAGTATTTTGGTATAAATTCTTTATGACATTATATCCAAATCATGAGCTGACAAATAGAAGTTTACTTATAGAGGGGGACAGAATCTTTTAAATTAGGCATAGAAAACCCAGGTCATATAAATACTACTTTAGAGGATAACATATATTTTGAAGAATTTTGAAGGGAAGACACCACAGTTGCCTTTGGGACACTCCTTAGAATAGTATAGAATTCTGAAAATTTTTTCTCCTCTTTTTGAGGTTATATACAATGGAATGTGGTGGTAAAATGAATTAATTGTTTTGAATTTCTTAACAAAAAATAAAAGGTTATTTCCCTGCCATCCAAAATCATCCTCCTTTTTCTAAGGTAGCATTAAGTATCCATTATTATTCATTTAATTGTCTTTCTCAATGATCTTTTGTAGACTATGATAATTTGATTTTCTTAAGAAGAATAAATGATTTGAAAGGACATTCATCAAAATTTAAGATAAACAGATATACTTGCTCTATATTTATAAAGCTATATAAAGCAGAACTTTTTTCCTAACAAATTTTTGATAATTTTAATGGCAATTATAATTTATAAAAACATTTCTGGGATGGACACAGGTCAGGTAAAATCAGGTTTAAATAGATTTCAGGAAATCCTGAAATTTCAGAGGAAACAGTAAAAAAATACCTCGTTGGGTGCAGTGGCTCACACCTGTGATCCCAGCACTTTGAGAGGCTGAGGCAGGAGGATCACTTGAGCCCAGGAGTTTAAGATCAGCCTGGGCAACCCAGCAAGACCTCATCTCTACAAAAACTTTAAAAATTAGCCAGTTGTGTTGGCACGTGCCTGTAGTCCTCGCTACTCAGGAGGCTGAGCTGGGAGAACCACTTGAGCCCTGGAGTTGGAGGTTGCATTGAGCTATGGTCAGACCACTGTGATCCAGCCTATCTGTTAAAAAACAAAAAAGTACGTCTTGAGCACTGTGTGCGGAAAGCGGAGAGCAGCAGTCCCTTCTCTGTCTTAGAGATGCTCTTGCAGATGCAGCTGGTCATGGTGGCTGGCTACGCCTGCACACGTGACGCCTTTGGCAGGCACGGGCTGACACGGGCGTGGCTGCTGCTTCTCAGCATCCAGGGCTCGCAGGATGAACTAGCACAAGAGGGAAAATCTGTTTATTCTTAAGATTAGAAAATTGTGGTGACAAGGATGTTTTGGTTAGCCCTATACATAGACATCCTTCATTCTGACCTTGAAAGTCCCCAAGATACTTTTTAGTGCAACCATATCTTTTATTGCAGCTCACTCACAAGAACAGTTTACGTATTTTATTGTAGAGAGATTAGTTTTCGCTCTCTAATATTCACGCTTATCAGTGTTTATGCTAGTCAATAATTACAAAGAAGTGAATGCCTCCATGGATTCAACTACTGATTTGTAGATTTGATAATTTCAACATTCTGCCAGCTACATTTAGTCCAACTCCCTTATTTTATAGATGATAAAACTGGAACACTACAGAGATAAGGAATTTATCTGAAGTCATACACAATTAGAGCCTGAATTAGCCTGGAATCCACGTTTCCAGACTTCTGACCTGATGCTCTCCCTGTTCCTTCACATTTAAATGGGGTCAGTTTCTTGACAGATTTGTTCTTATCTTTAGTGATTATGGAAGTTTCTCTTCTCAGATGTCAAGTTGTTTTCATTTTACATATTGTTAATAACGAGATTGGATCACCCCCCTAGAATAATGTGTATTCTCTCTATCTGGGTGTATTATTGATGGTCATTTTTGAAAAATGGTGGATTGTTTAGAGGCATTTGATTTTCCTGGAGCATTGGAGATATCTGAAAATAACAAAGGACAGTAGCAAGAAGCTAGACCCAGAAATTTGGATTATAGTTCTGTCTTAATCACTGACCCTGCAGAAGTTACTTAATCTCATAGCATCTCAGTTTTCCATTCGGTAAAGCAGGGATCACAATACCTGCTTACATCTCTCGGATGGGCAGTACAAGGATCAAATAAGCTAATAATGATGAAAGTATGTTAGACAAGGGTAATATACTTTAGGTGTATAATGGAGCTAGAGAACTTTGAGAAAGACCATTTAAATCTGTGGCAACATATTTAGATTGGCCAAATGATAAACTTGTAAAGAGATATTTATATTATTTGCTTTGGGAGTTTCTCAGTGGCAGGCTAACTTCTATCCTATTGATGACTCTTAAGGTGTGGTGATAAAAATAAACATCCTATTTGTTTTGTCATGCAATTCTGATGACATACGCTGTGTGAGTCTTAAGGAGCAATGCCTACTGCTACTGCACACTATGCAGATGGTATAACATCCCCAGGAAGGCCGGACAGACTGACTCATTTCCACTGCACACAGTGTTCTCACTTCGCAAACAAGAACACAGTGGACTCCCCAAGCTTGAGACGTGAACATTTTTTCTTAATTTTGAATAACTTGTACACTATTTGCACAGCTGTTCTGTCATATGCCTTTTATGGGAGGCAGAAATTAAAGTCAGCACTTTAATAATGATAAAAATAATAGCTATAGTTTATTGGTCTCTTATTTTTATGTCAGTCACTGTGCAAGGGTTTTGCATACATTATTTCTAATTGTCAAAGCATCTCTATGAAAGGTGGGTATTATATGTATTTTACTTCATAATATACTTATAAAAAGAAAATATAACATTATAACTTGGATGTCAGTTTCCATTCGTACTGCGGCAGGTATGCTTGCATTTAATTTCTTCTCGTGACTGTTGTCTCAGATAAGCACAGGCAAACTATTAATTCCAACTAGCAGATAAACTAAGACAAAATGGAGCTAAATAACTTGCTCAAATATCCGGGTCACATTTATGACTGGGGCCTTATTTGCATCATTTCTGTTTAAGGTATTTTTCTCATTAGACCACTGGTTTTCAAATTAGTGAATTCAACAGCAATATGCCCGGATACGTGTGGGAGTGCACCAATAAACCAGACAGCCCTGCACACGTGGAGTGGATCAATCTAAATCAGAACTTCCCTAGCAGGCCTGTCTCTGGGGTTTTGGATGGTCTCTTTCCCTTCCTTCTTCCCCACAGTATGTTTACAACTGACACAGGTTTAAAGAGTTGAAGTAACTCATCATCACTGCCACTTACCGAGCACTTGTTGAAAGTGTTCTACCTGTGCTGTCTTATTGAATCCCTGTGGCATCTGGGAGAAAGGATGATACTACTTTTTTTTGTCCTGAGAGGAAGAGAAACACACAGAGGTTGAGCTGCAAGCTAGCTAGAGGCAGAGGTCAGGGTCAAAGGCTGATCTGCATGTTCCAAAGCCAGCCAATCCGTTTCCTACCCACATGGCCTCTTGGTTCATGGGTGTTGGGTTTTTTAATGAGCAACTGGTAAATCCAACTTTTCTCTTGCCCCATACTTGCAGGGTGCAAGGACAAGAAGTGAGAGGTGCAAGGAGTTTGGAGTAAAGGGGAAATCCAAGTTTTTACCTACTTCAGGATTATTACAGGAGGTTATAAAAAAGCTTGGTAGTAGCAGGTTGGAATTGTGGGCTCTATGAAGGGGGACACAAAGGACAGACTTAACTTTCTTTTCTTTCTTTTTTGTTTTTTAGAGACAGAGTTCTGCTCTGTTGCCCAGGCTGGAGTGCAAGTGGTGCTACCCACCATGCCCAGCTGATTTCTATTTTTTCAATTTTTTGTAGAGATGGGATTCTGCTATGTTGCTTAGGCTGGTTTTGAACTCCGGGCTCAAAGGATCCTTTCACCTCAGCCTCCCAAAGTGCTGGGATGACAGGCGTGAGCCACAATGCCAGCAGAGATTTGACTTCTGAACTCTGTCCATGAAGTAGCTTAGTAGTAGCACTGAGAATTCAAATACTAAACCTGAACTATGTGGCAAGTTGGGTAATGGGGTGTTAAGAGTAAATCTTGGAGAAATTACTGGATAAAAAGTTTCAAAGCACTTACTAGTTTTCCAATGTATTTTTTTAAAATTATGGGTACATAATAGTTGTATATCTTTATAGGATACAGGTAATGTTTTGGTACAGGCAGATGATGGGAAGTTTTATAATGAACTATTATAGAAATTATAGAACTTATTATAAGTTCTATAAGTTCCATATAAGTTCAACTCTAAGTTCTATTCTTGAAAGATTTTAACTAGTCTATATAGCATGATTTCTTTCACATAACCTGCCTTTAACTCCTCATATTTAATCCGAAATGTGTGGCTCTACTCGTAGCACCAAGCCCTGTGAATGAATCATGATTCTGCTTGCTAAGGTACAGCTCTTTATAGAGTGTATCTCCTTATACAGGTAGAACTTCAAAATTACGTGATTAATGAGTAAAAGTAAAGATAAGCAAAGAATTCCAGTTTGTATATTGTTGGCATAATTGTTACTTTGGGCAGGCCTTGATGAATTGTTTTGCCTTTCTGATTGTAGAACTCAAGTTCTAAGGATGAAAAAAGTGATTAATCAGTCACATTCTATTACGTGAACAATTCTGCTTCTCCGTTTAACTTCCTTTAAGAGGGAATTGCCTACCAATCAGTTTTTGATTCCTGTCTGCTCACCGCAGTAATAACTCAATAGATAGTGCTTTGTTTTAAAGTTTGTTAAAATACAAGGAGATGGTCACGTGCAAGCCAGTGCTGGGGGATCTTCATTTAGAGTGGCGGGTTGGTCCCCAGGCTGCTGGGAGCCTGGGCGGGGGCTGGGTGAGTCCCTCTCCACGGAGGTGGGTGTCGTCGGAGATTGCTCTGCCCAGGGCTCCCCGCAGCAGTGGCAGTAGCTGTTGAGTGAGGCTATCCAGGCAGTGGCCATGGGTGTCAGGGCTGGGGGCATTTGCTCCTTCCTGGCCCAGGTGTAATGGCAGCAATAGCTACAAAGAACATAAAATACTTAGGAATATAGTTAACCAAAAAGGTGAAAGATCTCTTCAAGGAGAACTACAAAACACTGAAAGAAATTGTAAATGACAGACATGTGGAAAAACATCCCATTTTAATGTACTACTATGATTTTGTCCTAAATTCATTTAAAATTTTGAATTTTATAGGTATTTTTTGTTTTCTTTATTTATTAAAAATGTATTAAGTGCGTACCATTTGTCAGTCTCGGGTTCCATTGCCTAAAGCCTTAAAATACATTTAGTATTGGGCTCTAGGGAATTATGATATATGATGCCATAGTTCAATGTTTACAGATACTTTAGTTATTTTATCATTTAATATATAAGGCAATATTGAACATGTTTGAGTGGCTTGCAAATGTTTAAAGGTCACTTGGGCTGTTGATAAATGATTGCATTCTGGTTTACTCTCTTTATTCACAAGATATTTGGAAAATGAATTACCATATTAAGAAATAATAATGAATGATACATTTTTCTAAGCCCTAGAGTAGGAAAATGAAAAACAGTTCAGGAGAAAAACCACAGGTTAAAAGCTGAAAATTCTCAGCGATTAGATTTTTGCTTTGAGTTCCTTTGATAATCTTGTCCAGCAACTTTATTTTATAAATTAACCAAACCAAACCTGGTGAACAGTTGTTTAAAATGAAATTTTCTCACACTCTTAAACTCTCTTTCTCTCTCTCTCTCTCTCTTTTTTTTTTTTTTTTTTCAAGAGAAAGGGTCTCGCTCAGTTGCCCAGGCTGGAGTGCAGTGATGTGATCATAGCTCACTGCAGCCTAAAAGGCCTGGGGCCCAACCATACCCCAGATTGAATTAGATCCCCTAGAGGTGGAGTCCAGGCCATGGAAGCTTTTTTATGCCTCCAGGGGATTCCACCGTGCAGGCAAGTGTGAGAACTGGTGATTGCAAGATGCTAATCCCCCCATTCTTTCAGCAATGCATTTTCACAGCCTCCTTGGGGCTTCTCCTTCACATTTTATTCTTTCACAACTGATTCCCTTGAAGAGTTATTACTGCTTCTGTCTAAAGTTGATTTAGTCCATCCACTTTAGGATATTAATGAATGTATATGTTTGTCATTTCTTAAAGAAAAAATCTTGTTCTACTGTTACTTTAACTTGAGTTTTTCTGTTTTTTTTCTTTTTTGCTGTCTCTACTCCTCCACAGGAATGACAAATTTGACTTCTTAGAGCAACTATAATTCTAAAATGTGTGCAGAAACCTATGAGTTAGCAATATTTCATGCAAGCTACAAATTCTGCATTAACAATATTATCTTAGAGTCAAAATACAGAGGAGTCAATTTTAACATCCTGGTTAATAGCTTTATAAATATATAATCTCTCTTTTATGTCTTAGCAATAAAAGACTATTTAATTATAATGTTCAAAACTCTTCAGCATTTTCTGTGATTTTGAAAAATAATGCATGATATGTATTAAGTTATAGATTTAATTGTAATTGCATTCATTTATACTTCCAAAAAGACAATTTTGTTTAATAGTTAGCACTACTAAATGAAACCAGACTTGTCAAAACTTTATATTATGCTACTTCCAACTGGAGATCCCTACTAAGCTCTAGTTCAGAGCCTCTTTACCCTAAACTGGATTACTAAAAAAAAAGACAACATTGAACCATAAATCATTTAGATACAACATATATCACAATGAGAAACCTGGGTAGTTTGACTTGGTTGGCATTTATCTTTACCTCTCTGTAAGTAGTTTTTTCTTTCTTTCATTTTTTGAATCAGCACTTTCTGATCATTTCACTGCTTCTAGTCTATTTTCCATGATTCACTTTTCTAATATTCTTTTTTCTATTCTCTTTCCCAGTTGCTTGTTTAGGCAACAAATCACCAGCTTCCATTTGTGTCATCATTTCTACCTGTTAGCTCCCCATAAACATCTCCCCCTCAGACAACTGTCTTTGCTTTGTGTTTACTCTTGGGTCTCTGTAAATATTTGGGTATAGAAGTGGTGCCAGTGTGGTCTAATTAAAGTCTGGTTGGAGTAGAAGAGGCCAGGTGGTGCCTTGACTAGTTGCTATGGAGCTTGTCCTCTACTTTGAAGGCCAAAGACACAGTCAAGCTGGTGTCCACGTCTAAAGAGGTCTTGAGAAACTGAGTAGCAATAGCTAAAATCCAAACAAAACTTCAGTAGACATCAGAACAGCAATTTAATAATTTATTGTGAGAAATAACTGTTAGGAAAATGGAGAAGCTGAAAACCTATGTTGTCATTTCATCCTCCTCCTGTGACCAGCTCTATGAACAAATGTCAATGACCTCTATATTTTTTTATTATCAATCATCTCCCTCAACTAATTACTTGACCTTTTGAGTTGTTTCTCAGAAATGGTGGGCTTTCTGCAAGAAAAGTGTTACTGAAAGCTTCGCACTTGTCCACATCAGGCTGCACCAGAAGAAAGGAGGATAAGTGGTTTGAGGAGAAGGAAAGAGAAGTTTATTAATTTTCCAGCAAATGAGGAGGTTGTCAGACTCCCATCTTAAAGTACCAGCATCCTGCCTCTGAGCAGAAATACAGAGACTTTGAAGGGGAGGTTTTCAGCTTTAGGCTATTGCTGTTCAACTATAGTTGACAGTTCTGATTCATCCCATCTTTGGCAAAAACAATCTCCTGACATCCACCTGGACAATTCCCTTGACCCATTTCCTGTGGTACAAAGAACAAAGGACACTCCCTTGCCCCTCCCGATCATGACCACTGACCTAGGGCAGGGATGCCCACAGGAAGTTGGGGAGGTTTGAGAGATACAGAAAACATTTTTTACCCTTTCTCAGGCCTTTCCTCCTATTACGAAAGGAGTTAAGATTCTGAAGGCCCCAGGTAGACTTTCTGATGCCAAGACTCACTATCCCCTCCACCTGCCCCAAGGCATATGAGGGATTTGAGGCAGCTTCTCCTGTTCTTTCAGCAAAGCGTCTTTCCTATTAAAAATTCCTTTCTTCCTTGGCAATCCTGGTTGTCTCAATAATTGGATCTTTGTGAGGAGCAACTAGACCTAGGCCAAAACCCCCTTGTCATTTTTATGACACTCCTGTAGTCAGTTCACATGGGAATGACAATAATCAGATAGAGTTCCTTTGGCAAGATTAAAATCAAAATAAAAGGAATTTGCTTCAGTTTATGAAAGGTCCCTCTGTGATAGAGTAAGAAACATCAGCGAAGGTTAGGTAATGTGAAAGAGTAAAGTCAGCCAGGAAGGGGATCTGGAAACCGGAGAAGGTGGGCCTGTTTACAGTCCTCTTGGCTACTCAGATCCAAGAAAGTATTGTCCCAGTTTTGCCAGAGCATTGATTTTTCAATAAAAGCCAGAAATCTGAGTTTCAAAAAAAAAATTATGGGTTTGTGGCTAAACCTGTTCTCAATTTGAGCATTAAAATAAACAATGATAGCAAAATTTATAATCCATTATATACCTATATGTATTATGATCAATTGAATGAGTTGATACTGATGTATAAATAGAATCACAGGGGAGGAGGGGAAGGTCTTCCTTATAGTAAAAATCCAGCTAACAAATGACAAAGGAATGATATCTTCACAATGGAGATACCTGGCAGAAAATACCCTAACACAGTGATTAAAGTTAACATCACCAGTAATAAGGCAAATCAACATTAGTGCCTCTTGAAGTGATGCACTAAGAGGATAAGATAGGAGTGCAAAAGGCTTATTTTTTTTTTTAAAGAAGTATAGTTGCAGTGGCTCATGCCTGTGATCCTAGCACTCTGGGAGGCCGAGGTGGGAGGATCGCTTGAGCTCAGGAGTTTGAGACCAGCCTGAACAAGGGCAAGACCCCATCTCTACAAAAACTACAAAAAGTAGCCAGGTGTGATGGCATGTACTTATAGTCCTAGCACTTTGGGAGACTGAGGCAAGAGAATTGCTTGAGCCCAAGAGTTTGAGGTTGCTGTGAGCTAGGCTGACACCACAGTACTCTAGCCTGGGCAACAGAACAAGACTCTGTTTCAAAATAAATAAATAAATAAAAATAAAAAAATTTTAAAAAGGAAGATAAAAACATCACTCTGTGATTTTCCTCAAAAAAGGCATAAATGTAGCCTAATCATAAAGAAACATCATACAAAGTCAAATTGAGGGCCATCCATAAAACATGTGATGTGTACTCTTCAAATGTCACTATCATGAAAGACTAAAGAACAGTTCCAGATAAAAGGAGGCTAAAGAGACATGAATGGAATCAATGTGCAATCTGGGATTTTTGTTATTGTTATAAAGGACATCAGTGAAATCTGAATAAGGTCTGTAGAATAGGTGATAATATTGAACCAATGTTAATTTTTTGATTTTGATAATTTGATAATTTTTGTCATTTTGGCTAGATAAGAAATATACCCTGAAGTATTTAGAGGTAAGGAGGTATTATGTCTGCAAGTTATTATCAAATAGTTATAAAAAATACACATACACACATAGATATATAGAAAGAAATAATAAAGCAAATGTAAAATACTAACAACGCATTTGTGTGAAAAGTATATAGAAATTTTTTGTATTATACTTGCAACTTTTCCGTCAGCATGAAATTACATCACAATGTAAATGTGAAAACAATCGCCGGTTTTAATCAACGGTCCGTGCAGAGGGCTCACAGCCGCACACAGAGCTCTCGAGTCCTCTGGGGTCTCTGGGGTCGCAGCGTAACGGGACGCACAAGGACTGAGCAGCTGCATCTTCCCTTTTCTTCTTGTTCTCTTAGATATTGGCATACAGTTGTCAGTGCCACAGTTTTAATTACTGAGAGATCCCAACCAGAGCTACACTCTGTTCAGGACAATTTCAGCCTCCTGTTTACAGGTGTCGTCCAGGTCTGTGGTGGCTACTTTAGGAACAACTTTCACCTCTCAGTGTTTACATCACAGTTTAAATTTTTTTCAGGGGGCAATCCCCAGTTCCAAGTTTTAGGGTAAAATTTCCAAATATTGACAATATCTTTACCCTCCCTTCCCCACATGGCAGCTCCAGCCCTGATTAAATTGCTTTAATATCTGAAACCCTGAGTTCATTAGGTCTCAAATCTTTATTTCTTTCTGGATTTCTTAATCCCTGGCCTAACCCTGGGCACACACAGGGCTTTACCCTCAATAGCATTTATTATAGTCATGTTGGCAATTACACATTACCCTGAAAGCAAATGCTTTCAGTGAACACACTGATGTACAATGCAGCAAGTGCTCTTGATTATAACGAACATTTCCATTTTAATAAGGTTTGACTAAAGTGCAGCCGTCTCTGCAAGTGATCTAAAGTGCACAGTACCTGCACCAGGAATTCAGTCGTGCCGTGCGAGGGCTCATCAGAGGCGAGCTTATTTCCCCCTTCATTCTCTTCCATAAAAGGAAAGACTTGCTGGTGAAGCCACTATAATAGCAGAGGAAGCAGCACATTGATTTTCTGACAGGACCACTGAGAAGAATGATGAGGAGTGGGTGAAACTGGCTGAGCAAAATGAGAGATGGATGATAATGGTTACGGATAAGCCAGGATCCAGAGAGTGTGGGTTGGGTGTGAATTAGAATCACGAAAACGCTCTTCCTGAAATTGTTTGGAGGGAGGGAAACGTTGTTTACATGGATTTTTTCAAACAGAATTAAATTCAAGACTTTTCTATGATTGTTACAGAAACCATTGTGTAAAACAAAATGTGGCAAATCGTGGCACCACGTGGGCCATAGGACTTTACCCTGAGGATCCTGATGGGAAGAATGCGACCGCTAAATTAGAGAAGGATCAGCAAATGTAGGTGGTAAAGAGAAAGGAAGAAAACAGGTGAAAGAGAAAAGCTTTGATGCTGTTCTAGTGAAGACTGGGAAGAACAGTCAAGAATATGGTGGAGAAACAAGGAGGGAGGTGAGATGGAGGGAGGGTGGAGAGGGGAAAAGCACTGTCACAACTGGTATTTTGGAGGAGTGGTGGTCTGAAACCATTTCCAAATTTAATAGCAGCAACAGCCACTGCTAGGAAGCTTAAAGCCCAGAACTGGTAAGTATTTCAAATTTGAATTAATCATATAAAGTGGTCTCGTAGCCATTTTAAGAAAAATGGGGCAGGTTCTCCTCCCACTCATGGTAGGGGAGGGATCTGCCTGCTTGCCCTTTTTCTCAGAATAAGGAAAGCGACCTTCCTTCTGCCCTTCCTAAAATATGTGAGCAGTGAGGCAGGCAGGGTGTCCCTAGCCAGGCCGGGGCAGTGACGGCTGCTTTTGCTTTAGGAGCGTGACGGTGGCTCGGGTTCTGCAGAGACCCCGCTCGGCAGCGGAAAGCGGGTTCAGGGGGGCTGTTTGTCAACGGCCCTGCTGCTTGGATGTAGACAGGCCTGGGTTCAGACTCTGGCTTTGTGTTCATCAGCAAATTTCTTTATCTTCCTTCCCATTATCAAACTCAAAAATCAGCCTACATGCGCACCTTCTACTTCTTCCCCGTATAATAGACAGGTAGTGTTCCTCTTACATTCATGGCTATCCTCTGCATTCGAGTTACAGATCCCCCTTTCTCCCACTTTCTTTAGGAGCTTACACGGTGTTCCCCGTTCACTGTTATCTACAAAAGATGCTGCTCCTCTCTACTGAGTCGTTTCTATCTG